>JACSYO010002111.1:0-287500 GCA_016806645.1 Ophiodon elongatus | reverse complement strand
GAGAAAATGAAGCTCTTCCAAAATGATTAAAACACTGCTCAGACGCAGTGAGGGGCTGAGTGTCGATACTCTTAAAGGAGGAGATGTGTCAGAAGTACCCTGCCGGGTTCTGGCCTATTACTGATGTGATGAAGCAGAGTTTTGATGAGCGGTCCCTGTACTGTTTGTATCTCACTCTGTACGAGCACATGCACGTCTCATGCAAAAACAATTATTACACAAGAGGCTTTATGACTTTTTAAAAACAGCGTGAGGAGCAGCCCTTGCCTCGGCTGGAGAGAGCGGGATCTTAATGTGAACTGCGCTCTCTCAATCTTAGCTGATGGAGGGACGACAGACTGAGAGACCTGGAGTCTGCTGAGCTGTAATGAGGTGCATCAGTGTGTGTGTGTGTTGGTTTGTGTCTCGCAGTAGGACTGCATGAGTCATTCAGTGGCCTGCACACAGACTGAGAGCCGGAACCAATGTAGATTCTTAGCACTGAGATGGAGGAGTTGGAGGAAGATGAGACATTCAACACTTTTAATGGCAGTTAGTGAACTGTTGGGTTTCACTGAGCATCTGGATCTAGTGGAAACTCGGCATGAAGGTGTACGAGACAACTCCTCAGCAATATAGCAATAAATATTGGCCTGTATAGTGTCGAAAATGACTATGGAAAGGGTCCGTGCATGAAGTATAATTCATTTGCCATTGTTCACGTTGAATAATGAACAATGTCAGTTTAGGACTATTGCCTAATTTCATTGTTCTACTTGTGCAAATGTATTGCGATACGTGTGAGTTCCTTGTTGGATAGCCGGGCTGCCTACACGTTGTTAATGCTTTGTCTCGGTTATTGTTGCATTGAATGAACACATGCAACGCAATTCCATCATCAAAACGTCAGCTTGTTCCATTATCCAACTTTCATAGTGAAAACTGAGTCAAGGAAGTCGAGTCGGAAACAGAGACAGCCTGCCTTCAAAGTAAAAGTTGCACGTTTTCAAACACCAATTTTAGGAGAGCTAAATTAATAAAAAAATAATTAACTTTGACTTTATTGCTGGCTCTGTTGTCATGACAATAACTCCACTAAGCTATCCGAAGTAAGATCCTTCAAGTTTATTTACTCGCACTATTTTACTTCAAATTAAATAAATTAATAAATACATATCTTTTTGCAGGATAAATCTGGCCTGTATAAAACAAGATGAGTCCAGTGCTACATATTGAGTTAATTTCGTCATCACTAGCCACCGCTCAATAAACATAGAGGTAGCTAACCCTGATCACTAGCCTCTTTAATTAGCCTTTTTAATGTGACAGCCTCCTACAGGGTGCTTATGTGTAAGCTGCTCACAGCACGGGTCTGTATTACAATGTTTATTAATAATAGTAATACATTAGAAAAATACTGTCACTTTTTAAATTGCTTAACTTTTAAGAAAGTATGTTTTCTCCCCGTGTCTGCTGCCCTTTGGCGTCATGGTAATGTAGATTTCAGGCCAGCCAATCAGCTCCTTCCCGTCTAAAAACTCTATTCCAGACTCTTTTGTAAACTAATATTTAGTAGTAATCACTATTAATGCCAAATTACCATTTGAAAGAGAGAGAAACAGAGTTTTCTTTCACAGTGTGGTATTAGTACTTTCTCTTAAAGGATCTTAATACTTCCTCCACAACACGTTCAAAATATGAAACAGTGAGTTTGTTCAGGAGCCATTTATTGTTGATTAAAAGTTGTTTGATGAAACCCAGAACCTGTTTATTAACTCCAGTGTATTGACCATTTGAAATGACTGGATAGCATGAATCTTCTTGTGCTTTGACTCAAATACTGAGGTCATAGAACCAGAAGAGCACATTTTTCTCTCATAAAGTTATTGCACAACTTCATTGAGCTTTCCATGGGTGCAATGTGTCTGTGTAGCCTCCACTGAATCAATAGCATTTAACAAGGACGCTGCAATAATAATGATGGGTACTAAATATTAGTGTGCAAAAGAGTCATTCCAGTACTTTCGCTCAGCTTCATGCTCTAAACAACAAACAAGTCTCCACACGTGACATCTTCTTTGTTCCACTTCATACAACAGTTTGTATGATATCTTACAAAAAGTGATTTGGTTATTTTTTTGTGCATTTTCCTTTCAATGTCCAGCAACACGAGTGATCAGTGTCCAATCCAACAGCCTGAACACTTACAACCACAGACTATGTGTTATTGTGTTTGAGCTCACATATGTCACAATGGCCAGTAACAGCTTGCGTCTCGTGCACATCATCTGAAGTTTCCTTTTCCTTTTGTCCCACACTGAAAGCAGTAAAAGTGACTTCAGTCTCCCCACGGGTCTCCCCCGGGTCTCCCCCCGGGTCTCCCCCGGGTCTCCCCCCTCCACTGATGGCAAAGACGCTTGATCTGCTAGCTTAGCTTAGCTCAAGTTGTTCTCATTCACTGTTCATAGCTAAATCTATACGAAAATGAGCCTTATGTACTATAACTTATATCAACCCCATGTAAACAATTCATATCCACTCAATTGTGAGCCATGAGTAGTATAAAGAGCGATAAAGTATGCGCAGCTCTGCTCGTGTCCCTCGTGAGACCAGAAGGTTGACTCGTGTAACTCTACGTAACTCTACTTAAGTGACGTCGCTTGTTATTTTAACCCAAACATTGTCACATAATTTCCATGCTGACGTCGATTGAACAATTGATCACTATTATTATCATTATTATATATATTATTATGTATAATTATTATAATATTAATATCTGCAGAAACGTCACCGGGTAGTTTTGTTGCCTAAACAGTGCAGGGGCTCGGGTGGGCGCACTGATCCTTAGTGTTGCTGGACATTTGTAGGAAAACGCATAAAAAATAGCAAAATAACTTTTTGCGAGATATCATAAGAGCCGTTGTATGACGACACGTAGCTTAGCCTAGCATGGCTCCAGCAGCTGCAGGGCAATGGAGAGTGACAGAATAGGAGATGTGAATGAGTGATGGGAGTAAACTACAGGCAGAGTGATAGCAGCAGCAGTAATTCATTTGAACCTGGCCCTCCACAGTACCCGCGTGTCCTTACAATGACAGGGAGCCAGCAGCTCTGCCCAGCATCATCTGTCTGCTCCAACTCTTCAAACGCAAGAGGCTTGTTTCTGTGAGCGGGACACGTTTAGAAACAATGTGCATAATATACTTTTATGCCAACTACAGGAAGGAGTTGGAAACAGTGTCGTGCATATTTCCATCTATCAACTGACCGAGCGATCAACCGTGCTATTTTTAGGACCCACAAGATAATACGAGGAGTTATTACTTGGAAATGTTTCACAGACATCAATAACTCCTCTCAGATCGGAGGGTTTGCATACAGAGTGGACCTTCGATCTGATGCATCAGTCTCATCTTGCTGTCCTGGGAGCAGCTCTGTGGCAGCGCACTATGTTGATGGATGGAAGTCAGTAAAAAAACAAAACAGGGTTGCTCTGCCATGCTGCAACATCCAGCAGTGTGATGACAACATAAAACATGTTTACTTCTCCGATCCAGCTTCATCGTGATTTATTTAGCTCCCTGTGCCCTGTGTCTTTGTTGATTTTATTTTGGAAAGGCAGCAATTGGGTTTTGAAAAAGAGACTTCGTCCTCATCCTCCTCATCCTCCTCATCCTCTCTCCTCATCCTCCTCATCCTCCTCCTCCTCTTCCTCCTCCTCCTCAGTGCACCCTGCTGTCTCTCTTGTTTCCCTGCACGATCTGCTGTCACTTCTTTAATCTGTAAACTATTTCTATTAATCTCCGTCCACAGAGCAGACCATCTATCTGTGTTTGACTTCTAACAGTCAATTAGCCGGCTCGTGTCATGCATTTGTTTAAGGTCCACTACGTCTCTGTCCATCCTGGTCCAATGAGACACTTCATCATGAGTTGGGGAACTTGATTAGCAGGACTCGAGCTCCGTCCTGGTTATGAATGCATCTGCCAACCTTTTAGCCATCAATCTGGGTTATTTGCCGCGTGTTGTTCATTAGTCACAGGGCGAATAATAAAACGTCTCACGGCACAGCATGTAATGCCATTAATGTTCATTTGTCATTGGGGGAGCTATTTAAAAGTGGTGCGATGGCAGCCCTCGCAGGGCTTAAAAGTCATCGAGCCGCCACAGGCTCAGTCTGTCAGGGCTAAATTATTCATGTTGCTTAAGACGCCTGGTCACAGGCGGCGAGGGAGAGAGGTGAAGCAGGCGGGAAAACTCACCGCACTGCATTGTGCCGATCTACATTTGTGTTAAGTGACACACGAGAGATCCAAAGTAACTCCTGCCGTTAAACTCTTCACAACCACAGAACTTTGTTTTGAAATCGCGGTGGATGTCCAAAAATGTGTCGGAAAAGCATATCAAACGATGCACTATTTATTTTGGCGTTCAGTATGTTTTCATTGGTTGGAATTGTTTAGCCTTAATAACAAACATGGAACCTGAGGCTTCTTCCTCTGTCAACTATGTCTCTTTCTATTTTCCATCCATCCGTTGTCTGAACTTTACGGCGGCCCTCATTAAATTAAGAAAGCATCCGTCACCAGCTTGACAACATGTGCAGCATTTAGAGACAGAGAGAAAACAACCAAATACAACGCTGTCGCCATCGTTAGTTTCTTTGCAGTACATGTACAGTACGGTGGACAACGTCTGATGACCTGACCCGCCTGATGGATTGTTACACGGACGCGTCTGAGAAGCCGTCATTGAACTACGCTTTGGAAAAGGGCAGGCACTTTCAATGCTGATGCTGTAGCAGCTTCTACACTAACCTCTAACAAACAGTCTCCTCTCGGCGTTGTCACACACACACACCTAAGCCAAGTAAGTAGCTGCCACCGGCTCCTGATTGGTTCTGATTGGTCCGGGCTCCGGCTCACACAAACACATTACCTGAAGCCTGCGAAGATGGATTTTAGTGTGATTTGTGATTCGCGCGATGATCTTGTGACATTGTGAGAATCCAGCTGTCGTTCAGTTTTTTTTTAATGGCAGTCAGCGTTTTATCTGCTGCTTCGCTGCAGCACCATTTCCTCCATTGTGATGGATTAAAGTTTAATTCACTCCAAACTGAAGGCGAGTGTGAATTAGTGGACGGAGCCAGACAGAGATGGGAGGATGAGAGAGAAGACAGTGGAATCCGTCAGACCGGCAGGGAGACTGGCTGAGCAGCCATGATCTAGTTAAACATTCTGCTTCCCTCCTGCACTAAAGCTGTACCCAGTCTGCCTCAGTTTAACTGGCAGAGCGGCTGTGATTGTAATGTCTGTAGCATTCATTAGCATCTATAATGTTGATCCCCAGTGAGTCGGCAGACTCCTTACAAGCATGGAGAGTAAAGGAAAAAGTCTCGAGCTAATTGCCGATTTCTTCTCAGCTATTTAGAGCAGCAGCCCAGTTATAGTGACGTGTTGCTGATATAATGAAGGTGTTGGATTTCTCCAGGCAAACTCCACAACAATGTAACACAGAGATGAGTCAACTTAAGTCTCCTGAATTGGTGCAGGAGACTTTATCACTGATTCATTATGACTGTCCCTTATTTATAACTGGAATACACACAGTAGGGCTGTATTATTTATGGTAATATCCCCTGAGGGAGTCTAGACACTGGTGGTGGTGAAGAGCAAAGCTATAGATCTGGATGGATGTGATGTGGAGCAGGACTTCTGATGGGCTCAGTGGAAGGAACAACTGGGAGGACTGGTTTAACCAAGAGTGAACACCCAGTCAGCTGACTGAGTCGGGACCAGGACCAGACAGGGAGAGCGGGAGACAGAGTAAATAAATAGTGAGCATGAAGATGTCAGTCTGAATGTGCACTAAGCTTCATTTTATATAAACTTCTTCAGCAAAAGCAAAATTGTTAATACCACATTCCCGCTGCTACATAGTGAATACAATTTACACTCAGAATTTGGACACATTGGACAAATAAAATGGCAAACAGTAAATATAGTGCACTATACAGTAAATAGAGATTCCTTTAGGACACAGCCCCTGTCAAAAGTCAATTATTTCACACTTATTTTTAAAGGGGACGAATGTGAAAGGACACAGCACCTATGTTCACTCAGGTCCAAGACATTTCTACAGTAATCATGCCATCATAATTACTGCAAATCTGGTAGATTAGGTAACAAGTACAGTGCATTAGGTAAGAATTATAGTGAAATATGTAAGAAATATAGGGCATTAGGGAGTGAAATAGTACATTAGGTAACATATTTAGTGCATAAGGAAACAAATATAGCACATTAGGTTACATATTTAGTGTATATGGGAACAAAATATGTACATTAGGTAACACATTTTGTGCATTATGGAGCAGAATAGTGCATCAGCTAACTTATGTAGTGCATAAGGGAACAAATATTGTGCATCAGGGAACAAATAATGTACATTAGGTAACAATTATAGTGCATTGGCTAACATAAATAGTGCATTAGGGAACAAATATAACACATTAGGTAACATATATACTGCAAGAATACAAATACAGTGCATCATGGAACAAATATAGCATATTAGGTAACATATATAGTGCATATGGGAACAGGTGTAGGTAAGAGGAGTTAACAGTTACCTTCAGTTTGCTGTGACTGATTGTAGTGGCAATTCAATAGAAGCCTCCACTCTTGTCTACTTCTTCTGTTGTTGCTGCCTGAAGGCCATTGAGTTGGCTTTCCTGAAGGCAGGGGAGCATGAAAGTGCCTCTGGCCTCACACACAATTCAATTCAATTCAATTCAATTTATTTTTGTACAGACCAAAATCACAAATTACAAATTTGCCTCAGAGGGCTTACACAACAGTTTTCTGACCTGACGCGACCAACGGCAGGGCAAGAGAAGTGTTATTGCCTTCCAGAACCGTTGAAAAACAATAAATCAGTTTTATGATTTGACAAGAGTATGGCTATGTTTTGATTAGGTTAAGGCACAAAAACAACTGGTTCCGGGTACAAGTGAATACTTGTTAGGATTGGTTGACCTTCATTGCCATGGTTACATGGTAGTTAATGTTAGGGAATGATTGTTGTCATAAAGAAACCAGTGTTGAACGAACAGCCCTTGTGAAACCATGTTGTCTTCAAGAGTCAAGATCCATATTGCTGTTAGAGTCACCAGCAGGTAAACACACGGTAAAACATGTGCTCGGGATAAACACACGGTAAAACATGTGCTCGGGGTAAACACACGGTAAAACATGTGCTCGGGGTAAACACACGGTAAAACATGTGCTCGGGGTAAACACACGGTAAAACATGTGCTCGGGGTAAACACACGGTAAAACATGTGCTCGGGGTTTTGCTGAAACAACCGATGCTGTTGTTCTTCTTGGGAGGACATTCTCCTGGGAAGTGAGCTAACAGGCTCAGTCCGCGGCTGTTTGGCTCCACGGACCACAACAAGATGAACAGACCTCCAGGATGGGACCACGGATCCTCCAGACTCACTAGATGTCATGGACGTTATGACGGATTATAAAAATGATTCACGTGACTGAGTTTCGCTCAGGCCATTTGAGCTTTTAGTGCCTGTTTCCTTCAACAAGGTGACGGCCACCAGGACCACCACCTCCCTTTGTGTTTACCCTGTTTCTGTAAGTAATAAAAGCAACCGTTTTAAATCAGATTTCTGTGGTTTTGTCTTGCTCATTGCTTCAACTCTGTATTTCCTGCTCTGTCCCCTGCCGTGCCTCGTCTGCAACTCAACTGTTGGGTTCCATATGCTGTTCCACTCAACAGTTAAACTATAGGTCACACATGCTGATGAAGATGTAGTCGAAGTGGACATGTGAATTACCTCAGAAACCTGTGTTGAATGTTAAGTGTAAACCACTTCATCTCTCTGTCACCATGAGGCTCCACCAGAGTCCTGTACTTAACCTCTCCCACCGAGACCCATGAGCCATCTTAGCACTTTATTTTAGGCAGCAGGTCCCAGCTCTCTCTCATCCATCATCTTCCGCTCATCCATCTCTCTCTCTACACCTCTTTCTCTGTCATTGTCTCCTCGTTCCATATCCTCACATTGAAAAAAATAATCTAGATGGATGCTGAGGTCCTCCTTCTGTTGTCCTGTTCGTTGTCCATCTGTTCTCTCTTTCTTCCGCTCTCCATCCACCTCCCTCTGTCTGCTTTCTCTACATTTACATTTTCTGTCCCTCATGCACGGTTGATGTATCTTACATGTACATTAATATGCACAAAGGGGGGTTATTTCTGCTCATGACAACAATTGGACAGGCCATACAGCTGAGTTGGACCTATACTGCTCCCTCTGACAGCTGGACTGACATCAGAAACTAAAATCACAGGTTTGGCCTGGGATGGATCAGCCATTCGAGAGTGTTGAACTTCCTAATGGCCGTCCACCCTGCAGACCCTAGAGTTTAAAAAGCTTTAAAGTCTGTGTAAAGAAGAGGTTGGGGTCAACAGGACTCTGGTGTTTGTGCCCCGTGCAAAAGAAAACTCTGAGTCACTGCTGACTAACTTCAAGTTTTGCTACATTATGCTCCATAACTTAACTTACATTGTGTAACTTAACTTGTTAGGTAGTTAACTACGTTAAAAAACTTATTTTCACCATAACCACAAAAAGGTTTTTGGGTTGCCTAAACCTACCAAGTTGAAGGATTTTGATAAGACAGTGTTTGCATGTAATAAAGCGTAAATTGACGTGTCCAGAAGTTGGCGCTGGAGGACGTCTGGAGGTTTAAAGCTTAGGGCCTCTTAGCGTAAAGCGTATAGGGCCCCTTAGTGTAAAGGCCCCTTAGTGTAAAGCGTAGGGCCCCTTAGTGTAAAGGCCCCTCAGTGTAAAGCGTAGGGCCCCTTAGTGTAAAGGCCCCTCAGTGTAAAGTGTAGGGCCCCTTAGTGTAAAGGCCCCTCAGTGTAAAGTGTAGGGCCCCTTAGTGTAAAGGCCCCTCAGTGTAAAGCATAGCGCCCCTTAGTGTAAAGCGTAGGGCCCCTTAGTGTAAAGCGTAGGGCCCCTTAGTGTAAAGCGTAGGGCCCCTTAGTGTAAAGCGTAGGGCCCCTTAGTGTAAAGCGTAGGGCCCCTTAGTGTAAATCGTAGGGCCCCTTAGTGTAAAGCGTAGGGCCCCTGGCCGAGCAGCTGTTTGACCAGTTGGGTGGGAGTGGGCTGAACTCATCCCTCTCGCCTCTCAAAGCAGTAGAAAGAAATAGAAATGATTATGAATACAAAATGCGTGGACATGAATTTTGAGCAGCTTAACCAAAAAGTGACTTATTTCCTTTCTGGTTGTTTAATTTGTGGTTATTTCTTTTAACGCGAAGAGATGAAAGTGTAGAAATTGGAAAAAATAATTTTGTGGCATAATTTTCTTTCTCATCCCTTTGATAATCAAGATTTTGGGAGCCACTACTTTTAGACCTCTGAGGTCTCGGGACTGAACCATTATTAAAATGAGTACAAATAAATGTTCAAGTGTCTTTTGGTTCTTTGTCTTTTGAAAATCATTTGTTAAACCTAAAAAAAGCATTTTGAATGGCTTTAAGTGATTTTAACTGAGGCAAGGCAAGTTTATTTGTGTAGCACATTTCAACAAGGCAATTCAAAGTGCTTCACATAAAACCATTAAAGCATCAAAACATAATGCAAAAGAAAAGAAGATTTAAAAACCATTTGGAACATTAATTTAAATATTAAAAACAGTCAGTAAAACATTAAAAAGCTAAAAATAGAATAAAAGTTGCAGTGCAGTTTAAGAATTAAAATACGGTAGTGAGATGCAGAAATTGATTAAGATCCTTGAATCTGGTTCAATTAAAGGCAACAGCAAACAGAAGAGTCTTCAATCTGGATTTAAAGGAGCTGAGGGTCTCTGAGGGTCTCTGAGGGTCTCTGGGGGTCTCTGAGGGTCTCAGCAGACCTGCAGCTTTCAGGGACTTTGTACCAGATATGTGGAGCAGAAAAAACTGAATGCTGCTTCTCCATGTTTAGTTCTGTCTATTGAAACAGGAAGTAGACCAGTCCCAGACGACCTCAGGGGTCGGGATGGTTCATAAGGTAGCAGCAGATCAGAAATGTATTTAGGCCCTAAACCATTCTGTGCTTTATAAACCAACAGCAGGATTTTAAAGTCAATTCTTTGTTGGACAGGAAACTAAACAATTTTACATAAAATAATCGTCTTCATCTATTGGATGATGACTCTTGTTTATTGGCTGAGTAATAGTCAGCCGTTACTTGCTCTGGCCAGAAGAGCCTCTCACATCGGCTAGCCGATCAATTATAGATAATTGATCATAATTCACTGGTGAAAAGGCCTGTGATGATTCCGGTGGCGTGGCTCTGCCTGCACTTGTTTGGCCTGTGGGTCTCCAGCTACACAGGAAAACAACAAACAAGCCAAATCAGGACCACAGGGAACACCGGTGAAAAGGCAGTGTGACAAAAGTCAATGGGAGACAATGTCCCACTGAAGAAGGAAATGGAGCTAATTTGATGGCGCTGTCATCGTGGCGTTACGCCTCACCCTACATTATACCCCTCTCTCTCCTCCCTCCCTCCCTCTGGCTCTCCCTCGGGGGTTTTGACTCTTTAATGAGCTGCATGTACACACAGTAGCCAGATGCCAGCAGAGAGCCATTAGCTCATATCACAGAGAGGGAAGGGAAGGGAGCCCCCCCTCCCTCTCTCCCTCCTACCCCCACCCCCCTTCCCTCACCCACATCACTCAGCCCCATTCCCTCATCCCTCCCTCCTCCCTCCTCTGTCCCACTGTCTCAGTGTGTGAGAACAATGGATGAGATTGCTGAAATAGCAATGAACAATGACGAATAATATTTTTTATTTAATTTGTCTGAGCAGAAAAAGCCCTTTAGTGTGTAGCTGCAAAGATCTATTTCAGCTTTATAAACCTGCCTCATCTTTAACATCAGTTTAACTATGACTGAGTTTCATTTCCTCACGATGGTCTGGAATAAAGTTAGAATTGATATAAATATCAAATACAGCTCAAAATAAAATATGTCGAGATTAAAACAAACAGGTCTGTGCGTCAGTGAGACATAAAGTGGCCTCAGCGGACCTTCGGGGCCCTGGAGGCAGTCCCCGGGCTCGGATAAATAAGTAAATAAGTAATAAATAATTAAGTTTTACTATACTTTAATTCAGTCGTACTGATCCCAACTGGAGTATAATTGTCACTCCATAACCATAGATATTTCTACACTACACAGTATAATTACGTTTCTGAAGATTGGTTTCTATCACAGGGACAAACAACGTTGGATAAGACCTGATCAAATGTTTTCAGAGCAGTTTCCCTTCAACAACAAGAACACAATCCTCGTTTTATATATCTATATATATCTATATATGGATATATCAATCTGAGCACATCGTTATATGAAATGATCTAAACACAGGACCGTGTATGATAAATGCTTTACCAGCTGACTAATGAACCACAGGATGAATCAATCAATCTGTTCATTACAATAAAACCAATAAAAAAATTACTACAAGACAATACATAAAATAGAAGAAAGAAATCATCACAATCAGATGTTAAAAACCAAAAACAAGTGAATCAGTAATGATGAGCTCGTCTACTGTCATTGTCATATTGTTCCCATTGTGTGGACAAACAATGAACCAACAGGTCTTATACAAAGGAAAATAGTAACCCGGCAACAATTAGAAACATTATTGATTAATCACATTTTTTGCTACTCAGTTTTCTTTATTCTACCCAACAGTCCAGAACCCCAAATTGAATTAACAACAGCAACAAAAGCAACTCCTTACATCTGAGAAGGTAGAACTCGTCTTAAACTGTGACCAACCAATCATCAGTCAGCTCCTGTCAGACGGAGAGGCTGGAGACAGGGAACCAGTTCACAACATGTCATTGGTCAGAATTATTGTATTTACTGAGCTTTTGAGGGATTTGCATGTTCCTTTACTACCATGAACACACACACACGCACACACACGCATGCACGCACGCACGCACGCACACACACTGTCTTATTTTAACCCACACACACCATCCTGCTGCCACAAATATTAAAAAAAGAACCCACTGTGGATTAATCCGCAGCAGAAAATAGTTCCCAACAAATGCACTATTTCTTCCTGTTTTCATAAAGTTTGATAATAACTTCAGTGACCAGCTGCTTAAGGAAATGACTGAAGCTTTTTTATGAAACTATATATTTGCGATCTGTTTTTTAAAGATCCTCAGCAGTGGGCTGAGGCTGAGAGCCACAGACAGGGTGGGGAAGGCTCTGGCTTTTAAAAAGTCAAATCACTACCTTCTGTTCCTCCCCCCCATCCCCCTCCCTCCCCACCATCCCGCTCTGCCTTACCTCCCTACTTCCCTCCACTCCCTCCCTCTCCTCCACCCCTCTGTCAGGCTCCTCGTGCCGCATGGCTAGCAGAGCCTCGGACCAGACACCCAGCCCAAACACTGAGTCCCAGCTGGGGCCTTCACTGTGTGCTAGCTGTCTAACTGGGACAGGGTGGAGGGGCTGGAGGAGTACAGGCACAGCAGGGGGTGGAGGTTAAAACAAGCAGCATCTTTTATTAATTGGGTGGAGCCTTTAAGTGATCTTTATTAATCATTCACATCCTACGTTTCTTCACAGCCGCTGTCACTTTGGGTTTGTTTTTCGAACGCCTGGGAGTGTGTGTGTGGTGTGTGTGTGGTGTGTGGTGTGTGT
Source organism: Ophiodon elongatus (assembly GCA_016806645.1). Lineage (NCBI taxonomy): Eukaryota > Metazoa > Chordata > Actinopteri > Perciformes > Hexagrammidae > Ophiodon > Ophiodon elongatus. The sequence continues at coordinate 274,780 of JACSYO010002111.1, read as the reverse complement.
GTGGTGTGGGGGTGGGGGGTGGGGCTGCCTACAGACCTGCTTTATATCTGGGGAAAGAGTCCTGCATGTATTTGTATGATCTTATAATTATTCCTTACTGATAAAACATATTTCCTCTCTGATTACAGATGCAGTTCAGTGCTGTTATACAAACCAAAACAATAAATACTTATGTTACTACTACTAATGTTTAGTAGAAACATTTTTGGTTTCGCTTAAAATAGGTATGTTTGTTACATTATTTAAGTTACAAAAGGAAATTAAAATAGTTGAATGTTGACTTTTGGCTTCACACGGGACAAGAACAGCTGTCTCCTGGGTGAAAGTCCTGTGTTCATCCCCAGTGCAGGTCGTGTGAAGCCTCACATGGTATCAATAGTCATGGGGGGTTTAGTGCTGGTGGGGGGTTGTACCAGAGTGTGAGTCCTGCTGTCTATGCTGTTAGCTTAAGGCTACTAAAGCACCTGGGCTAAGGCTAGTGAATTCATGATTCATTCAATATTAAAAAAGTCAAAAAGCCACCATTGAATATTTCCTACATCAAAAAGAAATGGTATTGTTTATGATTCACAGTCATTTTCATACTAATTTGCTGGACAATACTAGACACAGGGGTCGATGTGTTTCTTTTTATTCAATTTTCTTTTATATTCTACCTTTAAAACATGTTTTTGATTGTTTTCTAGATCTGCTTTGTATTGTAACAGTTGACCATCTCAATAAACAAGCCATGTTTGTTCAATAAACGGTGGTCCAGCAGCGGCCGCATATTGCTGCATTATAGATCTAACTTTGCGCTTCTACTCAGAACAGCTTCCATTTATTTTTCCCTTTGAACGGAATAAATATTTGACATTTCAGTCTCTCTGCAGGGGACTGATGCCACAAAAACAAAATTACGTCCAAACAAATATGACGGCAGTGCTTTGAATGTCTCTGCAGCCGTGTCTCTTTTTACAGCAAAAGTTTGGTTTGCAGTATTCACAGAAAGGCCTGAGATAAATCAAATGTATTCTCCTACAATACAAAACGATGGCCTTTAGCACATGAAACAAATATGAACGAAGACGGAAATGAGTTACGTCATTGGTCGGTTCATTCTGGTGTAAGTAAAAGGGGGGACCTTGTTGGGCCACTCTCCCCGGGGAGGTATCCTTTTCAGGGGTCAAGAGGCTAACAGGATTAGCTGCTAGTTAGGAACTGTCATTCTGCCAATGAGTGGATGACTCAGACATACCTGATAGCAGACGGGTAATTGATTGTGGCACCAACTATTGGTTTGCCTCTTAAGTTCCTAATGAAGATGGCTTATATTGACTCCTTAAATCTAAAGGGCCTTCATGATGACTTCAAAACAACAAGGACACACAAGCTCTGCCTCACTTCAGGGGCAGCAGTATTGAAAGTCTGTGTCAAAATTAAATGTCATATTGGACCAATAAGTCAATAGGGAAATGTTCAAATCTGTCCACCTTTTGTCTGAATGCAGAGGATGCAACCAGTGTCCTATGACTCCATCAGTATTCTACACTTCAAGTTACAACGAAGAACATTTATTTTGTGTTGATTCTGGCGTGAAAGTGTTTACGAGCGCCACAGTCCGTTTAGAAAACGTGGAGTACCGACTCCAGGCTGCTGGAGGCCCAGGATTGTGGGTCCCAGCGGGGACCGGAGGAGCAGCGAGCTGGAGCTCTGCAGCGTGCTGGAGGGAGAAGCTGCTGAGTGCAGCTCTCCTCTTTCCACCAGAGCTTCGGACTGCAGGTCCAACGCTGCAGTGAAGCCGGATCTGGTCTGTCCACGGTGGACTGGTCTCTGTTGGAGACCCCGCTAGAATCTGAGCTGAAGGAGTTTCTGGTGAACCTGCAGGATTTGATCTGTCAAGAGACATTCGATGGAAATAAGTCTAAATTTGTTCATTTTGTTTCTCGTATTTCCACAAAGTATGTTATCTATGTTAACACTTAATAATCTTGTGCACCTCAATTCAACATAGGTCACGTTAATTGCTTCACAACAGCTCGACTGCAGTGCTCTCACGTGGCTCCATGAAGAAGAGCACCAGTGGATGTGTCCCATGGCCACACAGCAGAGGGCAGTTTACAGAACACTAACAATCCAGCTGTGTTAGTGCACTAGTTTGCCTTTGGCCCTGAGTCCAGGGTCCTCGTTTATACAACGGGGCATACAGACGGCATATTTTCAAATCTGACTCTGTGAAATGTTGGAAAGACTAACAAAGAGGGTTTTGGTGGTTTCTTTTGAGTTTGAATAAAGTGTGTTTTATGATGCTCCACTGCTAGAACAGCTGATCTCCTAGCTGAAACTATGGTGGTGGAGAGGCAGGGGCGTGCGCCCTGTACACACACACACACACACACACACACACACATACACACACACACACACACACACACACACACACACACACACACACACACACACATTGGCAATTGCCGATAGCAGGGCTGAAGGTGGCTGGTTAAGAAATTATAACATATAGCCCAAGATCTACTCACGTTAAATAGCAGTCCACTTTCATGTTTTGGTACAGTTGGTTGTCACACCTGATGCGAACCATACCCGCGATGCTCTTTACAAGTGGACCAATAATAATAAATAATAAATCAAGAGAGAAGTAGAGTCATTTTCTCATAGACTTCTATACAACCAGAGGAGTCGCCCCCTGGTGGACACTAGAGAGAAATCAGGTCTAAGGCACTTCAGCATTGGCTCCACTTTCCACAGGGAGCTACTGTCCATGAATATGTGACTGTCATCAGAAGATCTTGTTTTACTGTACAGTTTGACTTAACAGCTGTCATTACTTTAAGCTTTAAGCTGTTCAGAGTACAAATAAATGTGAAAAGAATGATCCAGCACCATCAGCCTCCAATATCATCCCCCTGAGGAGTCTTTCTCAATCATCACACCTCACAACATCCATCATAAATGACTCCTCTTCTTCCTCCTCTCCCGTCTCCCCTTCACTTCTCCAGAGATGATGTTTCCTCTGTGAAGTCAGTTGCATCAAAGCTTCTCTCTTCAAGTGTTTCCAAACACAGTATTGGTGTCTAGGGTGCAGTATAATCAACCCAGTCAACAGAAACAATGTTGGCATTGTACGTGTCTGCAAACCACGATACCTTGAATGTCGACGGTTGTGAACCAAAGAGACGTTTCACAGAGAAGTTTGAGCCTCGTCTCACGCCTGTAGAAATGCAGAATGCCCCCTCTCAACGTTGTGAAACCATTGGTTGGAACATAAGACTTTAACGCTTTCTCACTTGTTATACCTGTTATCATACCACATAACTATCAGTAATAATCTCTCAACATACTAGGTCACCTGCTCTGCAAGTTGCTCGTTGTTCTGTGTCTCTTGCTTGCAACTTTTTTCCCTTACGACCGGGCAAGTCAGACTTGTTTCCATCCTCGGTTTCTTTAAACCTTTTAAAGTTAGGAGTTATTGCCAGCTTGGTCACAAAGGCTATTGCAGCCCATTGCAGCTTATCTTTGAGGATTTGAGAAGGATTTCCAATATCAAACTAATATTTCAACGAGGGCAGACAGGTCTGCAATATGCGTTTGATATTCTGTATATCAGAATGTCAAACAGCAGGTTCAGCAGCAAAAACAGGTAAAAGATAAAGATAGAAGCTAAAGCTACAGATCACAGTGTAAAAGTGAACCACCTCATCACCATGGAGATGGAGACAGAAGACAATGACATGAAGGAACCACAGTGTAACAGTGAATAAAGACCTTCCCAGCTTTATAGGAACAATCACTGAAAAGCAAAAGCAGCATGTGTATACATTTATTATATCTTCAGTAGCTAGCGTAGCATAGACGTGCTAGATGGGCTAACATACTCTGCTAATGTTAGCTCAACAAGTCATTTACAAACATATATCTCCTTCCAGCCTCTCTGGGTAACAAGTATCACTATTACACATGTCATGTCCATGATTGGCCAGTCTGCGTCCGAGGGGCGGGACTTGGCTCTTTAGTAGCTGTTTAGTAGCCGTTTGTATCGGGCCGATTGTTGGCACTCAGAACTGCTGCTCACAGCATCGTCGAGGGTCATCGCTGGTTGACTGCAGGGAAGCAAAGAATCAAATTGAAATCAATCCTCGGCCAATGAAGTGAGACTAAAATCGGTGTGTGATCACAGTGTTCTGGACCCGCTGGAGCTGAGCTGGTGCAGACTGACGAGGCAGGTGGACAGGTTTTAAAGCAGTGAAGCATGAAGTGATGAAAGCATGAATGACGTTTTGTAAATCCCTGGTTTTCAGCCTGATAATAATAATAATAATAATAATACTTCAATTTTATATAACGCTTTTCTGAGTACTCAAAGACGATACACTCCATCCATTTCTGTGCGTGACACTAGAAGATGTGGCCACTCTGACGGATCAATGCCTCGGCCCCTCATCCGCTCTCTATCCAGATAATGGGGTTTAATGGGGCCGCTCCCCCGAGACCCATCCAGTATGAGATGCGACAGGATGTAGGTGGAGTGTCTACCGTGTGTTAGTTTTGTGACAGAAACTCTGTCATAAGTTAATCAGCGTATTTGATTGACAGGGTATTAATCAGAGTAAGGTTACACTGCAGACCATCTGCACATGGACCGATCTCTGTCCCTCTGTACGGGAAATCAATAGCCACTCTAGTCGATGGATGGACAGGGTGTCTTCTGTCTTACATCAGAAACTCTTTATGAACTCAGTTCATTAGATTTCTGTGTGAAAGTCCACGGGGAGAAATACTATTTATCTAAGTCAAAGGAATATCACTCGCCATCCATCCACCTATAGATGGAGACCTTATTCACAGCCAATCAAATCTTAGTGTAACGTCAGTGTTCTAGTAGTTCTAGTAGTTGTTGTGCCTCAACCAAACCAATTGACCACAGTGTCGTCACATCATAGAACAGATTTATTTTTCCAACAGTGGTTTGTTTTGGAGGGCACCGACAGAGCCTGTTGTCCTGCTTTAGAAACACTCACACTGGAGGAGTTTATTATTTATATGCTTTCCTATTAGACTGTTCCAGAAGACTCATGTCACTCTTTCTAAACAACAACAAAATGATGTTCCCATACAACTGTACTCTGCGTTAGGTTTCAATGGAAATGTATTTTCTCCTGGATTATAGTCGCAGTGTTAAACACATGGTTTATTCTGTAATTTTAAATAACGCGAAATAATTATCGCTACAAAACTACTTACTTTGGTTTCGTAAAAGACAATCATGAATTGGCTTAAAATGACTATGGAATTGAAACAAAACGAGACAAAAATGCAATTAAAGTACTTGTTTAGTCTGAGGCAACAGAAGCAGTGTATTTGTACTCGTACGGCACTTTTCTAGTGTTCCGATCACTCAAAGGACGACCCACTCTTGTCTCAGAAGATCTACTTCTTCTTGTTTTGGCAAAAAAGTACTACTTGGTCATATTTAGGCAACACAAGCACTTGAATCACACAGGTCATGAACAAAAAAACCTAAAACCAAACATAATCTATAAAATATTCTCTTGAAACGTAACACAAAATGCAGTTTTGGTGCATAAAGGTGCGTACACACCAAACGCGGCGCGAATTTTCGCGGGTATTTCTGATGGGCGGAGCTTCTCAACGCTGATTGGCGTTCGCATCTCAGCGTCGCGCGAATTTTTCACCCGAGTTGAAATTTTTCAACTCGGGTGAATAAGCGAATTATTCACTTTTCCAAAAGACCGTTTTTTATTAAGATGCTACGTTTAAGTGTATGTGCTGCTGTATATGGTATATGTAAATGGTAAATGGACTTGCATTTGTATCGCACATTTCTAGCCTTCAAACATGCAAAGCTCTTTAACACCACATGACATCATTCACCCATTCACACCCTGGTGGGAGGGGCTACCATGGAAGGTGCCACCTGCCCATCAGGACTAACCATATTCACATTTGGGCTTTTGTGCCTTCTGGAGCAATTTTGGGGTTAATTGTGTCTTGTGCCTTTTGCCCAAGGACACATTGACATGGACTGGATCGGACCGCCGAAGACCGGCGACCCACTCTACCGCTGAGCCACAGCAGCCACAGTAGTTATCTGCTGTCATTCTATATCTAGCTTATCTCCCTTCATTGAGGGGATTTTAAGAAACGAGGTTAAGCGCATGGAGCAGAATGCGTGCCTCTCTCTGGGACTCAAAGTGAACGTTTGGAGACATTCCAGGGTTCATTTGAAAACTGGAAGTGGAAACATTGTAGATTAAAGAGAAGAGGAGGCTTCCCTCTATTTCCTCCCCTTGATAAGTCATACCTGCCTACAGCTATGAAGAGGAAGCATGAAGGCACATATCCAATGAAGGGGTGATGAGTCGTCATATAAATGAATCAGAATCAGAATCAGAATCAGAAGAAGGTTTAAAGCCAAGTAGGTTGGTCACATACAAGGAATTGGTCTCGGTGTTTGGTGCAAACAATAAACATATTAAGAGGAAATGGAAATACAGACAAAGTGCTGCAAGAGTCAAGAGTCATAAATACAAATTAAAAAAGTTACAATAAAAATATTAAACTATATAAAAAACACTATAACAAATATGTACAATATAACTAGACAAACTAAGGAGAGCGACTCTGTGTTTGTCATTTTATTTGACTGAAATGCGAAGTTACCCAGGTTTATTCAATCCTACTGCCTCTCTGCTTTCCACAGCATCATCATTCAGGGTTCACGCTCACGCTATTGGTTCAGAAGAGATGATGAAAACCAGATGTATACATGCATATTCAAAGGAAAACACCTGAAGAGGCAAGTGGTGCAGGATTAGTCTGGTCTTCCTCAAGAACTAACACCCACAAAGGACCACATGATATCTCGCTCCACTGTAGACGTCTCAGAGAAACGTCTCAGTCTGACACTAACTCCACTCAACTAATTATCAAGCAATGCCAAGGAAGTACTTGGGAGACTGGAAGGCAGACACTAAGAGCAAAAGTGGATTACATCGTTATCTGGCCCCAAAGTCACATCTGAGTTGGCAGAATGTGTCTCTGCTGTCTGGGATGGAGATGAGAAGCTGTGGCTCAAAAAGCATTTGGCAAAGTGAAAAATGGGATAAAAGAAAAAACAGATGAATGGGGCAGTGTTGGATGAGTGGCGCTGCTCCTCAGCTGTGAATGATCTGTCATAAATTCTAAACCAACTTTCTACTGCCTCCACTTGCGTCTGGAGAAGGTGTCCCTCATGTCTTACCCTCGTAATGGTTTCTGTCTTCTTTCCCGGTTTATCGGCTCACTGGCAGTTTGTCCTTGTCTCCTTTCTAATGCAGGAAAACTGTGGAACTCTTTCTGTGGTAAAGAACTTTTCACATACAGATGGCTCAACGGGAAAAAATACAACTCCGGCAAAGAAGTTTTAACCAGCTCTCGGAAGAAATGATTGCAAAACTGACTGCACAGTTTGTCCCCACATGCCACAGCGTGGATGCCATTACATTATATATATATATATATATATATATTATATGTCGCATATGTTAAAAATGCTATCCACCTTTTGTCTTCCTCCTTTCATTCCCACAACCCAGAATATGTTTTAATCAACATCATTTTTTATGAATGCAGTTGATCCATTTCTCAATCGTTCACACTGAATGGACTGTGACTGGCTTATTCCATACTGATTTATGTTAATCACTTACTGATGTATCAGTGTAAATATGTACTAACATTCCCATGTGTTTACGCTTCTGTTTATAAAATATAGAGTTTATATCAGAGTTAAATGCACAAACTCTGAGGTTAATATTGTATTATGAGCAGCAACTGTGATTTATCATCAGAGAAGCACGCTGTTGAATCTGCATGATTCACATTTAAGATGTATGGTGGGGTTTTTATTTTATTCGGAAATATTATTGTCATTATTTTTTTTTATCTACTTGTTTTGTTGCTCTATGAAAATAAATTGCAAAACTGGCTGCACAGTTTGTCACCACATGCCACAGCGTGAAAGCCATTACATTACATGACATGTCCATTACAATGCTGAACGTTATACATGTTAAAAAAAAAAGCATCTGCGAAATCTCAAAACGTTCACACTGAATGGGCAGTATCTGAGAAGCATTCACTGACAACACATATGCATAGAATGTGTTGTAACTCTGTTATGTTGTTCATTCTGTACACATGACATCTATTGTACTTCTGTCCATCCTGGTAGAGGATCCTCCTCTGTTGCTCCCCTGAAGGTTTCTTCACTTTTTCTCCCCTTAAAGGTTTTTTGGGGAGTTTTTCCTGAACCGATGTGAGGGTCAAAGGTCAGCGGATGTCGTATGTGTACAGATTGTAAAGCCCTCTGAGGAGAATTTGTAATTTGTGATTTTTGGGCTATACAAAATTAATTGAATTGAATTGAATTGAACATACATCTTGTATTTTCCCATATTTATCCACTAATGGCAAATAAAGCATGAAATAATTTGTGTTTAAAGGAAAAGATAATTGTCTTAGTTCAACTTTGAATAGGTCAACAGTGATACAAGAAAACATTTTTACATGTTAACATATTCATGCCTTTTGTGCTAACAAAGGGATGTTTGAGCGGATAAAGACCCTTTCAACCATGTCTCCATCCTGTTGCAGCTCCATTGAAACTCTATCCACCAGCACAGATTATTATCATATCAAGTTTCATACCGCAAATGGCTCACGAAAATAAAATGTTTCCTGGACTTGGACCTGTATCGCGCTTTTCTAGTCTTCCAACCACTCAAAGCTCTTTAACACTACATGTTATCATTCACGCATTCACACCCATTCATACACTGATGGGAGGAGCTACCATACAAGGTGCCACCTAAACTAATGCACGGTCACATTCATACACCGTTGGCTCAGCCTTCGGGAGAGATTTGGGGTTCAGTGTACTCCACAGTATAAATATAAAACACTATTGAAGACAGGAAGACAACACTGTCCAATACATGTCAAAGTGAATCAAATGGAGACTTTGTTGACTTGGCAGTGTTGTGATTCTAACAATTTACCCATTAGACTCCAGCACAGGAAGGGGGATGCTCAGGGAAGGAGCTGCCACCCTGAGGTGCTGGACACCGATGGGTGGGTGAGGTTAACCGGACCACAGGACACAACTCGTCTAAATGCTAATTGTCTTCAGAGATTCAGAGGAGAGGAGGAGAATACGTGTGATAAAGAGAAATATCTTATTATGGCTCTCCACACCAACTCTACAAAGAAAGGTGGGCACATATATATTCTGAGGGTACATACTGTAATAGCACTTATTGTGGACCAAACACTGCAGCACACTGTGTGTACTGTTTCCTGCGGCCATTTTGAACCCATTTTAACGTTCATCTTCAAGGCCCCGTCTGATCTCACAGCCTCTCTTCCTGTCCGGCAGTGGAAATGACTGTTCTTCTATTCTCCAAAGCAGACATCAAGGTTCTGCAGCTGACCTTTCAAAGATGCGAACACAGCTTCCTGCCAGAAAAATCTAACCGCAGCACAGGAAGGCTTTGTAAAACAAACAGGTGATGCTCCCTCCTTCTGCCTTTCTCTGGAGATCCTCCCCAACGTATCCTTATACACATCCTTCCAACTGTTAGTATGATCTCTGAAGAAAAAGTTACTCCTCATTCTTTCTGCGTTTTCCTCTGAAAGGCAACCTCGTTACAAGCATACAGTTTGTTCAAAATAAACTTCCGTCTCCACAGGAAACAACTTAGTTAGGTTTTGTAAAAAATTGTGAAATACTTAGTTATGTTCAGGCAATAAAACTACTTAGTTAGGTAAAGGAAAATATTGTAGTGTGGTTTAAAATAATTACCGAAGTTACGTAAATAATAACACGCGGGGCGTGAACCTTGGTCTCCTGGGTTTGTGTCTTCCTCCCACCAAAGTATTTTGGGACCCACATGTGGACATGTGAAGGCTGAGCTTCACAACAAAATGATGTGAGTGAGCAGTTTGCCAGGTAAATGTAAAGCATAAATCCTTGTAAAAATCACACCATTGTTCCGTATGTGCAATACAAGGGTGTAGATACACTTTTAGACAGATTTGAAGAATTAGAAATAGAGCTCAGAAATTGGAGAGCTTTTAAATGAGGTCAGAGATGTGGATTTCATACAAAGAAGGAACAGTGATTGGCTAAAGGTTAAAATAACAAGATACTTCAAATCAAAACTTTCTTTCATCCAGACCTCCGTCTCCTCAGCAACGTCTTCCAGCTCCGTCTGAGCCGGAGGACAGACGAGCCTCTTATAAGTGGCTTGTCTCTCTACCACCGTCTACCTGACTAACAGAGCGGGTGGCACTGTTGGAGTTTGTCCAATGGGGAGAGTTTCCAGATGAGGGGTAACCATGGCAGCGAGAGAGCGAGACAGGGGCAGCACTGAGCTAAATCACAGATTCATAAAGAAATCATTTGTCTAAATGGCATTAAACCATCAGTTATTCAGTGTTTTGACTGAATTCTCTCAACAGCATGAAATATGGTGCGGCTGAGTTTCAGTAAATATAACTGCGTACATCTAATCTGTCAGGTGCAAAGGGACAGAAGCTGTGAATGTATTTCTGCAGCGCGACACTGCACAACACCAATCAGCGTCATAAACACCTCTGTCGCCCATCTGAGAATCACAGAGCGGCCTGCCGAGGAGCTGCAAGGCCCGGCGGTCGGTCAGGGTGGCGAGGACGTGCTGGAAGCTTCTCTGGGGAACACGAGACAACGTGCTCATGGAGACCTGGTCCTGTATCTTGTTTACCTGCTGGCACAGCAGCAGGGAGCTGAGACCGTTGGTTTGGGATCGTTGCACCACTGAGTATGCTGGTCTGGATGCTGTGTCAGAAGCTCTTTTGTTTGACTTTGACAGCTGACGGTTGAGGCTCAGCTGGCCATGAAACTCACTCTCCGCAGCGAAAGATGAATTAAACATGCAGCAGTTTAAATCGGTCGACTGTGATCTGGGGGTTCATCTCTTTACCTGATTTCACATCTTTGTTTCAATCACCCGAGTCCCTTCCTTGCGTCTTAGCTCCGCCCTCGTAGCGCTCTGTTAATCACCTAGCTATGTCGTTAACAAGCGACAGGCTAGCAGGGGAACAAAAGCTTCACCTCGTCACTGGGGAGCTGAAATCAAGTTGAGACCCGGCTCATTGTTACACGGTGACAGTTGGTAGCTTCATGTCACCGGCCTCCACTGAAAATGACTTGCGGCCTGTTTCTGTGTCGATACATTGAACGCAGCATCAGACGTGAGGACAGAGGAATCCTCAGTTGGGAGACAGGACGCTTCAGTTTTAAACGACGTGTTTTACTTATGGCATGTCCACATCACCCGTTCCTTTATAATAAACTGCTTTGCATTACGGTGGTGAAATGTATTTGTAAAGCCCTTGACGATTGTTAAAGGGCTTCACAGGACATCATCTTTGAAACAAAATATGGAAACTGACAGTCTTTGTGTTGAATAATTAGTGCCCCCTTATGAAATAACTTTCAAAGAACTGAAGGCACTTACACTTGTGTAGTGGTGCTTCTCCCGCAAGGGCTCCTAGAAATCCTGTCCAGTGGTGATGGTGGAGGAGGAGGATGGTGGAGGAGGAGGATGGTGGAGGAGGAGCATTTATATGTAGCGATAACACTTCTGCAAAGGCAGCACTGGCCTTCGCATTTAAGGACTTGGGGGGAAGTGACGGAGGATAGAGGAGTTGAGGAGTTGAGGAGTAGAGGAGTTGAGGATAGAGGAGTTGAGGTGGGATATTAGATCAGTGTGAATTCAGTAACTATCCTGAAGCATTCTGGATTTGCTGCAGCTGTTTTACACCTCTGACTAACTGACTGACTCAACATTTGATGTGTACTAGTTTCAGAATGAGGAAGGCAGTTGCATAACAATACTAGAGGATGATTTTTTGGGGATGGGAAATATGGATTTTTTTCTCCAAATGATGGACAGATTTTGAGGCATTCTGTTGTCAAGTGGCTTGTAAAATAGTGCATATATCTGCAGTAAATAGGGAGAAAGTTCCCCTTAGGGGAGGAGGCCCACCTGGACCCCCCTAGGTTTGGGCTGAGCCCTGAATGTTTACAACGTCTTGTTCCACCCCTGGTTTCTGAAGACAATTGAAGATATTATTAAAACAAAACGTTCAAATGAGAATTAAGACTTATATTTGTAATACTATAGATACATTTTTTAAATAGGCTTTGCAAATGTTATACGAGGAAGGAAACACATTCAACACGTTTGTTAGGCCTCAAGGTTACACGCAATGCATTTGGATGAGAAACACTGAATGTTCCACCTTTAAATTGGAATGACGAGGTCGTGTGAGTGGGTGCTGCATACTACTGAGGCCCTGTGCCCCCTGCAAAGGACTTCAGTATGTGTGTGCTCTCATAGTGCACGTATAAATCTGTTTCATTGGTTTGCTTTAAGGTGACAGGATAAATACACAATGTGTCTTGTCATTGGATACATCACTCACCTTGGAAGTGAGTGGTGGAGGTGCTGGGTGGTATTTATGCTCCACAGCCATGTGTGGTAATGCTGTCTTTCATATTTAAAAGCTTAGCTTTGATGGCTACATTAGACTCATCGATATTAGTTTATGTTTTGGATAAAAATAAAGTTTTTTAAAGGTGCCAGGATATCGAAGAACTTTTACAAAATCCCCAAAGACTCTTCTGCCCCATACATAAAATTATTAATTAGAATGTTGACATTTATTTTGACAGCAAATAAGCTCATAATATATTTGACTCCAGCAGTCGGTATGGATTATGAATATGCTTGTTACAAAACCTTTTCAAAGTTGTACTTTCTAACCTCTCAAATAGAGTAGGTGTTTATTTCTCATTGGGATGAGGCGACCCAGTCGCCACAATAAAATGTTGCCATTGTACGTTTCTGCCAACCACGGATACAGCATCCATTCTCTCTCTTTCTTCTGGTATCTAAGGCCTTGTGTAACCATGGCACGAAGGAGGAACAGGCTGCTCTCCTCCGTGCTCATCATGAGGGCAGAAACATCTTCAAGGTCTTCGGGTCATCTCAACTGCCGGGTCAAAACTGGGGCTGAATCTGAGACACTGATATTCCACCAACCCTCTTTGGGTTTGTCTTCAGCTGACCAGTGGGAGGACTGATTGCCCACCGTGGATGACAGTGCCGGCCCTGGGCTAAAAGAGCCTCTCGGGTTTCTTAGCAGGCTTTTAGCCGTCATTAACATCGGCGATATTGATCGTGCAGCTCCGTGCAACAGATGGACGCAGCCTCAGGGGGGTTGCAGAGTCTGGCCTGCCTGTCAGTCACCACCCAGGATGATGTAGTGTAAAACATGAGCAAGGCCGGACCGGGCTGATCAATACAAGGTGCTAATGATGGGGATGAGTTTCATCCTTGGATGCGAGACTGAGCAGATGCCTAAAAACGTTATGCAAAGAGACATTTTTTTCATTTTTCGGGTAAAACAGTGGAGACACTTTGATATGCCATAGAAAAAGCATAGATGTTATGATAACCTTAAGTAATGGCAGCATTCCAGTTAGGTGGTCCAGCTCCAGGACCCTTGACCCTGCTGGCTCACTGGTACGGCTTATGGAATTCCCAAAAGACACACAGCCTTTAATAGCATCAATTCCTTTAATGCTATTAAAGGAATATTTCACTCACAAAATGACCGTTTGTATATCATTTACTCACCTTGTGTTACCTTGAAATCTTAAAAAAGCTCTTGATGAATTGAAGTAAATGGGGGTCAAGGTTTAACAACAGCAAAACTATATCAAAACATCCGTTTACAAACTGACATAACTCATGCAGTATAATCGAAGTCTCATTGATGCTCACTACTTCCCAAAACCTGACCATCTAAAACACTTTAGACTCTTTAGCTCTCCTGTGCACGATCTGTGACAATTCATTCAGGATTTGCTTTGTCTTTTGGTTCTTCGTTCACCAAAAACTAGGTTTTCTTCAAGAAGTCAAAGTAACACAAGGTGAGTTAATTAGTAATATTCCTTTAATTACTGTGAGGAGGATATGTAATGTACCCAATTGTTCTACCAGTAGGGACTTCAGTAGGTGTAAAGAAAATATTTTAAATCTTTCCTCGCACAAAACTAAATTATCTGAACTTCACAGTCTCAGAAATCAAAAGCCAATAAAAGAGAGTTGTAAGGCCTTGACACATCGACAATAAACTTAAATCTAAAAACGTGAGATACTCATCCGCGACTATTTTGCATAAAACTATTCTTACTGGCAGTTGTGACACTTTTTCAATAAAAGGTCAGAATTTCTACACGTCCAAACTGTGGAAACCAGGCACACGTTATTACTTGTGGACATTAATCGAGCTAGAATCAGTCGGGAGTTAAATGAATGGTGAACTTCCATGATTTTGTTCTGGAAGAAAACGTTCTATGTGAATCTCAGTTCACTGTGAGCTGTTTTTGTTTGTTGATGTTTCCTTTATTACTCCAAAGCTTCATTACCATGTTGTGACACAAAAATAACCTTTTTTTTAATTCCTTTCTTTTCTTGTTCTCCACAAGCCTCATCATGGACTCCAGCTGGTTCACAGACAAACCAATAACAAACCAATAACCCTGTCAGGGTTAATAATTCTGTCCTCTGGCGTCTTGTGGCGCGGCGACAGAGAACCTTTTGCTGCGTCTCACTGTTTCTCTGCAATTTCTCAATTCCTTTCCCCGATTGAAAAACAAATAACTTCTAGTTCAAACACAAACATGGTGACACCTAGACCTTTGCTGACTAACCATCATTAAGATGAAATGGACAAGGTGACAGCTCAGTGAATGTGTGTGAGACGGAATAAATGAATCACTCATGCAGCACACCTTCTAAAAGGTGGACAGTAAATAAAAAACTCAAAATGGCCCCTAAAACATTACATAGTTCACTCGACCATGGAAAGCAGAATTTTCCCATACATTACTTCTCTATAAGTCCAACAGAAACTCATCAAACTACAGGTCACGCAGAGCCTTCGAGTCTGTGTTGCATTCCATAGAAGTGAAGAAACAACCAGTCCTCTTCAACGGACTCTTTGTAACAAACCGTTTACCGGATCACCCCCACATCAGCATCATCAGTGGGCTAATGAGAGGCATATTGTAAAGCACTATGAATAAAAGACCTATATAAATGCAGTCCATTCCATTCCATTTTTTTAACATCTCAATGAATTCCAACTTATTTCCAGGTCAAAGGGACATGAGACATGTTCCCCAGCAGACCAGCCTCTCTCACTACATCTCATACATAATACATTATTTTAGCTGCGAGCACAGTCAGACTGCATCTCGTCAGCTCACTTCTCATGACAGACTGGGATATTCAAGTCTGGAAAAACATCCACAGATATTTAAGCCTTGGCTAAGCCCCGCCCCCCGGTGCCACTCCGTTAAGCTGTCAGAGTTACCATGGAGCCCACAATGTCACTAACTGCACTCACTGAAAAAATATTAACACATTTTTGGTAAAATGAAAAAGCAATTTCAGAGAGAAGCAGACAGAAGGTCTACAATATGAGTTTGAAGGACATATCAGGATGCCAAGTTAAAATATAAAGATAGAAGCTAAAGCTACAGATCACAGTGTGTTCAGTAGCTAGCGTAGCATAGAAGTGCTAATGCTAGTTAATGATGTGCTAATGTACTTTTTATGTAGGAACATAACGCTTTAGAAAGGTATATCTCCAACCTCTCCAGGTAAAATGAAAACAAAAGCTCCAGAGCAGAAAGAAGTAAACTTGATGTCTGAGCGACAAAGAGAACTGTCAATCAAGAGCTCTGTCTCAAGCGGACTCATCCACGGTGTTACCAACGATGAGCCAAACCAAAAGAAATCTGGGATTTGATTTCCTGATTTTTTTTCTTTTCTTTTCTTTTTTACAATAATTTGAAGCTAAATTTGAGTTTAATATTAGTTAAAAAACACGGTCCAGTGTGTCGGATTTAATGTCATCTAACGGTGAGTTTGAAGATTGCAACCCATTATTTATCCCTTTTGAAGCATTTTGGAGAACTACGGTGGCCTTCAGGTAACGTGAACATGTGATTGGCCCACTGTAGAGCCAGTGTTCGGTTTGTAAATTCTGGGCTACTGTAGAAACATGGCTGTGTAATTATTATTCCATATTATAATCAAAAAGATTGCCCTGAATCCTTTAATTAAAGTGTCAAATTGCCCCTCTGGTGGGACAAATGTCCGCCAGTAGCCACCCTGCTCTACTCCAGTGGGCAACTGGAGTAAAGGACACTTTGGGTGAACTGCATCTCTGTCTCCTGTCACACGAGGAAGCAAGCGTCTTCAAACTTCATTTCATTGTGACCGCTTGATACATTTGTCACTGTGGTATTTCGTTGGGTGACATATATTGAGTGGTCGGAGGACCAGAAAAAGTGCTATACAAGTACAGTCCATTTACCATTTACCATATTCAATTCATTTGCTCTTGCTGCACATCACTCATTGTAAACCTCATTTTATAAATCTGACACTAGACACACACACACACACACACACACGCACACACACACACACACACACACACGCACACACACACACACACACACACAGCCAGCCTGGGGAAGATGACATGTGACAGTTGGTGGATGGTTTGTGTGCATGCAGAGCCCAAATGAAAATGAATAGGACGGCAGGGAGCACAGAGGGCAGACAGTGGAGTGGTGTTTCTGTGGGTGTGGGTGTGGTGGTGGTGGGTGGAGGGGCGGGGGTGGCTGAAACACAGACAGGGATGACGGGGGGAGCTGGTGTGTAAGTCTGGGGTAGCCAAAGGAGGGGCAGTGAGGCAGGTGGAATTACTCCGTTCTCATATTAAGTCACAATTCTTCACCAATCATTTTCTTCTCGTGATAATTTCTGAGCAGGTAGTGGACGTATGAGCCACAGTTTGAAGCAAGTCTCTTTAAAATAGATTAATTTACTGCTGACATTTAGTGTATTTAACAGTTTATAATATGGTGTCTTAACATGTGTAGCGCATGTTAACGTATTGTATTGTGATATGGTATCACACCAGTGCTGACTGACGCTTCCATGCCATTGGCTGGCACGGCGAGGCCCACCCATGCTCACATGTGGCCATGTGGTCACTTCACACGCCTTTTACATGCATTTCTCTATTTGTTTGTATGTTCTGTATTTGCAGCGCGTACTTATTGTGAAACTAGTGAACGTGTTCTAGTCTTTCCCAATGTGACACCTAATGCATGGCTGTCGCCGAGTCGCCGAGCTGCTTCCGTGTAGCTAATGGTACGGTATATATGATCTCAACAAGCTATTCTAGTACGGAGATACTGTTTATGAGGTATAAAAAAGTCTAATAGAATAATTAAAAAAGAATAATTAAAGGTGGTTTGCTAGAAGGTGCACAGGAAATGAAATTCTCATCAACCACCACGGAGAGCAGAAGAGATCCCTGCAGTGCCGAGTTGATCAGAGAACAGTTAGTGAGTAAAAGGGTAATTTAGTGGACAGTTTTAGTATCTGAAAGCCATAAGACATTTATGCCTTAAGTTTTGGATTTTTTTAATATCCTGAAAATAAGGTGCTCTGAGGTCCAACTCTGGACGAGGTCAGTGAAAGTAGCAGAGAAGGATGAGGAGGTGAAAAGTCAAGGTAAGTTCATTTCTATCGCAGCAACAAGGCAATTTAAAGGGTTTTACATAAGACATCAGAAGACACCGTGCAAAAGAGACACATTATAAAAGGATATTTAATTACAAATACAGCTTCAGTCATTTAAGACCATAAAGACTATAAAATGAAAGCTAAAATAGAAGAAAATAAAAAATTGCAATAAACGCATTTAAAGCAGCCAGAAAAGAAAAGTCTTCAGCCTTCATTTAAAAGAAGGGAGCGATGCAGTTTGCTCTAGAGTGTTGATCTGTCCCAGACCACCTGAGACGTCTGCTGGTTCACAACGTACAGCAGAAGACCAGCTGGATGCTGCTCCGTGAACCAACAGGAGTATCAGGAAACCAGTTCTTTGACAGACAGGAAGCCGAAGTAAAGACCTCAGAAGTGGAGTGATGTGGTCCACTCTCTTGGTCTTGGTGAGGAGCTGAGCAGCTGAGACTGTGAACTCACCGTCACTGTAGTCCAGTCTGGAGACAGATGAAAGGCTGACACACACGCCCTTTAATCCTCGAAATATTCTTAAGGTGACGGAGGCTGACTTTGTAATTGTCTTTATGTGGCGTCTGAGTCATAACACCGACAGGTCTCTGCCTCGGGGTTTGGTTTGAAGATGCCGACTGAAGCTCTGCTCTGACTTTTAAACGTCAAACATTTAAACAACCTTGGTTTTTATCTTTGTTTCATTAAAGAAATGTCTGGCACATCCAACTGTTGATTAGTTCAATACATTTACCAAAGTGCTTGTATTGGACTATAATCACCTGGTCATATGGTTTTGTAAATGTGCATGTCATCTGCATAAATATGCTAACTTCTTTTGTTTGTTTTCCATAAAGCCAGTGGAAGCATGTAGATATTAAACAGAAGAGGGCCCAGAACTCGACATGTCATATTTCTCCGTGCAGATGTGTAGTCCCCTGTGGACACAAAGTCCTCGTCCAACCAGTTCAGTTATGTTTTGGTTTATGAGCCTATAATTGTTCATTAGGGTGTGTGTCGTTTGTTGTAACCCTCCCCCTGTGGGAGGACATGAGAGAACAGACACGTTCACAATCTGATAAAGACCAAAAGGACATTCAATTTGAAACATTTGAGAAAATCAAGGCAGCAGGATCTCACATGGGGTATATTGTCCTCCAGAGTTTTATGGTTGATTGGATAAAATTGCATCACAGCAATTAAATTGATTTTAGAGGGACACGGAGACAACACACTCCAGTATCTGAGACCGCTGGTGTGATATTCTGAGTTGTGTCCATGAGAAGGAAGATAAAGCACCGATGAAATATGAAGTGCCTGTTGTGGGGTGTGTGTGTGTGTGTGTGTGTGTGTGTGTGTGTGTGTGTGTGTGTGTGTGTGTGTGTGTGTGTGTGTGTGTGTGTGTGTGTGTGTGTTGCTTCAGCTCCTCAAGGTGTTTTGGAAGCAGAGACCTGGTCAATCAGTAAATCTGAGAGCAAAGAGGCTCAGAGGGGATTGGTTCAGAGAAAAAAAACCAAAAAGGCACTCACATCAAATACGAGTGTAAAAGGAAAAGTGGGCAAATGAAAGTCCCTGGAATATGGCCAAAATTCATTAATTTGAAATCCTTTTATGGCAACCACTCAGGGTATTTGATGTAATCTTTTACCTCATTTAACTCAATTGCCTGTGACTTGACTGAAGCTGGAGCAGCAGAGAGCATCTGGTGACGGGGACTCTCTGCTCCTCAGCCCCCTCCTGCCCACGAGGAAGCATGTGCCGAGGTAACATGTACAGGAACTGTTTGAATACGACTACTCTTATTTAAGACAGAGAGGAAATAAAGGACAAACTGTCGCATGCTGAGTATTGAAATTGAGACAAATTCCATGTGTTGGTTCCAAGGTGTTTGTGAGAATGCCAACACGATGTGTAGCAGGTTTATTGTGACCCATGTTCCCCATCAGGGTGGTAACATGCTGACATGCTGCTTCTACAGGGAATAAAGGGTTGGCCACATAGAAGCTCCACACTGCCACTAACTGCACTCTCTGAAGATGTATCATCACATTTTTGCCAAAGGAAGAAAGTGATTCCAGACCAAGGCACGCAGAAGGGTCCACTCTACGATAGGCCTTTGAAAGCCATATCGAGGATGTCGGGCTAAGTAAAAACAGAGAGACGTTATCTGTGCTTGTTCCGACTGCGGCGGACTCACGGTGTCTGCAAACGAGGAATGGATTCCCGTGGCAGAGGAGTCATCAAAGGGAAGAACTCGTGTTCTTCATCACCGATAAAGGAATGTACTCTGAGTGGGTTTGAGCCGAGTCTTCCCAATCTGCACTCGTTCCTGCTTAGTGCAGCGCTGCAGACGGAGGAGGTGGCACGTAGGCTCATTAGTCAGCAGGCCAAACAAGAGTGTGAGTTACCAGTCCTCCTTGAGGCGCTGTGACTTGAGTAATTAGCCATCAGAAAGGAGCTGCTGGCCGTCTGCTGCTGCGTGTTGTCAGATGATGACCCCGCCTGACTAATTGGTGGCCCTTTGTGCGTTGCCGGCTCTGCTCTGATGACCCTGAGGCCCAAATATGAAATTATAGTCGGGTCCGTGCTTATTGCTCACACAGTAATCCATTGCTGGACAGATGCCACTGTCGTGCTGTCACTCTCACAGAAGGTGCTTCGCCGCGTTGACATTATGAGCTGTGTCTCCTGTGAATGATCCGGTTCATGTTGGTGCATTATGTTCCTGTCCTCCTCTACAGCGGTAAGGAGGCCCTTCACCTCCTCAGCTTTGCCCATTCTCACCTTCATTATGAAACATGGACTGTTAGCCTTCTTTGAAATGTTGACTAATGAATAATATTCTGAACAAATCGGCTGGTTCCATGCCTGAGAGGACCAATAACTCTAGATTAAAAAACAACATTTTACATTTGGCTATCGTATTGGAATCACAACAATATAAGTATGTATATATATTTATATATATATACATATATATGCATATATATACATATGTATATATACATATACATATATATATATATACGCATATATATGTACATACATATATATATTTATAGTACGTATAATTGCAGTGAATTCCCCAGGTTAATATTGATTTCTTAGAATATATTTTTCCATTTGTAAAAGAGTCTGTGAAACCACTGAGCATCCTAATTTGTTTATTGAGTGACTGATAAGGAAATCAAGAATAGCTCGATTGAATAAAAAAATTAAATCCCATTATCAATTGAATGTGTTTAATGGTGATTCAATATAAACAAAAATTACTTTCACAAAGCTAAATACATGAAAATCAAAACCGATTTTGGAAGCTTTTAAAACTACTTCAGGTACTGAATCTCAAATGGAACGTTCTAGAAAAACACAAGACCACACACCTGCATTTTAAAACATTTTTATCATATGAAAATAGACTAATTTATTATTATTATTATTATTATTCCTTCATTGCGTCATTAATTACTTTATTTGTTTAGACTTTTCTTTTTTTCTTTATTTTGGGATGCTGTTTTGTTATTATGATATTTTGTAAAAGTAAACTGAAGCATAATAAAATGAAAAGAGTCTTCAGCGCAATCTACTTTATTATATTTGAGGAGCATCATGTAGGTGTGATATCATCCCACTCTGTCTTCATGCAGGGCTTTATTGGAGGGGTCTCTTTCTCCGCGCGGGTCCCCGGGGAGCAGGGGTGTGGAGCGGGGCCGGGAGCAGCACCTGCCCCCTCCGTGCTTCACTTCCAGGCAGCCGAAGAGCCCACAACAAAAGGAGAGCAAACTGGCGCCGTCCACCGGGGGAGATGCCCTGCGTCAAGCTTGCCGGGGGAGCAGGAAATATACCGGAAGTTATTCCATTTTGCCTTCAAAATTAAAGCTTTTAATTTGGAGCTCTGCTCTAGAGGACGTGTTATTTGACCTAACCAGGTGTAGAGCCAGATGTTGTAAACATTTGGGTAAACCGGGGGGTTGTTTTCCTATTTCTTCTGTCTTTCAGGCCATTCGATAACAGAATACCTTAAAATCTTGCCACGGAAATCCTCACGTAGACATGTGTAATTGTTTTCCAGCTGTCCTCATCATTCTGAAACCAGAACTGACTATTTACACTTCAGCCACCTAAAAAGAAGCGACAGTTGAATGATGTTACTATTTTTTTAAGTTACATTACATACATAGGTAGGGTAGGAATTTTCCATAAACAGCATTAGTCATCTTGAAACTTTCTTTTAATAAACTAGAGTAGAGTAGTACTAGAATAAACTAGTAGAGTTCACAGAATGACTGTTTAACTGACAAATTAAATCCATATGGTGGGCTGCTCTAATTATAAATCGAGGGTCCCCAACAAAGCCACGTGGTCTTCGATACCCTGAATTGAACATTAGGCCAACAGAATAACATTTACTCAAGTATATTAGAATTATTTGGGTAATAGCATACTAGTAAGAGAAGGGCATTGTGGGTTCAGACTCAGTATTTCCCCAGTAATAGAACTGTTGCTCCATTCCTTTTGCTCTAGTCAGAGAGACGGAGGGGAAATGAAGTTGAAGGTATTTAAAAAAAAAAAAAAAAAAGGATTCTGCGCTCTTGAGAAACCATTTTGGGCCATAGCTCCCCAGAAGACGTCCCCCGTCCCCTGACCCCACGACCCCCGCCCCTGACCTTATACCTTCTTTGATTTACAGACGCAAAAACATTTTTGGGGGAATTGTTTATGAATGTTTTTTGGCCTTTGGTAGCCGATTTGGTGCAGTGTTGTTTTTATATCATCAGCTTAAAATAAACACCACAATGTATAAATACTTAATGTAGCTACCAACAGTAGCAGCTATACTACTGCTACTGTTGGTAGCGTTCAAGTGAGGACTGTCGTGATGAAAGGATTCGGCGGCAGACCTTTAATTTGTCATATGGATACCGGAAGTACTCTTGCTGTATTTTCGCGGGCTTGACAGTGATAAAAGGAGACCAGAAGGTGATCGAAAGAAAGCAGGGTTGCGGAGGAGAGGAAGAAATTAGAGAGCGAGAGAGAGAGAGAGAGAGAGAGAGAGCGAGAGAGAGAGAGAGAGAGAGCAGAGAGCAAGAGAGAGAGAGAGAGCAGCGAGCAAGAGAGAGAGAGAGAGAAAGAGAGAGAGAGAGACAGACAGAGAAAGAGAGTCTCGTCCTTGAATGCGGGCAGAAGGCGCGTTACAGTCACAAAGCGGTGCTTCTGTCATCTGAAACACGGTGCTGGTTCCACCGACGTCGCGAGCAGCATCACCCAGCCTCCTGCGCATCCTCCGCGGCTCCGCATCCGCAGCTGCCCGGGGAGACGACGCTCCGCATCATAGGTAGGTAAACAAACCCACACCTGTCACCGAAGCCCGTTATCTGCTGCCTCGTCGGGCTCCGGCTCATTCAGCCCACCTTTTGGTGCAACATGCGCCCGAAAACACAACAGCAGATGCGGG
The DNA here is from genome assembly GCA_016806645.1 of Ophiodon elongatus. Classification (NCBI taxonomy): domain Eukaryota; kingdom Metazoa; phylum Chordata; class Actinopteri; order Perciformes; family Hexagrammidae; genus Ophiodon; species Ophiodon elongatus. The sequence continues at coordinate 251,617 of JACSYO010002111.1, read as the reverse complement.
TGTTTTTTTTTTTTCCGGGCTGTTGTTGAACGCGGTTTCCCGGAGAGCTCCAGTCTGAGCGGGGGTCCCGCTTATTGGTATCTCTTTGACGCAATAGCACAAGTGTGGGCTGCCTCGGACAGACCCGGAGGAGCCCCCCAGGAGTTCCCGGTACAAAGCCCGCTTCGCCACGCAGCGCTCCGGTGGGGGACGTCACGCCAAACTTAATGTGAAATCTGCCCGTGTAATGCAGCCCGTACGTGGGCTACACCTCGATACAGCCCCGAGCCCGGTGGTGAAGCCCGGTCCTCGAGCCCGGTGGTGAAGCCCGGTCCCCGAGCCCGGTGGTGAAGCCCGGTCCTCGAGCCCGGTGGTGAAGCCCGGTCCCCGAACCCGGTCCCCGAGCCTCGGAGAAAACAAGTCTCATTTAATTCAGGTGAACTTCCCCTTTGAGTCCTCTGTGTGAGGGGGTTCGGGCTGAAGACGGGGAGCCCTAAATCAATGGTTTCCACGCAGGGTTAAGTCACCTGTGTTCCTCCATTTTCCCGGCAGGAGTCTTCATGTTTTGAAGCTCCATGTGGAGCTGGAGCTCTTCATTTTCCTGGTTGAGGCTGGTGAAAGGGGGTTTGTAGCCCTAATCAGTTCCCCTCATTGAGTGCAATATGAAGGCTATAGTTCATGGGTGATGAGGGGCCAGCTGGTGATTCACTATCACCTGATTTTTTTTTCCTGCATGATTTTGAATACTAAACACATCTGTGCTGAGACAGATATTTATTCTGGGAATTTCACCACAGACACTCAGTTCATAATACTGCAAATATGGAAATATTGCAATACTCATCATCACTTCAGTCTACCAGAAGGGGTGGGGGTGGGGGGGGGGGTGGGGTGTGGATAATGACTGACCATAAATGTATTTAAATGAAAATCTTGAAGATTGCTGCTTTAAAGGGATCTTTGAAGTGTTTGGAAGTGAGGTTGTACGAGGTACTTCTCCACAGCACTGTAGTACTCCAGTAGATGGAGTCTGGAGAAACAGACAGGAGCAAAGCAATGCACTGCTGTGGTCGTATTTTACACACATAAAAATATCAATGTCAGTTTAGGTGTAAGCTATATTTTAGAATATTTTTGAAGAGAGCGTAGATAAGTGCTTCATGTCCCCGTCGGGGAGGGGCTCTCTGACGACGTGCTTTAGTGGTGAAAGTATTCTAAATTTAGCGTACTGCACATTTAAACATATTTTTTAAGCGATAAACTAAATGATATGACTAAAAACGGCCGTTGCCATGTTGTTTTTCGCAACCAATGAACATAAGTTACCATATTTGTTATGCAGAGGAGTGACGCCGTATACATCTCTGGTAGCAGTAGTGACCTGTCAATCACCTTGTAGCCCCGCCCTAAAGCATCCCCTGCTTTACGGTCTGTTTGACTCTAAATTAACCATAATTTACTAAATGAACATCATGCTGTATTGAAGAAGACTTGAAACTAGATATTGAGACCATAAACTCATGTTTACAATGTTTACTGAGGGAATAAATCAAGAGAGAAGTATAGTAATTTTCTCATAGACTTCAATACAACTGAACTTATTTTTGCAACATGAGGAGTCGCCCCCTGTTGGTCAGTAAAGAGAATGCAGGTTTTAAGACACTTCAGTATTGTCTTCACTCGGAAGACCCTGAGTTTGCCACCATGTTATCATGCTAACGTTACCACCATGTTATCACGCTAATGTTACCACCATGTTATCACGCTAATGTTACCACCATGTTATCATGCTAACGTTACCACCATGTTATCATGATAACGTTACCACCATGTTACCATGCTACATTTGTTATCATGCGAACATTACCCCCATGATATCACGCTAACGTTACCACCATGTTATCACGCTAACGTTACCACCATGTTATCACGCTAACGTTACCACCATGTCATCACGCTAACGTTACCATCTTGTTATCACGCTAACGTTACCACTAAGTCATCACGCTAACGTTACCACCATGTCATCACGCTACCGTTACCACAATGTCATCACGCTAACGTTACCACCATGTTATCATGCTAACGTTACCACCATGTTATCAAGATAACGTTACCACCATGTTATCATGCTACATTTGTTATCATGCGAACATTACCCCCATGATATCATGCTAACGTTATCACCATGTTATCACGCTAACGTTACCACCACGTCATCACACTAACGTTACCGCCTTGTTATCACGCTAACGTTACCACTATGTCATCACGCTAACGTTACCACCATGTCATCACGCTAACGTTACCACCATGTTATCACGCTAACGTTACCACCATGTTATCAGCTACGTTACCACCATGTTATCACGCTAACGTTACCACCATGTTATCACGCTAACGTTACCACCATGTTATCACGCTAACGTTACCACCATGTTATCACGCTAACGTTACCACCATGTTATCACGCTAACGTTACCACCATGTTATCACGCTAACGTTACCACCATGTTATCACGCTAACGTTACCACCATGTTATCATGCTAACGTTACCACCATGTTATCACGCTAACGTTACCACCATGTTATCACGCTAACGTTACCACCATGTTATCACGCTAACGTTACCACCATGTTATCACGCTAACGTTACCACCATGTTATCACACTAACGTTACCACCATGTTATCACGCTAACGTTACCACCATGTTATCATGCTAACGTTACCACCATGTTATCACACTAACGTTACCACCATGTTATCATGCTAACGTTACCACCATGTTATCATGCTAACGTTACCACCATGTTATCACACTAACGTTACCACCATGTTATCATGCTAACGTTACCACCATGTTATCATGCTAACGTTACCACCATGTTATCACGCTAACGTTACCACCATGTTATCACGCTAACGTTACCACGATGTTATCATGCTAACGTTACCACCATGTTATCACTAATTACACCATGTTATCATGCTAACGTTACCACCATGTTATCATGCTAACGTTACCACCATGTTATCACACTAACGTTACCACCATGTTATCATGCTAACGTTACCACCATGTTATCATGCTAACGTTACCTGGGGGGGATTACACTTTAAACCAATTGATTCAACTCTTTAGGAGTCTAAAATACACATGGCTGCTGCTCCCGTCCACAGCAGGACAGTACTCCTGTGCTGGTGCTCCTGTCTGTTTAAACATGGCGTGGCGTGTTCATACACTGACTATGGAGAAGTACCTCATAGAACCCCACTTCAAAACACCTGAACTATCCCTTTAAGACTGAATGGGGTGACGGTCTTAAATAGCCTCAGTCTTATAAATAATATCTGGAGCTGTAACACATGAAAAGGTCGTTTTAGGACGGGGTCATCCCATCTTGTTTAGTAATCACATAGTGTGTTGGCACTGTTGCTATAGTAATGGAGGTTGTGCTCTTCTTTCCTCCTCCTTTTAGTGCATTGTTAATAGTCCGTAATAATAATAATAATGATATAATAATTGCATAGCTCTATTGGGTCACTTACTTTGGTTCACTGCAGTAATATATTTGTGTTTGTGTTTATATTCTGGCTCACTGACCAGGAAGACACACTTTAGTTGAATCACTTTAAAACAGACTAGCATCACAGCATTTGTTGTCATTTTCTTATTGCACTCTCTCTGTACAGTATCAAATGATTCATAGTTCAGATTTCAGTGAACAGGATAAGTGAGACCTAACGTACTAATTCTGCAGCAGGTGAAGTCACAGAGACTTCTCAAAAACTAAAGTCAGTGCTTGTGAAACACTAGTAAAAAGAAGTGATGCTGGGGAAGACAGCATAGAGAGATGTTATGAGCTTAGAGCTGTAATTAAGAGGTTTGCAGAGTGAGGTATTAATACGGTGACATGTTATTGTGTTTAAGGCTGTCGTCATAGTAGTAATGTAGTCAGAAGGCATCAAGATGTCGAGCTGGAGGTATGAAAGGTGAGAGTCTCTGGCTACATTCAAACGGACCAATAATCTGGGTTACTTGTGACCCTTCTTGATGGAAGTAAAAGAACCTGAAATGTGAAAAAAAACTAGAAAAAATATTAGCCGCATTAGCAAGATTGCACTTGAAGAAGCCACATCTGGAATTAAGGCAAGTCAATTAAATTGAATTACATTTATTCACATCATAACATAAAATATCACTTTCAATTCTAGTGTGAAATTATTTAAGTGTGTGGCCCAGTAGGTGTCCCCATTGTGCCTTAGGTCATGTATGATATAGGTCGGAGTTTACGCTGCTCTAAAGATGAAACGTGAACACCGAGCAACACATAGCCATGAAAGGCAAAGCAGCCTTGGACTTTGTTGTTTGGTTCTTTAGTTCGTTGCGTCAGTAAATTAGCATGTTTGTGTAGCCTCTTGTGCCGCTACGTGAAAGAAATGACGTTGCTTCATGTCACCGGGAGCTACTCTTCAATGCTGGGCAGGGGAGTCCCTCAACGGGACCAACATGGCGCCCAACGTTATGAATGGCCATTCATGTTGGTGTGCACAGTGATCGCTACTCGCATGGATCGGGGAGTGAATCCTAAGCGCTGGTGGCCGAAGAGACAACTGACTTATTAGACAACTGGACAGGCCCGCTGAGTCGACCAGTATAACCAGTGACACCAATACACAAGGACAAAGGAAAAATATGGAGTGAAGTTAACTGTAAAGACTCTACAGAAAAGCTGGAAAGGTTGCAGGCTGCTAGGAAAGGAAAGCTAAGCTAAATAATGCTACCAAGCTAAAAAACATGATGCAGAAAAAGAGATAAAAGCCGAGGTACAGTGTGTTCTTGAGGATCGTGTCAGTTTTTGTGATGAGGAAAAAGGTGTCCACGGTTCTTTGATGGGATGTTACCTGCTGATGAAAAGGAAAGGCGTGACACGTGGTTGAAAGCAAAAAGTATTATTTCATGATTCATTTATTTGTGATGTGAAAGATTAGGAAGCATTTTCTGAACATCATGCCTTGAATGATGATGATGTTATTAAGCCAGAGGACAGAGTGTTTCAAATGTTGCTCGCGAACGCAGACGCAGAAAGAGTGCAGGCAGCGGGACATCGAGCGCCGCGTCCTCTGCAGGAATCAAAGCCGAGGCCGACGGGGCTGTGCTGCCTGCTCGTACAGGAGCGAGAGCTTCGGAGGAACAAGAGCAAACGCTGAACAGGTGAAGAGAGCAACTTAGGCTGGAAGCTCTGCCAGCTGCACCTCGATGGCCGAAGAGCAAAATCTGAAAAATTCACTTTTTTGAGAATACAAAAAAAAACTTGTTTTCTTGCAGAATGCTATTTGTTAAGGGTACCCATTACATAATACAAAATAAAAAAAATAAAAAAAATATACAAAGTGCAGATAGGAGGTTATTCCCACTTTTCCTGGATCACTTTGCAGAGAGGAGGTTTTGCACTTAGGCCATCGACCTGCTGCTAAAGTAGCAGTTCTACAGGCCTTGGACCGTTTCCCCAAAGCATCATCAAGTGCAACGAACTCCAACCCGGTACAGGAGAACAGAAAGGCAACTACTTCAAACAGGCCCGATGCAATGGCAGAGGATTACATATGGTAAATGTGAGCCAACCGCAGCAAAGTGAGGATTGGTCACAGCCAGCGAGTAACCCAGCAGCAGCTACTGCTGTCTTGCCTCAGATGGCTAGTCAGCAGCGGACCGAGGGAGAGGACGGATCCAGATTGAGCCCAGCAGCTCTCGTCCAACAACAACGTTTAATGGCTTTGCCAGCAAGAGCGCTTCCCTTGTTTGAGGGGGATCCCCTTCAGGGATTTCCTTCATCAGAGCATTTGATCAAGGATCGGAGGCAAAGGTCAGCAGAGATGATTGCTCATAATACCTGGAACAGTTGACTCGAGGGAGGCCAAGAGACTGGTGCCGAGCTGCCAGCATGCAGCTCCCGATCACAGCGAGGCTCAAGCAACACGCCTGCTGCCAGGACAAACTGGCAATGAGTACAAAGTGTAGAGCGTGCTTTTGAAAATCAGACTACAACATTCTCTTAATATTAAAAAGCTGCATCTTTTCAATAAATGGTCCTGTACTAGTATAGCGCTTTCCTAGTCTTCTGACCAGTCAAAGCCCTTTTAACACTACATGACATCATTCACACACTGATGGGAGGGGCTAAGGTGCCACCTGCCTATCAGGAGTAGCTACCATTCACACACCGTAGGCACAGCTACAGGAGACATTTAGGGTTAAGTGTCTTGCCCAAGGACACATCGACATGGGCTAGCGGAGCCGGGGATCGAACCGCCAATTCTCTGATTGAAGGACGACCCTGCTCACACTAAGCCACAGTCGCAGTATCTGTGTGAGCCACCTGAGCACATCAACATTACAGAAACACAACATGAATCCTGCTGCATTACAAGTGTACTGAAAGCTACAAACTTAGGGATTTCACACAGCAGCTGGAAGTTTTCCCCGCCCGCAGCTCTTCTACTTTAGCCTGTGTTCAGGTGACCACGGTTGATTTCCCAACATTGTTCAGTCAAAGAAGCTAATATTGGTAGCAAGAGCAACAAGCTAGCAGACTGCCCAGTGCTACGTATGTAGGCTCCGCCCTCAGAGGAGGGAAACAAGCATGACGGACAGTAAATAAAGACACTGAGCCAAACTCCATGCTCTGTTCTGCCACTGCCTTGATGCATGCTCCTGGCATGGAACACGGTGAGCAGTGAGTATCCATCAAAGGCAAAGCAGAAGCAAGAGTTGGACTCTGATATTTGGCGAGACACTTCTCAGCGGTGCTACGGCGAGCGCGTCAGTTCTTTCATTATTAAGCAGCCCGTCTATGCAGCCCCTCAGTGGCTTTAGGTCTAGGTCATGGCGACTCCAGGGAGGGTTTAGATCCTCGTTGTTGAGCTAAAGTACCAAGTGCTCACTGACTGTACAGTATGTGAGTATCTTATTTGCCTCTTTGATGTTCAGTGTATTCCATTGAAGTCTGAACACATTCTCCTGGTCCTGACTTCAGAGTAGTCCTCGCCCTGTTGGGGGAAACGGCCCCGGTGGGTTCCTCTATATTGCTCTCAGACAGTCAGACTGCTGCTCGTATCCTCATCTCGTGATGTGTGATGAGCCGTTAGGAAGAACTAACACGCTCGTCTGATGTCACGGCGGCTGGAATCAGATGTTAGCCAGATGGAGAGCGTGGAGTAGGCCCCTCGTCTCGCTCACGATCAGCTTATACCGGTATCTGCAAACAGAGTTATGTCGCTGTACCTTATGGTGTGATATGATTCAAAATCTTTGGGCGGACTTGGAAGAGAATTTCTGGATTCAGTAGGTTATAATAAAAATCAATTTAATAAAAGTTAGTAATATAGTGCATAATCCTCAGCTAATGGTTCACCAGCCAACAGCGGCCCACAGACTTTCAACAGCAGCCTGAAGAGAGTTACTGTCTACGCGTATGACCTAAGAGAGCCCAGAGCTGGACATTACATTTGATAATATAGTCTAGTGAAAATGTGCATCGTCGCCTCTCATTGGCTCAGTTTTACAGCATACATTCGGCTAAAGTCTCACATGGCTAGAATCAGCATTCGGATTGGTTGGTTTGTGCATCGCCTCCTCCAGGCTTACCGGCACTTGAAGTCATCTCTCCTCCCTCTCGTATAGTTGAGCGCATCAACCCCCCTCAAGTGGAGTTGTTTTATTGCCCCTTTGTTGATGCTAGTGGCCTCAGTCTTCCTCAACCCCCTTTCTCTATCTCATTCCATGCATATCTGAACTAAGTCTAAGTAAAAAACTCAATGTGGCTCTCTGCTATGTTACGCATACACTTTGGCATAAGGCCAAATCATTCCTTATTAATTATCCTTTTTAAGTATTGTAATTTATACATAGACATTCCTTATTTACAAGTGTAAGTCATATTATATTATTACAACCTAACAGGTGCTCACAGCGCTGACACGCGTAGACCTACCTCCTATGACGGGACACATTTGGGAGGATCATAATGTACATAAGTTTTGACGTCATTCTGATTCAATGAGATCATGACCAATATAAGGTTTTTGCAGCCAATAGTAATTATAAGGTTTTTGGGTGTTTTTAAAAGGGCACAAATATGGCTTCATCCATGAACAGGGTGTGGCCTAAAAGAGCACCAGAGGGTAAGGAGATACTCTTTTACAATGATTTTTGATAATGTATGTATATGTATCGGTTCATGAACGCTTTCGAATGTTATCACAAGACTAACGTTTTGATAAGGATCCCCTCAATGTATTTATGAAAGAGTTGTGACCGAGACATGAACTGAGGAAGATGTCTTACAATGGAAAAGTCTTGTCAGTGCTCTCTGGTGGACAAACTATGGCATGACGACACTATCTCTATGTTTCATTTAGCATATTTTCATATTCATAGTAGACGCAGATACAGTGCCTGAAGTGGAAAGATACGAGTGCCAATACTCCCCCAAGTAAACTGGAAGGTTTTTACTCCAGCTAAGAAATGTCACATCATTTTAGACTTTTATTATAATTATGATTATCATCATTATTATAATTGTTATATATAAACGGCTGAAAAGCTTCAAGGAAAAACTCACTACGGTTAAAATGATTATATTATTTACACATATCACAGGCTGGAAATATGAATTCTTCTGGAAATGTTTGCCCTCTAAAATCATATTCTGTGAATCAAAAGAGCAGATTCAGAAAACATCTGGTTCTTTGTTCAGCAATCAAAAGAGTAATGACGAACAGAACTGAGTTAGTTAAATTATGTATAAAAAAAGAACGTGAACATTGTATCGATACATTACAGCACCCTCGGTCGCCCCCCCCCCTAACCCTAAGTCCTGATCTTGAGATGCTTTAAGTGCCTTTTATTCCCTCTCAGTTCCCTTTGAGTCCCTCATTGCATCAACACAGTCTCCACGTCTGCATCAAGGCTGCCAGTTGAATGGACCAGACTCCGTCTCCAGTTCATGTGTGACTGGCTTTGAGCCGGAGTGGAGCAGTAGCCTTCACCAGGCCCGCTCTCCCTCACAGAGGGTCCCTGTCAGCTCTTTGTGCTCTCCTACGGGGAGGCCAGCGAGGTCAGCCCCCTTCTGAGAGGTTTGAGCCGCAGCGCCCCGTCATGACTGATGGACCTCTGCGATGTGGAGATACGGAGCTGGTCAGAGGCAGAAGGCTTTGTTCTGCTCACAGAAAGCACCCTGATAGCTCATCTGGGAGCACGTCTGCAAGGGAAGTGGCAACGGCTTTGAAATTCTTCAGTCAAATTCCATTTTTTTTTCCTTTGGCATGAATGCTTTGACATCAGCTTGTGGCCGGGTACTTCAGTCCCGTTGTGTCCTTTACTGGTGTGTTGCAGCCAAACACAGCTCACAATAACTTCAGTTCCAAATGTGTCTATCAGCTGCAGTGGTCCTCAGCAGTCACATCGTGGGAATCAGGAAGAAAAGACACTTTTCAGTGGTACTTAATGTATCTTCTGAATCTCACGGAGGTGGTGATGAACTGAGGTGTGGGTCTGCTCGGTGTCGAGCAACACCGACGCACAGTCACACACTTCTCTGCAACGACACACCTGTTGTCAGTTGGTAGTGCTTTTACAATCATCTTAAAATATGTAGTTTTGAAGAGAAAGTTGTTGGCATATCTAACTTCTTTATTTTGAAGTTCTTGTTCTTTACTATGTCGCTGTTTGCACTATAAGAATTGTTTACATTCTGCAACTGTTTCGTGCATTCTGATTTATTCATATATTCTATAACAAACCCTCCAGTAATTAAAGCCTTCAGTTTAATCAGCATGCCATTAAAATGTTGTTTTTTTTATTGCTCTATTTACTCCTGACTGGAGAATAAGCTGCCATAAACCTTTATAAAAGGCCCAGTCATGCAGCAAAAAGAAGAGGCTTGATACACGGTGAGAGCGCATGTGAAGACGTTGTCATGCAGATGTGTGCTTCTCCGAGTCAGGGATGACCTGCTGGAAGCCTCCTGGCGCCTGGGAAGTGTTGAGGCTGGAGATAGAAGCCTTCCAACACTCCGAGTCCAAATTAAAAGTCAGTGAAGCGCCGTGCAGCGGAGCACGCTGCAGACTGCTAATAGCAGGAGCGAGTGCTCTGATACCGCTAGGTAAGCTAGCGCCGGCCCACTGACGGTACAGGACTTAGATGAGTAGTAGCATCCTGCTCACCGTAGATAAGCAGAGGTTAAAGGTTAGTCCAGCCTGCTCCTCTCAGACCTCAGGCTCCGCTCCACTTCTGTGGATGCTGATCAGGTTCGTCGTGTTGCTCTTCACTGAGCACGGCTTCAGGGAGTCACACCAGCAGCCAGGAGAAACCGCTTCTGTCGTCTCTGCAATAGTTCCACCTGCAGCACGGAGCGGATTAGAGTCTGATAACTGCACTTCTGATTGGACTCTGGACATCCACGGTTTCCATATGTAAAAATTCTTCTAACGATACATAGACCGATTTTCAGTTTTTCAACAAAACACAACACAACATTCTTTTTATACATTTTTAGTAAGGATGCCCTGAACTAGTTCATCTGGTTTGGTTATGTATACCAAGGTGAGTAGCTACTGAAGAGGAACATACACTAGTCAGTTCTCTCTGGTGGTTCTCTACCAATCCACCAATATGAACACATCTGTAAGACAATAAGCTCCACGGGTCTGATGGAGTCTGATGTACCGACGAGGCTTCATTCTGCATTTCAGGTTTAACATTATGAGCTCGGACAGTTTGAAGGGAAATATGTAAAAATGAGTAACATTTCACATTTTCTTCTAGCATGGCAAACAAAATCTGCATTGATCGTTATAATGTACCGTAAACTCAAGGTTATCAAGTGTTCACAGAAATCAAAGCACAGTTTGAGGATCCTGGCACATAAAGCTGGTGTAGAGTTCCCCACAGGGTAATATGAGTGGAGGTGTGGAACAAGATCCGTCCTGGGGAGGGAAATAACTTAAAGGTCCAATTTGATCCATTTCAGTCCTTCTGCTGAGGTCGGAGCAGCAGAGAGCCTGAGCCTCCGCATGCCTCTGTTCAGTCGGTTACTTAGACTTCATTTATTCTTCTGGGCTCAGGACTTAACATCTCTTTAGTATCACCTATCTTTTATTCCCTTGCTGCCGATCAAAGAGACGTCTCTGACTCCTCTGTGGCTGCTGGCTTCCTCCAATAGAACTACACATATCCTTTTGTGTTATGGTGACATAATATCTGCTCTGTGAAGCCATGGTCTGTCAGCAACCTGTGTCTCCTCACTGCATCAGCACGTAACTGGAGACGAGCCACTGACCTCTGACCTCATCACCACAAGTCTGACCGAAGAGCTCCAAAGGCTGAGTCTGGAACATCGGGCCTGGTGGAGAACGTCTCAAGGGTTTTCCCCACTCAGACCATCAAATAGTACGGATATGAAAGTTGGCACCAATTTCTTGGTCATATCCTCAGTCTAAAAAACACGCACCCACTGTACCACGCCTGTGTTTGTTCTGGAATCATCTGAGCTAAAATGTTCCTGACAAACACAACGTGCAATATCGAGGTCAACGAAAATGACTAATGTCCATATATCGTACGATAAGTCGATAACGTGAAATTATTGAGGTCATGTCCATATATCGTACGATAAGTCGATAACGTGAAATTATTGAGGTCATGTCCATATATCGTACGATAAGTCGATAACGTGAAATTATTGAGGTCATGTCCATATATCGTACGATAAGTAGATAACGTAAAAATTATCGAGATCATTTCAAGATATCGTACGATATGTCAATATGGTAATCATTGTGACGGTAAACTCATTGTAAACACCATAAATAACGTTTTTAATGATTCACACATGGGTTCATAGTTCCCATATGGAGCCTCATTCGTTTTTATCATTTTCACACTTGCAGCCCATGACGTATATAAGACGTATATGAAGACGTCATGGGTGACTTATTAATAAAGCTGTAATTTAGATCTTCCCCGTTGGCCGTGTGTGAAATCACACACACAATGCTTTTCTCACTGAGCGCCAACACTGTCTGACCTGAAATCATTAATAACTGCGCTTTATGTAAATATAGCCACCCACGCTCCGGGAAGCAGGCAGTGAGCCATCCCTCCCAGGCACTGGGCTGGATCCAAGCAGAGCAACACTCTGAGGACACATGCACACACAGCAGATATCAGATATGATATGAGCATGAACCCACTGCCACTTGCTTCTGACATCCCTCTGAAGTCTTTCCAGTCTTTCCACATCACGGCTCCTGTCACAAACTGGACACGCCCAGCTGGGTTTTAATTGGCCGTTGGACTGTGTTTGTCACCTGGACGTTGCAGCGGTTCAGAGGACTGGAGCTCCGCTCTGTGAAGGCGTAGCGCCTGTTATTACTGCACCGCCCGACAGCAGTCAGTGGATCCCAGTGGAGAGAATGAATGTGAGCGGAGCAGCCTGACCCCCACCCTCAGAGAGGACTGTGGTGCTGAACATGGTGGGAATCAAAGTGTCTTGGGGTGACATGTCTGGGGATTACAGCTTGAATCCTCTCTCGCTTGGAGAATGCCCTCTGCAACACTTCATAGAAACTTTTGGAGTTTGCTGAGTGCTGCCAAGTATGTATCAAATACAGAAACTCTAACTCATCAGTTACAGTTCTACCTCTGGATCTCTGTGTGCCGTGTACTCTGAAGTGCCCCTTCTGTTTTAAAGACATGCACCACAAGCGTAGATGAGGCGCGTCCAGCTGCTTCTCCGCCTCTCATCCCATCCTCCAATGAGGAGGCAGCGACCAACGCTGCTTTCTTCAGACGCAGTTTGTGTTTTTGGAGGGCTAAAAGGAATTTAAAGCTAAGTGTGATATAGACGGTGGTATTGTATGAAGGAGATAGATTATTGGTTAAATGACAAACGTCGGCAGCGGTGGGTCCCATCAGCTGTCTCTGAGTCCGTCTGTAACTCGATGGCAGACTAAAGTAACACTTTGTTGTTGTCAGGTTTGTGTGCTAGTCTAAACTAGTCTAGTCTAAACTAGTCTAGTCCAAACTCAGCCAAAGATTGTTTATGAGGTACGAGAGGCTTCACTCTGTAACGCCACGGTACAACAGTGAGTGTTTGTGTAGTCCCAACAACTACAGAGTGATACGTCTTTTAATGTCACATCATCTAGTCAAACTTTCATATGTATCATATCTGGTCCTCGTCATAGTTTTGAACCAGGTCCTTCATTATCTAGATCAGGTTCACAGACCAAGGGGTCTCTGTCCGTATGACACAAAGAGAAAGACGCTGGTTCTGTGATGTTGGCGTCTCAGTCTGATGCGGTGCGCCATAGGAGGTCAAATGAGGCGTCAAATGGGCCTTTAGTGTCTGAGCTTCTTTTTTTATTTCATTTTTTTCATATTTTATTAGTACGCTGGGATCCCAAATGGCTTTACATATATTTTATGTTATTGGTTTTCCATCTGTCCTTCGCAAAACATATACCGCTCAATGGCCAAGAGACTTATCAATATCCTTACTGTTTCTTTTCCTTTCTGTTTTTATTTTTTTCATCTTTAACTTATCAAACATATACACTGCTTAGCGGCCCCAAGACTTATCCCATCGATTTTAATCAGCGCTTTGTATTCCGCCTACAGTAATCTCAATAATCTCACCAATCTTTTTTTTAAATGATTGTCACTGAAATATGTCCTGAATGGGACATTTTATAGCAAAAAATTAAACGATGCAATGTGGGTAAAAATGCCCAATTATAGATGAAGCCAACCTTTAGTTATTCATCTTCTTGTAGAAGTGTAGAAGGTAAACCCACCATGCTCGGCTGAACACTGGATTTAGGATTCGGATTGTTCTGACAGGCTCATACGGGCCTCATACTCAGTGTACCCCCCACACCCCCCTCCCCCCACAGCCCCCCTCCCTCGTCTCTCGGGGCCCTGCTCGTGTGCAGTGTGTGACAGATGAGCTGGGACAGACAGACCCACGTTTCTGGGGCTGCTGCTCCACTGGGACTCCGGCGGCGCCAATGCCTGACTGTAGCAGTCACGGTGTCTGGGTCGGGGTCTCGGGAGAGCCTGGGTGCCTCCAGATGGAAAGGGTGGGTGGGGCCACTTATCTATTTTAATGTTTATACTTGGACACGGGGTGGGGGTGCGCAGCAATAAGCAGGATCATCACTGGCAGTATCAGAAAAATCCATTTGGAGTTAATAGCCCCTGTGTCTTGATAGTGTACAGTGTCAGGGCTTTACAATGCCAGCGCAGGAGTTTAAAGATTTACTGAAAGCGAGCCGAAGATAACGCTACGTCGATATACAGCCACAGATCCAAAACTATCTTTGTGTGAAACAAAAATCAATATGGCGGCCAGAAATCTGCTTTCCAAGGAGCTCTCTCTGTCTGTGTTCCTGTCCCTGTGTGTGTGTTTGCATGTCCTCTCCAGAAAACCCCTCTCCTTCTGGATAGCTACACTTTCCAATTAAAGACAAACTTTGAACAGTTCACAGATCCATTACCACCTTGTGTTCGCATTCTGCAGAATGCAGAATCAATGATACCGCTACCCGCGGTGTCATTGATTCCTCGGCTGGCCCTGCAAACCTGGCAACTCATTTCAGATGAGTTACGTTACTGACACAAAGTCATCTGGAGGCCTCCTGCTCCCCGAGCTCCCTGAGGCCAGGGGCAGCTTCTCTCTGCTGACGGGGAAAAGATGAAGCCAACAGTAGTTCTGTGCACAAGGACAAGCGTTGAAGTATAGAAAATGCTGAAGTACCTTATTCTTGCATTCTCTCTCCTGACCACCAGGGGGCGACTCCTCAGGTTGTATAGAAGTCTATAGAAAATGACTCTACTTCTCTCTTGATTTATTCCCTCAGTAAACATTGTAAACATGAGTTTATGGTCTCAATCTCTAGTTTCAAGTCTTCTTCAATACAGCATGATGTTCATTTAGTAAATTATGGTTAATTTAGAGTCAAACAGACCATAAAGCAGGGGATGCTTTAGGGCGCTGTGTTTTCAGTTCATGAAAGTTCATTTTAAAGTGTTGGTCACCTAAAAGTGTCTTATCCTGCATTTGGTTGTGCCCCTCGGTCCCGTCGGCCCCGTCGGCCCCGTCGGCCCCTCGGCCCCCTCGGCCCTCGTCGCCCCCTGTCAACACCGCTGACCTTATTCACGCCAATAGCCTTCTCTGACCTGAGGTCAGCTGGAAGTCAGGGAAGTCAGAGGAGGTGGTGGTGATTAATGAGAGGCAGCACTTACATCGGAGGTCAGAGGTCACACATCCGCCGGTTATAGGCCACGACACCTCACATCTGCTAACACACACACACAAACACACACACACACACACACACACTGAGTCTGTGGAGTCTGTCCGTCAGCAGGGAGGAAGTAGAACAACAAGGCAGCGAAGCAGAGAGCAGAAAGAGTCGTCGCCTGTGTGCATGTGTGTGTGTGTGAGAGTGTTTGGCTTTATGCATGTTTGTATGATTATTAGGTTTTTTTGGTTTCCCATCCCAAATAGTGTCAGCAGAACTGGAGCAGGAAGAGTTTCCTCTGAGACCCGGGTCAGGTTCTACAGTCGGCCTGTTAACGTCTCCACATGTCACCTGATTCACTTCATTCTGTATTCTACAAGCTTCTACCCAGCGGAGAAAAAGTGTCAATTAAAGCTGCAGTCCATAACTTTAACAAAGAATAACTTACGGTACTTTCTCATTTCACTGCTACACAGTGATTCAAACATGTTCATGAAAACATGGAATAGAAATAGGTAATAGGTAAT
The DNA here is from genome assembly GCA_016806645.1 of Ophiodon elongatus. Lineage (NCBI taxonomy): Eukaryota > Metazoa > Chordata > Actinopteri > Perciformes > Hexagrammidae > Ophiodon > Ophiodon elongatus. The sequence continues at coordinate 235,799 of JACSYO010002111.1, read as the reverse complement.
ACAGTCAGGATCTTAATTCATATTTGCCTATAGTTTGATTGGGGAACCTCATTCTTCATTTAACCTTTTATAGACCAGATTATCAGACTCATGTGCTACTGTCAAGTTATACAAAAATATGGATATGTAATTTTGACACGTATGATCAGGATGAATATGATAAAAACCTTATTTTTATTACAGTTACCGACTGTAGCTTTAAAGTATCATTTTGATATCAGGTCACTGGTTACCCTGGTTACGTGTACCACAGACGCAACCTAGAACCCGAGTCGGGTCAGGTCCAGGTCTGCAGCTAACTATTCATACTCATAATGGAATAATCTGCTACTTTCCTATTATTTGCCAGTGAAGACTCACAGCTCTAATATATCAGGTTGTACGTCTCAGCTAGCTTTACCATGGATATGATTAGCATCGTGTTGGTGTGGCCCTCCATCGACTACAGACTAATGGGTCCCTGCGAGGTGTGTCCTCTCACATGAGCCCTCATAGGACACAGGTAGGGAGGACCAAGAAGCTCCTCGTGTGTCGACTCACTTCTGCTCTCAGTCAAGTGTCTGTGAGTACAGAGTTCTGTGAGTGGTCAGCCATCGTGCTCCACTGACTGCTTCCCTGTTCAGCAGGGCCAGAGGTGGCCAAGGGGACTCACAGACCCTCTGTTGTTCTGCAACGATCGGACACACACACACACACACACACACACACACACACAGATAATAGCTGTGTGTGTGTGTGTGTGTGTGTGTGTCCGGGTGAAGTCATCCTCAGTGTGTGTGAAGTCATCCGGCTCTCCCTGTGAGAGGGTGGGTTGAGGCTGCAGCGTGGAGATGTTTATCGGTCCCTCTGGGTACCGGCTCAGGACTCCTCACTACGCACCGTGCTCTCCAGTTTCACCGCTCAGCCTGTCCCGTTATGACCGCTCAGTCTTTCCGTCTGTTAATGCCGCAGTAATTGTGTTTTTCCCTGCATGTGGTCGCTCAATTAATGCTCACTTGCAAAAAGGGGGGGGGGGGGGGGGGGGAGGTTACGGTGTACGCTGTGTTGGAGTAGGCGTTACCCTGGAGAGCTGATCAGATGCTTGATCTTCATATTCACATTCCATGGTGCCTTTCTGTTGGCAGGTTGCAATTTAGCTTCAGGCTGACGAGATCCGCTTCTTTTTAATTCACCACGTTCTAGTGGAGCAACGATCATAAAACTCACGGATCAGAGTCACAGATCGGATCAGCACAAAAAATAAATAAGCAAATGTATTTTTCTTTTCTGATCACGTTTTTTTAGGCGTATATTCTTATTGCCTATCATTGATGATCCATATTAACAGATACAGATCCCTTTGTTGTTTGATTATAGCAGCTGGTCTACAAGGATCCAGACTATTATTTTTAGTTTTTTGCAACCATCCCAAAAACATATATTTTCAACTGCTTTGAAGTCTGTAAACCATCAACAATTATGAATGTTATCCTTTTATTTAGTTATAGTCATCGATAGGGTTTTTTTCTTCATAAAAAAACACAATTTAAATGATAAGGAAATAACAGATTGTATTTTTATGGATTAAAAACAAATCTTGTCACGAGTAGTTTTAATGATGTATCATAATCTGCTTAGAGCTCGTGATAACAGCTCATAATTCATCTCTAATATCTATTTATGTTGCTGTGAAAACATCTCCTTCAAACATCTTGATTTATTCTAGTTTCTCATCAACACTACATTTTACCAGATTACATGTGAACACATTATAAGTTACCTTCACCCAACACTCATTTTCTCTGAACAGAGCCTGAACGCATCATAATGTAACTCCTGGTGTCACTATAAACACCGATTGGTTGTTTACAATGTAACAATATCAGCCTCCAGCTGAATATCTGAGCTAAAACACTGCAGAATGTACAAAGTAAAGAATCCAAAACGTCCTCTGCACTCATATTTTGGGATCAGCCATTACTGCTGCTGGAAAGGAAACTCAAGCCAAGAGCGAGAGGACGTTTTGGATCGGCATCGTGCCCCACAGCTGACGCAGCTAAGAGTAGCGCTCTGTGCTTCTTCACTGCTCTACACAGATATGGTATATATATATATATAATAATATATAAAGATAAGGAGGAAAATCATCAACTATTCCCTTTAAGTAAAAATCTGCGTTTCTTTGGTGAGGCGTTCAAGTCCCCAGAGGAGAATCCCAGTGAGGACGGAGCTGGTCCTCCATCCCCGGTGCATCCTGCAGGATCACTGACCCCACTGAGGACCTGACGCAGAACATAATCCTGTTTGATAAATAGCAGGATAATAGAGCCGCTCGGAAGTGTATCGACCAGAAAGACACGGTTCCTGGTGCTAAAGGCCAGAGGAAGGTCAAGCAGCACTGCACTCTCTGACTCAGCACCCATTAAAAAGACATGGGTAGAAGGAGGGTTCAGGGCCACGGGAGGTGCACCACCCAGACCGAGAGACGGACTTCAATGAAAAACAGCTTCAGTAAAAGCAAGTGAGGAAATGAGCTCAGAAACATGGTTAAGGAAGGACCGGGTCTCAACGGGAAGACTGTACACTACAAAGTAAAGCTACATGATGGGACCACCACGCCCCTGAGCTCTCTGCAGCCGTAGTAGCAGCCCTCTTATTGTCTGGTGCTGACGTCACACGGGCAAATCCTGGTCCAGGACCACTTGGAAGCCCTTATTGCACAGCTGATTCCACAATAAATGGGATCAAAGTTGGCACGTAAAGGACCCTCCTTTACAGAGGCCTCTCCACCGTCTCAGCTCACGGGTCATTTTAGTCAAATAGCAGCAGAGCAGCAGCCAGCTGATGCTTCAGACGAGAGGGGCCCGGTCAGAGGGACCCGGTCAGAGGGACCCGGTCAGAAGGACCCTGTCAGAGGGACCCGGTCAGAGGGACCCGGTCAGAGGGACCCGGTCAGAGGGACCCGGTCCTGGCAGGAGTGATGTGTCCGTAGGCTGAAGGGCACACACACCACAAGAAGAAAGGAAATACACAGACACACTTGCACCGGAGTGCCTGTTTGTATTTCCAGATGGAGTATTTGAATATTCTCACACAGACAGGAAGCTCAAGGTGGGGTCAGACGCTCAGTTGAACCCAGCAGTCGTACTTCTCAAATGCCAAGTATTCCTCCCCTGCTCTCCCAGAGGGGGCCTTCACACAACACTGCTCCACAGCAGAGGTTTGACTCTGGTGCCCCGTGCTTCTATTCTCTAAACACACACAATGGAGGACAAATACACCGACCACATGGCCAGGAATAAATATGAAATGGGAAGTAAGAAAAGGAGAATGAGCCGGGTCGTTTGGTGGTACTTCCAAAGGTTCTCTTTAGATATTTAGAGCATTAATACAGCATCAAACAACTCTCGTCACTGTGCAGACACGGTGCAGTGAAGTCTCTCTCCCTCTGGTGATGTCATCAGACCGGCTCTCTGCTTTGTTTGACGTCGATGTGTTGTTTTTCCATTTGTCCAGTCGGGACAGTGGGTCAGGCGACAGAGATGAAATACAGCCCACCTCTCCTCAGAGGCCCCGCCTCCCAGGCACAGAGGGGATGATGGGAAATACACAAAGAGCAGAGAAGCACCGTTTACACATCAACCTGGGAGTTAGAGTCTAATGGTGCCTTCTACACAGCGGGATCACACGATGATCTGAGCGCGTGTGTGTGTGTGTGTGTGTGTGTGTGTGTGCGTGTGTGTGTGTGTGTGTGTGTGTGTGTGTTGCTCTGATGTGCTCTCTAACCCCTTAGATGTGTTTGTGTGTATTTCATAGGAGGATATGGATGTTTGAGTGTTGGAATTCTTATTTGTCATGTTTTCCTTTTTGTGTTTTTTTTTTATTGTGCCGGTTTCCAGTGACCTCTCAAGAAAAGACTTGAGCTCATATCGTTTGATCAGATATTTCTTCCCCTAGATTAGTATTTATTTTTCACCACGGATATTTTTCAGAAACTTTCCTAAAAAGATAGAAACGATTAGTCACCATGAAGCCGTGAGCTGCGGATCCACACTGTTCCGTTTGTCCTTCTGAGGTAATCGGATTTCTTACACAACACTTCTAGAAGAAACCCAGTCTCAGGCGGGGAGGAGCCTAAAAAGCATGGTATGAATCTTTCTTCAGCTTAACAAGTGTTTCCCAAAAGCATCAGCCTGATCATAGAGGATCATAGTGGATCATAGAGGATCATAGTGGATGGTATTTAGAAGCAGCTGTTGGCAGAAATGTAACAGCAGCATGAACGAACTGATTTAAAAGAGACAGCAGCGAGATGATAGGCTGACCATGTAGTTAGGTTGTGCTTATTGGATGGAGGAGACCAGCTGATCTAGACAGCTGATCTCATGATTGACATCCCGAACAATGACAGCAAGTGAATAATGAGTGAGCATGCGTGAGAAGTGATTGACAGATGTATGCGAAATAAATTACAGGCTTGGCATGCGAGAGTATGTTCTTCTGACTGAACTTACGCTATAGCTTCATGTAATAAATAGTTGTGTTTATGTTTGTTTTTTTTTGTATATGATCACCTGGTAATAAGAAACGTTGTGTTTTCACTGGCATAAAAAGAGCCTGTGAAGATGTGTCGACATGTGTTGAATCTGGCTTAGAGAATAAGAAAATATAATTAGATTAGTATAAAAATAAATAAGCAACAAGAATTGATCTGACAGCTTCTGTCATCCTCCTCTCCCTCCGGCCTAATTTATGATCATCTGTTCTGACTGAAGCTGTCCTGATGGTATATTTCATCTATTTGCTTTTCATTTACGGTGCGTATGTTTACACGCTTACATACAGCAGGTGTGATGCAGAAAAGATGTGCATATTCATGTAACCTACAAGAAGCACCACTTCACATCTGTTGAGGTTCAATGTGACTTTCAGAGTATCATCTGCCTTCAGCAGCAGCTAAATCCAACAAAAGGCATCTCTCTGTTCTGACTCCCACCCTGGAACATGAATCATAAAGAGCTAGACTGCTCATTAGGTGTGAAGCTCTTCTATTGCATGGTTCATAAGGCTTTGTGATGTATGTATTATTAAAATGTAGCACGTCTTAAAGACACTTTAAAGTGTGTTCAGCATCTTCAGCACCACAGACGGAGCTTTTTAAATTACAGAGTGTTCTTAGAAAACATTCTTAATTTATAAGATTGGGGAAATGATAACGTCTGGAAAATCCAGGCGTAACCAAAGCGGAGCAGAGCGAGGAGGCACGAGACACGGACATCTCTGCTCTGCAACGCCACACAGCCGGATCCAGTCCTGCTGTTGTCAATGATTCCATCCAAAGTCCATGAAAAGGTGACACAGCGTCTGTCTGAGTTACACGGCTGAACATCAGACGCCTTTAGGTCGTAAGGAAGAACTGTCCTCTCCAATCAGAGTACGGAGCACTGCCCCTCACTGTCAGTGCAAACACTTTAGATTAACACTAATCCTGAAGTTATGTCTTGTGTCACTAAAAAGCACTTGAAATAAGTTAGCCATATAGCTCTGCAATTTCCTGCCTAATTATACCTTTTGACTGGTTTACATGAACACAAGAAACCTTTGAGGACCAACATGCTGTGCCTCATCCTCTACGAACAAACACAGTCCTTCTGAGTTCTATTGGGGTTCTTTGGGAATCCCTAGGAGGGGTAGTTTGGGTGTCTAGAAGTGAGGTTGTATGAGGTACTCCTCCACAGTCAGTGTATTACTACGGTAGAGACAGGAGTACAGCAGTACTAGTACAGGAGCAAAGCATGCTAATGCTGTGGATGTATTTCAGACTCATAAAAGTCATGAAAATCTTTGGGGGGGAGCAGAACTTGTTTTGCTATGTAATCAATATTCATATCTATACAAAAAAATGTGTTTATGGTTAAATTGTTTACTCGAACAGAAAGCTCTTTTGTCCCTAAATTAAATAAATAACCGTGATAAATAATCATGATCTATACATTGATCAAAAATAACAATGCTCATAATTTTGTCCCCATACCTCACACAACCCCACTTTAAATAATCCAAACTGTCCCTTTAAGGTTGACCTTCAACTCCGTTCAAAACCTCCATTCAAATGATACTGTACTGCCCTGAGTGAGTGTGTATGTGTGTGTGTGTGTGTGTGTGTGTGTGTGTGGTCATTGAAGGGAGTGTGCGCTCCATCAACAGCTCTCGGGCGGTCGTCCTCCTCCCTGGAGTGTGAAGGTGGAGAGAGACGCATTGTGGTGGAGGACAGACAGAGTGTGTGTGTCCCCCACGGTTTGACCTTTGGCCCCTTTGACCTTTTCTGCTGCTGTCTTCAGTGTCCTTCAACAGACTCAACTCCTGAGTGGAAGATAGAGACACGAGGACAGTGTACATGTGTCCAATAGCAGCTACACTGCAGCTTCTTAGTACAACGCACACGTTTTACTTTCACTACGTGTCTGTTGTGTGTAACTTTAATTGTTGTATTTCCGGAGGATGACAGGCTGTGACAGATTGAGATTTTAAGGTTATCGTTTTCCACTTCGAGATGAGAACTTGTGAGCCACAGCTCACAAATATCATGAGAGATATGGAAGATGTGTCCTGATACAATGATCAATGAGAGAAATGTGATCGACAGCAAGTCTGAGCCGGGCTCACTCCAGCCCAGAGGGACAGCCCGAAGCCTCAGCCTGCTATCAGAACTAAACATTCAGGGCCAGAGGACCAGACAGTTTGACAGGAAGTAAGGAGGAAAATGATTTAGTGTTCTGGTCTTCAGCGAGGTCCTGCTGCTGAACAGCTGACCACCAGGGGAACCGTCTCCCTGCAACAGAAGAATGAACACAGCAGCGTCAAATATCTTCACATGAGGCTTCAGTGCGTACAGGATGTTCAGTTCATCTCCCCGTGTGGTGATCTCACTCGTCACTGGGCGGTGGACTGGAAGGAGGTCTAACACCAGGAGTTTGTATAATCTGATGCAATCAGTATGGAATTTGCACAAATCCATTAAGGATCCTTTTCAAGGGAGATGTAGACGTATATATATCCATCCATTCCATTATCCAAACCGCTTATCCTTTTTTAGGGTCGCGGGGCGCTGGAGCCAATCCCAGCTGACATTGGGCGAAGGCAGGGTACACCCTGGACAGGTCGCCAGTTCATCGCAGGGCAGACATATAGAGACAGACAACCATTCACGCCCACATTCACACCTACGGGGAATTTAGAGTCCAATTAACCTGAGTGGCATGTCTTTGGGCTGTGGGAGGAAGCCAGAGAACCCGGAGGGAACCCACGCTGCCACGGGGAGAACATGCAAACTCCACACAGAAGGACCGCCCAGACTGGGAGACGAACCCAGACCCCTCTTGCTGTGAGGTGACAGTGCTAGCCACTTACACCACCGTGCATGCAATCAGTATAGAATTTGCACATATATATATATATATATATATATATATATATATATATATATATATATATATATATATATATATATATAAAATAAGGATCATTTTAGAGATATAGATATATATATATAGACATATATATATATATATATAGACATATATATATATATATATATATATATATATGCATGTGGTGGCGGGGGCGTGGTTGGGCTCAGCTGCAGAGAGGACGGAGTGTGGGAGTGGTTCAGGGAACGAGGCCGGAAGAGGTTTAATTAGCCTCAGCTGGTTTGGGTTGGCGGATTGTGTTGTCTCCCATATATAAACCCCAGTAGGGACGGAGGGAAAGAGGGAGAGCAGGTACACAAGCTGACAGAGCGTCAGACGGACGGGGTACGACGCGTAAAGGCTCTGAATAAAAACTGTTACTGACAAGACCAAGCATTGAAGCGTCTTCTGTGCTGGGGGGGGAAACTCACGGGGTAACACCTACCTGTTGTATATATATATACGTATATACTGTATATAGACAGACAGACAGATAGATAGATAGATACACAGACAGACAGATATTAGTATTTTTTGTGTACTTTTCTTTCAGCAAGTGCAAACTGTCAAACATCCAGCATGTGACAGGGCTACAATTTCCTCTCCAAAATAAAATCAATATCAAAATGAAAGTAAAAGCAGTGCTAAGCTTGACTGTGTCTTCATTAGAACAGAGCTAGTCTCCAGCAGTGCTGCGGCTCTGTGAGGCCGTAATGCTCTTTGAAGAGAAGACCAAAAATGTCAGCTGGATAAACCAAAACATTGGACATGTTGACACATTGACCTTCTGATGGCAGCATGAATAGTCAATGGATCACCCAACTTTACGAAGACCATAAGTTCACCGATACATCCTAATTCCTCCGATAGTTGTGACATTTCACTCCTTGTGATGGTCTGCAAGGAAGAGTCAGGGGATCGCTAAGGTCTCCAGGATACATCCTCTGCACACCGTGACTATACATAGCTCCAATGCAATCTATCATTGAGACATTTCTCTTCAAGCTACAAAGGGAACCTGGCGCTACACTGGAGGAAAAGTCCTGGGATCCCTAAAGTCAGTCAGAGTCATCGTCCTCTCAACCCGTCCGACAGTTGTCTCGACCGAAGTGGAGCTAGCTAACGTTAGCGGTCTGTGAGCAGCACAGTCCTGCGTGGCTAAACAATGAAGCTAACAGCTCACCTACGGAGGCTGCATTCAGTTACATTATGACGTGTTCAAGGTCTACTCAGTAAGAATGAGTATTGGGCGAAAGGTAAATTAAAACATAGTTATGAATATGTTCAAATTAAATCTTAGAAAATTAAGCTTCTGGTGTAAGACTTGAGGCGGAGCATCAGGGGTTAATGTAAACTGTAATAGACGAGTGTTAAATGTTGAAGTAAATTGTTTAGTTTTTTTACCATGGTATCGACTTGGGTATCGAGAATCCTGGAATTTTACTGGTATTCTACTTTTTCTGGAAGTTGCTGGTATGGTGACATCATAGACTGTCTAAGAAGTGGACGTAGTCACTGAGACGTCCTCCTTTGGTTTGTGGACTGACGTTTTGATGCCTTGAGTTCAGCACACTATGTGATTACGGCCGTCGCCATCTTGTTTTTTTGCAGCCAATGAACACAAGTGACCATATTTGACATGTGGAGGAGTGACGTAGAGACGCCGTATACGTCTCTGGTAGCGACCTGTCAATCAGCTTGTAGCCCCGCCCTACAGCATACCCTGCTTTATGGTCTGTTTGACTCTAAATGGACCATAATTTACTAAATGAACATCATGCTGTATTGAAGAAGACTTGAAACTAGAGATTGAGACATAAACTCATGTTTACAATGTTTACTGAGGGAATAAATCAAGAGAGAAGTAGAGTCATTTTCTATAGACTTCTATACAACCAGAGGAGTCTCCCCCTGCTGGTCAGTAGAGAGAATGCAGCATTAAGGCACTTCAGCATCGGCTTCCCTCAACAAGAACCGGAGGTTGCTGCCTGGGTGACGTCCCTGTGGTTGCATGTGTCTGAAAACAGTCACATGACAGTAGGCTCACAGTGTGACATTAGGATGGATTGTTGTTGCCAGCTGATGCTAGCAGATGTGCGTGCCATCCTACAGACGTCAGCATGCACAGTGAGCAGCTGAGCGTCACACGTTGGATGTGCTTCCTGTCTTGGGCTTGTACTCTGCTGTGGCGCATGGACAATGAGTGGTCAGTTGGAGTTCCTCCGCCTTGGCCTCCGTCGTGCGTCGCTGACACTTTTACTCCTCCTCTCTGTGCATCCACAGATTTCACACCTTTTGATTCCCCTGTCTGTCTGTCCTCCCCGCCCTGTTCCATCCTCCAGCAGCGAGCGTGAGTTCAGACCGACAGTGGCGTGAGGCCTTGAGACGCGTGGAGGATTGTAATCCAGAAGGCGGCGCAGGTTCTGATACAGGCTCTGGTCATCTCACTAGACTACTGTAACTCCCTCCTGCAGGTCTACCTGCTAATGCCATCCGACCTCTGCAGCTCATCCAGAATGCAGCAGCTCGACTGGTCTTTAACCTAAATTCACCCTCACTACTCCGCTCCTCCGCTCCCTTCACTGGTTACCGGTGGCTGCTCGCATCCGTTTCAAAACATTGGTACTTGCATACCGTGCTGCGAACAGATGGGGTCCAGTCTAGATCCAGGACATTGTCAAACCTTACACCCCAGCCCGCTCACTCCGCTCTGCCAATCGCCTTGTAGCTCCGTCACTGAGCTAACCGCTCAACAAAATCACGATTGTTCGCTGTCAGGTGGCGTGTGCCAGGTTGGGTCAAACCATCCTGATATGGGGGAGACTCTGGGTTTTTAGGATAATGAAATTGAATAGCCTACTGAATATAAAATTCAGCTTATGAACTTACACTTATATTTTATTCAAAATGTATTAAATAAATATTTTTGAAGGATGTTTGAGTCGATGCTAATTTTGAATATATGTAATGTAGTACTTCTTTACACGGAGCGAATCAGAGCCTGAATCACAGGCGAAGAAACTATCGGAACTCAGCAATCAGATTTCTTTAATAACTCAGAACTATGTGGCCACAAAGTCTCCGAGACGCTCGATTCCTAAATCACTGCACTCACTATCCATGATGAAACAATAAGTCATAGAAACAATATAGTGTTTGCAAGGCAATTATGTTTATAGAGCAGCATTCAGACACGAGGCAATTCAAAGCGCTTTACCGGGGCAGAGAGATATATTAAACATAAGACGTTAAGAAAACATTGAAATTGCATTAAAAAGACCATGAAACAAAAAGAGAGAACGAGCAAATAATGAATTATTAAAACTGTATTTTAAATCGCAATAAAAAGCAGATGCAGAGTTACAGGGTAGAATAAGTTATGTATCTCATTTATTGTAAAGGTTCAGTAAACAACATTGTTTTGAGCTCTGCTTTAAATGAGCTGAGCGTTCCAGCAATGCAACACGTCGTTCATGTCAGTATGTGGAAACCATTAAATCCACCACCTCTGTTTTAAAAGACATTTTTATGTTGAAAGGGAAACGAGGAGTCGGTTGTTTTGTAGTGACAGACTCGCGAGGGGCTTTGTGCTGCTGTGCAAATTAGAGGTCGAGGACAAAAAAAATAACACTTTTGTCTCCAGATTTATTCACCTTATTCAACTTTTTTTTTTTTTTTTCACTATTATTATTATTATTAGCGTGCAGTTTCCATCCACGTCTGTCTAAAATGTCCCGTGAAATTGCCATAATTAGCATGTCAGTTCTTGAGTTCTGGCCCAAAACGTGTCTTGTGAGGTCACAGTGACCTTCGACCACTAAATTATAACTAATTCACCCTCAGATCGTAAGTGTTCGTTTGTGCCACATCTGAAGAAATGCAGTCAATGTTCAACCCGAGCACATAAAGCCTCCATCCATGTCTCTGGAGCAGAGACATGAAAGAGGAACAGATTGCACAGTGTACATTGCCAGTGTGGAGCGCAGCAGCAACAGATACAATAGTGTTCTTTGTGAGAGGTTTGATAAGGGTGGTGCCTCAGAACGGAACATCAGTCAACCTCCACCTGTCAGTCAGAGTGACGTGGCTTTACCTGAAGCAGCCAGCAGGAGACAGGGCTGTGTTCAGGACCAGATAACGGGGGGTCACTGGAGTATTATAATGAATATTTTTGATACATTGTTAAAATGATATGAGGTTTCCACAGGGCTTTTAGCTACTGACGTGGCTCTTTTAAGGAGGACTTGCAGTAGGAGGACCATGTGTGGGGGCGGTGTTGTGGGTGGGAAGGGCTCGACCGGTGGAGAAAGATGTAGCTGAACAAAAGTTGAACCGATCTGTGAATACACAAGGGTGCTCTGATGCTGGTGGGCTGTCAAAAAGAATCAGATTATCATGATTTATTTACAAAGCAAACACATAGGTGGAGTTTGTGATGGACAGACTTTTAGAAATGTTGTTAGCCTCCAAAGGGAGACAGGACTAGATCACAACATGATAAATGGGTGGAAAGAATATAGAGTGAGAAGGAACAAATACAAGAGTGTGTTCAGAACATGTGTATGAACATTACTACGCACAGTGTTGTTCCAAGCAGAGTGTGGCTGTCAGGACCAAGGACCAAGGGTTTAGCATAGACTGTGTTCTAGAAGATGAGGGCTTCACCGTGACGTTAGCCGTTGGTTTGTGGACTACGAGTTCACTTTAATTGTGACGCTAATTTTGACGGAGCAGAGGAGTCGCCCCCCGAAGCATTGGCTTCACCTTTCAGGTTGCCGTCTGGGTTTAATGGATGGGAAGTCAACTTTAATGACATTATTTTAAGCAATCAATGCTTAATGAATTCACTTCCTCCATGGAGCTACTGGAGCTGCCATGTAAGTAATCTTCTTTTTCCTTCACAGGCCCAGATTGAACGCCTCTTCCTCTCGTGAGAGAAGGTGATCCTGATCCTGTTGTAATCCAGCTGGATCCAGAGGATGGAGCGCCTGCTGTGTCTGCTGGTCCTCAGCTCAGTAGCCCTGAAGGAGGCGGTCGGTAAGTTCCTCTTTAATGCACACGAGTCATGTCGGCACATTGGTTTGACCAAAGGCAACACCATAGCCTGGTTCTGTTGGAGCTGTGGTCATTGTCGAGGCAGGATAGCACAGCACATGAACACTAACATGGACACTGATGTAACAGAGGGAGATAATGAGGGCTGGCAGTAGATTGCTCCAGCATCTGCTGTGTAGAGAACTCCTGATGGTGCATGTTCCAGTCACAATGACACTGACTATGGATCCCGTGCATACAGCCGTCAGCTCATCATTTTATTTTTCGATTTGTGTCATTGGCTGACTAACAGCCAGAGAACAGACGTTGTCTCAACACGACAGAGAGCCTCAGCCTTTGAAGTGAGACCCACATTGGCTCTCTGTGTCTCCTTCTGATCTACAATCATAGACACACGCACCTCAGCCTGCTGAACAAATGACCAAATCATCATCATCCACCAGAGGAAGCGTCTTCTGGTGTCAGGTGGCTGGCTGCTGATAGATAGCTAATGAGTCAGCACATTCAACAGATTAAACTCATGAGCAAATGTCGCTATCAGTCAGTTTTGGAGCTGTCACGTTGTAAAGAACACACAATTCATTTATGTAGCCGAACGCTGAAACGCACCCAAGAAATTGACGTTGTTCATTCGCGGTTCCTTTGCTGCCTCACTGTTCAAGTGTCTACTCTAATTTAGCACAAATTTGAACCAAATAAAAAAAAAAAATGAGTGCACGTTTCTATCCACTGCTGTTATGTTAATTAGCAGTTGATTCACTGGTTATTTCAGCTGGTGGTGCTTATGTTCCAGTGGGGTGCTGTTAAACCACTGCAGAAGAAGAAGACACGGCAACACACTAAAACAACCAGTGGGATTAATAAGTCGTTAGTCCAGCCATTACACTGTGCAATCAACATTTACTTCATAAGGATAAGCTGAAGAAAAATACTTGTTTATTATTGCCAGTAAAAAAAATTATAATTATCTCAATATGTTTTAACTACTTTTGACCGCAAAATAGAATTAGATTTGAAAAAAAATTAAAACAAATCCTCTCCCTCAGTTTTGCTTTAGTTTGAGTGTGAGAGAGATGGAGAGCGAGTTACTTGTTTGGTTGAGACTCGTTTTGGGACTTATGGGCTGGATTGAAATTTCATGATTGTTGTTTCACACAGTCGGGGGGAGGATTCAATCGTCTCCATGGAGACCGTCTTCTCTACCGGGCCGAGGCGTTGAACTGTTGCACCGGTTTGATGAATGGTACAGGTAGAAGGTGATCTGCTGGAGCTTCTGCCAGTGTGGGGCTCAGCCCCCCCCGAACACACAGTACACTCTTCATCATCATCATCATCATCAGTGCTGAGCTGAATAACAGCTGTGCACGCTCACAGACACAGACGTGAAAAGGCTTCATCTGTCCACTCTGTTTGATTGAATGTGCGCACAACATGAACCGGCTGCAGCTACACAAGCCTCAGACTGTGTGCTCCTGAAAGCAGCTGCAGCCATCATCAAGCTGAACTATGAGGTGACGTAGTGGAACACTAAAAGATAAGCATCTTGTTTGTGTGTGTGTGTGTGTGTGTGTGTGTGTGTGTGTGTGTGTGTGTGTTAGAGAGAGAGAGTTTTGATAGCATAGGGTCATAAATAATGAGAAGAAGTTGTTAACAATATGAGAAAACATTTGAACTGAAACCAGTTCCATGAAGTTTGAACCCATAGCTGGACATGTTGTAAAGCAGTGGCTGAAGCTGAAGAAGAATACACGTATGGGACCTCCTGTGATCTGGCATCTTGAACCCAGTATTGGGAAAGGCATGAGAGCATTTGGTATGTGGTAATAAAAGTTAAGAAATGTGGAGTAAAAAAACGACCAGATGTGTCGACTTCCTAAACCTGATTGGTGGAGAAGTGGTGTGAAGGGAGTTATATGATGATTGTAAGCTTGTCATCTTGAATGAGAAAATAAACAGCTCCCCGCTAGTTGCCCGAATCCGAATGCGATCTTCCTCTTCATTCATTCTGCCACAACAAAGCACAGCGGGGACTTCATGGCATCGGAAAATGATTAAAACTAGCTGGAAGATACAAATGTAGCATCACAGGCCAAAACACACACACACACACACACACACACACACATAGCTGAGGTGTTTTTGCTAACCTATATGTTTACTATCAGCAAGCTGGGGCCGCTGACCTCCAGCCAACCGAGGGTTTTGGTCGACAGGCTAAGCCCAGGAAGGAGCAGCCTGCGTGGGTCTGGCAGAGTAGAAAGCTGGCCTCTCTGCTGGAGGCTGCATGGACGAAGCCGTGCCTCCACCTCCAGGACCACATTACTGGGAGAGCTGTGGAATCGAAGAAAAATAGAGCAAAGAAAAGTGGAAATGCTTCATTAAAAAACATGCCTTTATATTTAATCCACGCTGGCTGATAAAGTCTGTGTAAGGATAAAGAAAAGATCTTCTGAAGGCTGACAGAAACATATTTTCTGAATAAGCAAAGATGTTCTTTTTCATTGACTTTTATTACCTGCAACATAAACACAGCATGGAGCGCTTATAGATTCTCTCTATCATAAACAGTCCAACCAGCAGTGATTACCAAACAGGATTTTCCAAAGTTCACGGGGCGCAAGACATATTGTTCACAAAAGTATTATTTTTAAAATGTTAAAAATTAAAAATATATAAACTAAATTACTCTAAAAAAGGATCTTCAGTGAAATAATTATATTTATTATTTAAAAAATTGTAACTCACACATGACCACGGCAAAGGTTTCTTATGTTTCAAATAAATCAAAAACCTCAACCAGGGTATGGTGCTTGTTACTGGGAGACACTAGGCTTAATCCCTCTGATCAAATACACAATTTAATTTTTGTGTTGGTGCATCAAAACATCTAGACTTTGTTTCATAAGTATACATCGCAGTTGGACAGACCCTACTGATAAATACAAATGTTAAAACAACTCTCTATGCTGAACCTGGCAACATGTAAATAACGAGCCATCACACAGTCAGCTCCTTCAAAAAGTATAGCAGAACACAAAGTGGCACTAGATCGTACATAATTTAATGAGTTTAACCAAACTAAATCATTGTAGTGATCATCATTTTTGTAACGTGATGGTTTATAAGAATTTATGAAGGCACTAACATTTCATGGTTTTCTCACCTTGCCAGGCAGCTGGATTCTGGCGATGACACGAGATCCCACTACAATTGTGGGGCCACATGTCACACCAAAATCCATCTTGACAGGCTTCAAGTCATGCATTTGTGTCCAGTAAGCTAGAGCACATACAAATCAGCATCCTGTGTGAAGCAACTGGCAGCTAGGGGCGTGGCTTAAGTGTTTGACGACGCACGCGACTGTTTGTTCTAAACAACAATGGCAGCTCCTGAAGAGGTTATCGTAGATGCTGCAGTAGCATCAGGTCTATCAGAACTAGAGAGTATTTCTTCGTTGAAAGAAGAAAAAAAACACTGAAATCTTTTCTCCATAGAAAACATTTTCTCTCTTCTCCTGACTGGCTTAACAAACTAACTAAAGGATGATTCATCGAATCACCTGCTACAAATATTTAACAACAATGCCACCTGGGGACTTACACCCCAGGAAATATAAACTTTAACAACTCTAATATACTGTATGTTTTTGAATTGTTATGGACATACATATTTGTTACAGATTTTGGACAGACGTGTTTCATAGAAATGAACCAAATGTTTATTAAAGGAATCAAGAAAAAGGATTAAAACAAATAACAGCCAAACCATGCAAAACAGAAGCAAAACAAACAAAATGGTGGCAGCAAAATAGGCAGCAAAACAGCAGCAGGTGAACCTACAAATCATAAACATAGATTAAAAGCGCACCCCATGCTGAAAAATACAAAATAAGATTGTGACTACTTACCACCTCACATAGTCATCCTCCATAACTCATCTCACCTTTGACAGTCAGGTCATACCCCTCTCCTCCACAGTTACCAATCTGAGAGTTAGGTTTGACCCTCACCTGACCTTTAATGACCACATAAAATACCTATGCAAAACCTCCTTTTATCATCTTAAAAACATCTCCAAACTCCGCCCAACTTTAACCCTGCCAGATGCAGAGAAGCTCGTCCACGCCTTTATCTCCTCAAGACTGGACTACTGTAATTCACTTTTCACCGGGGTCACTGCCAAGAACATCAAAAAACTACAATACATTCAAAACAGTGCTGCCAGGATCCTGATGAGAGTCCGTAAACATGAGCACATAACACCCATCCTACACTCACTACACTGGCTCCCTGTCTTATTCCAGATTGACTACAAAGTCCTACTACTCACCCATAAATGCATAAACGGACATGCACCTCCCTACCTACAGGAACTCATCACTCCCCAAACCTCCACCCGCACCCTCAGGTCCACAAACAGATCGCTCCTTCGGGTCCCCAACACCAAGCTCCACACCATGGGGGACCGGGCCTTTTGCTCGGCAGCTCCGCAGCTTTGGAACAGTCTCCCTGAACACATAAGGGCAACACAGACACTGGACTCTTTTAAGACTGGCCTAAAAACCTTTTTATTCAGGAAGGTGTTTTTTACTCTGTGTTAAATCTGTCAGCTATTTCTTTCTTTATTATAGTCTGTTTTAACTATGTTTTTAACTATAGTCTGTTTTAACTATGTTTTTAAATATAGTCTGTTTTTAACTATGTTTTTAACTATAGTCTGTTTTAACTATGTTTTTAAATATAGTCTGTTTTAACTATGTTTTAACTATGTACTATGTACTGGCTCTGTGCACTCTGAGATTCTTATGAATGAAGAGTGCGTTATAAATTAAATTTATTATTATTATTATTATTACATATGGGGTAAGTAATCAGACGGCAGGACAATAAAGAAAGGCCTAAAACTCACCATGAGCCACCATGGGGGCCAAAAGGGAGTGAGGCCATGACAACAGGTGCCTTTTTATATACTGGCACTGATTGGTGGAGGAGCCAGCCTGAAGGCTGCGTTCACAACCTACACTTCCTTCTCTGGGGAGCATTCCCAACTGCAATCTACCCCCTAGTCTTTGAATCGTCGTCCCGACGATTGGGACCTACTACCAGGGCCTAAAAATGGCAGAAACACTAGGCATAGGTACCTGAGAGTTCGTAGCCCCCATTGACCTACTCCCGGCTGTCTGGGGTAGGTGATGGAGGTTAGGATGCCTCCCAGCATTGGTATGTGTGGTCCTTCTTGTGGATGTCTCCCCATTACCTGGAAGAGCCTCGACTGTACCCGGTAGTTGATTTGCCTGGTGCAGGCTTGACGAATATGGCACCATTGCCTCTGGCTGATTTGATGGAAGAGAGGCATGGGCATGCAGATTTGGTGGGCAATGGACAAGTGTAGTAGTATGTCCAGGAACCAGCGCAAACCATTCACCATCTATCGAAGACTCATCCATGGGAGGGGGTTCTGCTTCTTGGGTTGGCTCACTAGGACAGTTAATCACACAAGCCAATTTACTTTTTATTAGTGAACGATGGACATGTTTTACCTTCTGAGGGTCGTTCATCGGGGCAATGTGTACACCAATCCTCCAACTGCTGGGTCCCTCAGCACTTTGTACTCTACCAAGCTCCAGATGTCTTGGATGTCATGACGGCGTCTGACTCCAACATCCCGGGGTTAAACCAACTGACCTTCTTGCAGGGGAATATCTCATACACGTTGATCATAGTGCTTCTTATGCTGAGCAGCTGTAGCCTTGAGGTGCTTGGTAGCGCCCTCAAAACCATGTCATAGCCGGGTTTGGTGTTCCACAATCCAGTCATGAGCACTACCAGCTAAAGGTTCCTGAACTCTGCCCAAAAGGAAATCGACAGGTAACTGAGGGTTTTACCCAAATATCAAGAGAAATGGAGACTCACCGTTGGTCTGGTGCGCTGTGGTGTTGTAGGAGAAAGTCACCAAGTCGACCAATCCCTCTTCTTGATGACTGGCAGGGTGCGTAGGACGTTGTGTAGGGTGCGGTTGAACCGCTCACATTGGCCATTACCAGCTGGATGGTAGCTAGTGGTGTGGTTTTTCTCAATGCCGTACATACTGCAAAGCTGTTGGATAAGATTGCTCTCAAAATTCCTGCCTTGGTCACAGTGGATACGACTTGGCACTCCAAACTTGCAGAACCACTCGTTGACCAGCACCGTGGCCACTGTGGAGGTCCGTTGGTCGTGTGTTGGGACTGCCTGAGTGCACTTTGAAAAGACATCAGTTATGACCAGGACATTTTCCATCCCATTCTTCGACGGCTCTAGCATAGTAAAGTCAACAGCAAGTATTTGATTTGGGCGAAAAGCTAACAAATGGCCCATGTAGGTGCAGGCAGCCGGTTGAGTGTTTTTAGCTACCTGACAACATTCACAATCCAGACACCGTTGCTTAATGTGATGGTGCATTGGGAACAAATCAGTTGTCCGTTCCATGCCTTGATGTCCACGTTCATGATGTAGCTGATACAGGACTTGGCTCTTGAGAGACATGGCTAGCACCAGCTGGAGAACCTCTTCTCCCTTGGGGCGGCAGCCTCTGCAATAAAGCACCCCATCTTGTTCCATTATCCGATCCTACTGTCTGACCAGCACAAGAGGTTCCTTGGAGGCCTGGCATCGTTCAGCTGCATCAGGGCCAGGGTAAGGCGAAGTTAGGCTAGGACTGTAGAAGCCATCAACCTATTTTTAAGGTCCTCAAAGCTCTGCTCACACTCTTCCGTCCATGCAGCAAGTAGACTTTTTCCTTTATGATTTCCGTGATTTTAAGCTAGTCAGTTCAGCAACCAGGCGATGCAGTGGGGCAGCAAGCTTGGCAAACCACTCAACAAAACGTCAGTAGTAGCTTGCAAATCCTAGGAAGGAATGCAACTCAGACCCATGGTTAGGTCGCTGCCACTTTGAGACTGCTTCTATCTCAGTCTGTAGACACACCATCCCTGGATGTGATGTGACCCAAGTATCTCACCTCTGGTCTGAAGAAGGGGTACTTTTCCAACTTAGCTTTGAGGCTCCCTTGCTGCAAGCTGCCCAACACGGCATCCAGACGCTCCACGTGCTGTGCTACAGTGGAAGAGAAAACAACAACATCATCCAAGTACAGTAACAGCGACTGACAGTACTGATCTCCGAAGATCCTCTCCATTAATCTCTGGAAGGTGCTTGGGACATTGCAAAACTCAAATGGCATCCGGTTCCACTCGAACAGCCCAAAAGGTAGTGCAGAATGCAGTCTTCATTTTGTCCTTTTCTGTGACTGGTGCTTGTACTAGTCAGCCATAACTAGAAGCACATTTCAATTATAAAAGATATGAACCAACTCAAAGCTCAAATCAAGTTTTGCTTTATATTTCATCAGCGTTGTCTGCTCTCCTCAAAGCAGAGAGACCCAACTACCGACACTGGTGTCCAGCTGGTGAATGTATTATCATCTGTAAGATGACGTCAGCTAGCGTTAAAGAAATGCAGAACAGAGCAATGTTAGTTTTCATAAAGTGTCTGTGAGTGAAATCGCTGCAGTGAACACAACTTTATTGATTGATTTATGGTTTATTCCATAGTGAGCATACTGTACACAGACAAACTGTAAACAGCTGTCTGTATCTAACTGGAGCAGAGGGGTAACCATGGTGACTGTCATCCATTTCCTAATTATAAGTCCATATATGACTAGTATATGAATAAATAAATTGTGTTCACCTATCAAACTTCTTTTTAATGATATCCTGCAGTGAGACTCGTGGTGTGTGATCAGCCGCTCATCTCTGCATCAACATTCATAAGGGGCTTTGCATTGATCGTGTATGGTTGAACGTGACCGTGTGGAGGGATGTGAGGCTGAAGCAGCTGCTCACACTTACAGGTTGATGTTAGATTTATTAAAGGAAATAGCTCACTTGCAGGCTTTATGAATATTAATATTTTTCCACGTATTTGCATTTCCTCCTTTGAAAGTATGCAAACATTTATGTGGATCCTACGCACTGTTATATAAATGGGACCCCTGGACCTCCAGATGGTAGTCAGCTCAAACCCAGCCAGCAAATACAGATATACATTGTATTCAGTAGTAGAGGTGAAATGCTGACTCCTACACAACACTGCACCTTTAAAGCTGCAATAGTAGCCTGGTTTGGCCACAAGGGGGCAGCAGAACAAGCTGTAAATACAACACTGACTCTTTATGCCTGCATGAAGTTGTTATGGTGAACGTGTTAGCTGCTTCTTTACAGCCACAGAGCAACATTTGCTTACAAAAGGTTTTATGGTGAATATTTCAACTTAACGTAGAAGGAGCAATACAGCAATGTAAAAAGTTGTTTCGGTCGATTCATTTGGTTACACAGATTTGGTGCTAAATTGAACTCTTCTTCCCACTTGAATTGATAGGAAGGATCAAACAATCTCTACAAAATACCTCATTAAGACACCAAGACCCTGAGGAACACCATGGGGAAATCTATGCTGTGATTTGGTACCTAAAACCTTTGACATTTGGAGATTTCTGCTAGAATTAAATTTTTCGGCGATTGGAAAACGAGCACTTCTGCTCAGAAAGCCTCTTCTTGTCAATATAGCTAGGAAAGCCACACATCCTCTGAATGCTCTAGGGCTCTAGTATGTGGTTGTAAAGATTCATGTGGCTGCCATTATCCTGGCCCTTTAGCCTCATTCCATCAAGCTAACATTTGTTTGTTATCTTGACTCTCCCTCTCGAGACATTTACATTCAACAAGGCGTTGGATGCTTATTTACAGCTTCTTCTTTTGCAGACTTTCACTTTTGAAGAACTTTTGTTACATATGGATGGGAATATATTATTGTCATTGAATTTAGGGCTACACGCCAGAGGGAATGTTTGGTAAACCAACGTGGGGATTCTGAACAAATCAAGATCCAGTGTTTTCCTCTGTGCTGAGGGGAATTGTGGGAGGGATTTCAGAGTGTATTGACAAAAAGCCCCAGTGGTGAGGAACCTAGCTGGACCTAGCTCTCTTCTTTTCTCAGCTCTTATTTGCTGAGAATATCAGAAGTTCTAATGAAATTCATTGTATTCACAAATGTTTCCTGGGTTATCTTACTTGTACTCAGGCACACAAATGAGACCAGCCGCCGTGATGTGGCACTGAAGTGATGCATCAGCAGAAGCATAAGAATGTCCAGAATATTTCAGTCTTCACTTTGCACCTAAAATCTTTTACAACAATGTAAATTAATTTCACACAATCCTCTGCTTTCAAACAAGGACATCTTACATTCGGTGTTATGCATTATACATTTCTTGCCATTTGCAGCTGGTGCAGTGTTCCTGCTGAGCGGAAGTATTGTGTAATGATTAAGCTGTAGTCTCCCCAAAGTGTCTGTGGGCAGCTTTACTGCTGCACACAATAATGCTCTTTGCATCTGTCTTCAAAGAGAGACCGCAGTCTGACTACACTCATAAAGATGCATGTCTTCCATTAGACCTGCATTTTAAACCAGACTACATAATACAGGCTTATTCCTTATTGGGGCCATAAAGCTGTCCAGAGTGATGGGGGTCTGCAGCGTTGCACATTGGGAGACTGTTTGAACGGCACTCACAACTCTATGATTCTTGACCATAGTTTTTAAAGATAGACGACATGACAGCTCCCCAACAGTGAAGCCAAATTATCTCTATCGGCGCCGGATGGCTGACTGCAGTAAAGGTCAGAAACCCCACCCCCTCCATGTTAGTGGATGGGACATGGGCCAAACTAAAAGATCACAGCACAAGTCATTTCCCCAAAGATGGTTTCTGTCGGAGTTCATTTTTCTGATAAGTTTGGTTTTAATTAGTTATATGACGCTATGAAATGGAGTTGAGACATCATGATTGACAGTTGTGATTGACAGAAGGTAGCAGTGGCGGAGCACATCGTGTGTTAGATATCAGTGTCAGCAGACATGACGTTTCAGCAAACAGGAATCAGGAGTCTGTGTAATAGGACATGTGTCTGTTTCATCATACGCGTATTTATATAGATATTATGGTTAGACAGCCACTGTGGTGCTAATGTAGCAGCTAGGTGGCTAACGCTAACAAGCTGTGGCTGTGCTCGGCTCGCAATTGGCTTGGGCAGCTGTGTGGGCGGGACCTGACCCCGATCGCCGCTGTGCAGACTCTGACATGACGTCAAAAGCACAAGATGGCCCCCCATTGGTTTGCAGCCTACGTTTAAGCCTCTAGTTCGGTATTTCAGCTGTCGCCATCTTGGTTTTTGTCCATCACCATCTTGTTTTTTTGCAACCAGAAGTGACACAATTACAACTGAACGCTGAACAAGACATTTATAGGCGACCAAAATATTACAATTAACTTTGATGAACTGAAAACACACTGTGAAGGGGTTCAAGTTGTAAGACAAAAATACCGACAACTCCCAGACTTGTCCGTACACTGGGGTAGCGACCTGTCAATCACCTTGTAGCCCCGCCCTAAAGCATCACCTTATTTATGGTCTATTTTACTCTAAATGGACCATCATTTACTAAATGAACATCAAGCTGTATTGAAGAAGACTTGAAACTAGAGATTGAGACCATAAACTCATGTTTACAATGTTTACTGAGGGAATAAATCAAGAGAGAAGTAGAGTCATTTTCTACAGACTTCTATACAACCAGAGGAGTCGCCCCCTGGTGGAGAGTAGAGATAATGGCGTTTTAAGGCACTTCAGCATAGGCTTCACTTTTCAGACCTGAACACTTTGTACAGTGGGAGGAAGTGGAGACGCATCATTTATATATGTATGTATGTATGTATGTATATATATGTGTGTGTATGTATATATGTATATATATATACACACGTGTGTATATATATATATATACACACGTGTGTATATATATATATATATATATACATATATATACACATACATACATACATACATACATACAAGCAAACAAAGAGCGTTATTGTGTGCAGCAGTAGAGCTGCCCACAGACACTGTGGGGAGACTACAGCTTCATCATTACACAATACTTCTGCTCAGCAGGAACACTGCACCAGCTGCAAATGGCAAGCTGTAAGTAATAGTAATAGAATTGTCCAGGACACAGCAGCCACCATTGGGTTGTCTCTGGCAGAGGGTTTGGTGTGTAACTAAAGCGTTGTTGAACATGTTTCCAGGTGGAGACGTGTGTGTGTCAGGTCATGACAGCGGGCCGATGTTTGAAGAACAGCCGAGCAGTTTAATCTACCCAGAAGGCCTCAGTGAAGGCAAGGTGACCCTCAGCTGTCAGGCCAGAGCTAGTCCAGCTGCATCCTACAGGTGGGTAACACACACACACACACACACACACACACACACACACACACACACACACACACACACACACACACACACACTCTAGCTGTGCTCACTTTTAGGGACCCCTTATTCCTCAGAACCTGGCCTCTGAAGGTGTGTTCTTTAGAGGCCTTAGCCTGGGCTCCACTACATTCTGCATTGATGAGGACAGTAACAGCATGCTGCTGTCCTGCAGCTACGACTATGTGCTGACATCTCCCACACACAAGGACACTCGCTTCCCCACCAACATCATCAACTCTCTCCGGCCTCTTCACCCCTGTAATGCTCCGTTATGTTTGCTCTCTCCTGTTCGCTGCGTCCTCGTCACGGTGTCTCTCTGCAGATGGCTTGTGAACGGCACGGAGGTCCCGCTGGGTTTGGACCTGCGCTACACCCTGGTGGCCGGCAACCTGGTGATCAGCAGCCCCGAGTCCATTCGAGACACAGGCTCCTATCAGTGTTTGGCCATCAACCGCTGTGGCACCATCATCAGCCGGGCAGCGAACCTCAAATTTGGCTGTGAGTGAGAGCTGGCCTTTTGACCTTTTGACCTGTATGAGCTGCCTGAGATAGTGAGAGAGGATTTACTTCACACTACTGTGCTTTGGTTACTATCAACTGTGTACTATTGCTACTTCTGTCCACCATCTGTATGTGACAGTAATCTATTGTTTCTCCAGACCTCCATGACTTCCCTCCGGACAGCAGGAGTCCTCAGACAGCATATGAAGGCATCGGAGCTTTCCTGGCCTGCCAGCCCCCGATACATTACCCAGGTATCCACTCTACTTCAGGGTTCCACGCCAGTTATTTAGTATTTTAAACCGAGAGAAACAGTTAGACACCATAAAAAATGAGAGAATCAGCTCACAGGTGGGATCAGGGTCCATAGGTGGTCCACAGGTCACAGTGTTTTAAATGAGTAGAATTATGTTTTACCTGTTCTGGGATGAGGGTGACTCTGCTGACCATTTCCATATTGAAATCTCAGTACTAGCAGGACGGCCATAATTACAACCAGGACTGCATTACTAATGAACGTGTCTCCTCTGCAGCTCTGTCCTACCGCTGGTTGATCAACGAATTCCCCAACTTCATCAAGAAGGACGACGGCCGCTGGTTTGTGTCGCAGGTCACGGGGAACTTGTACCTGGCCAAAGCAGAGCCAAATGACACCGGGAACTACTTCTGCTTCACCACCATCAACATGGACATCAGCACCAAGAGCACCTTCAGCAAGGCCAACCTGCTCACGGTGCTGCCGGAGGGTATGCAGGACTGAGCGATGAGCAGAACGTGTGTGTAACTGATGAACAAATGTGTCAAAAACACAGGGACAGAGGGATAGCTGAGAAGATGTGGCGTTAATGTTATAAGTGGTACCCTGTCTGAGGGCGTATTCACAACAAGCTCGGTTGGAGCTGTTGTTTTGAAACCTGGAGCTTTTCACCCCACGGTTTGATTGGCTGGGCACATGTGTGCTGGCCCACGGATGCAGAGGAGGAATCTTCCTCGATTTCTAATCATTGGTATTGGTTGAAATAAACCATTTCATTTAGCATCATCATTTATAAAATAATTGTTTCCTCTTCTGTGGAAAACAACTTGATCGTTGAAACTCTGATTAAAATGCTTCGGCAGCAACACCGACAGGGCAAGAAAGTGGGGGTGGGGGGTGGGGGGCGGGGGGCGGGCGGGGGGCGGACGGGGTCCTGCTGTCCTCCGTTAGGGCAATTCTTCCATTTTTTTTTTTTTTTTTATGCTTATATGTGATTTTCCAAAACACATCAAATGACTCTCCAAGGGAGGATGTCCTCCCATTACCAATCCCATTGCGTTGGTCCAATGATCATTTCCAATCGTCTTCACTTCTCTACTACTGTATTGGACGTGACAAACTGCCATTAAAGGGACAGTAGCGGGGCAGCCTCAGGCCTCTTCCGGGCCGGTCCCCGCTGGGAGCCAACAACAACACCACGCTGCTGGAGACCCAGGCTGCATTGCTGGGCCAAATGGAGGGAAGGGGGGCACGGGAGAACCAGAACCTGAACTGAGCGGGGCCGACTGTCAGATCCTGCTGCAGTAGATGAACTCTGGACTCTGGTGCTCAGAGACACAACAGCTTTTGTTCCACATAGATATAGCAGCGTCAATATATATCTAGTGTTAACATTAATGTTGAGCCCTTCTATCAGACCCAACAAAAAACAATGTTCATCCCACCACACAATATAAACATGCTGGATGGGACGATCAAGATTCTGACAATTATGTTATTGTTAGAGCTTTGCTGGGGCTTATTGGTGCTCACAATGGGGTTCATCATCTGGAGAACCTGATGTGTTCACTTGTTTTTATTGGTACCGTTTTCTTTTCACGATTATTGTTGGAACGAGTGTAAAACATGGCCGGTGTAGGGGAGAGGTCAGGTGATCCCTTAAATAGTCATGGTAGTAATCCTCCACTAGAGATCATGAATATAACTTCACAACTATCTTGCCAGTTATTGTATCAGTATGTTGCTTCAGGGAAAAACACAGGCCAACATCATTCACGAGGTAAATGTCTCTACAGTTGTGTGTCTGCGTATGCATGTTTGTAACATTGAGATATACATTATAAAAAGAGATTTGAATGTTTACAACTGTATTTTATTTCAGCCAATCCCAGGAAGTCAGCTCCGAGCATCAAGGTGCGCTTCCCAGCAGAGACCTACGCCCTCGCAGGACACACCACCCAGTTAGAGTGCTTCGCCTATGGAAAGTAAGTCTCCCACCCTCAAGTCAATGTCTGCAATGTATTTTGGGTCGAAATGTGTACTTGTCCAGCTTTAAACTTGTGTGTACTTCTTACTTGTATTTCTTCCCCTAAAACTTCTTAAATACTTCCTCCCCATCGGGTCCGTGTGCTGTTTCATTCTGAAACTCTTCCTTTATTTCACCTCGGTCCCCGTCTATGTTTTGTCTCGTAGTCCAGTCCCTAAACTGCGATGGAGGAAGGTGGACGGTTTGATGCCGAGCAAGGCGGGCTCCAGTGCCGAGGCCCCCACCCTCATGCTGCCAGAACTCTCCTTCGATGACGAGGGTGTCTACGAATGTGAAGCCTACAACTCGGAGGGCAGTGACACGTACCAGGGACGCATCAACGTGCAAGGTACGGAAGACATCTGTCAGCAGGTGGTGGTGCAGCGCAGCACACACCGCGTTCTCATGGCAACTTCACAACAGTTTAACATGTTGCTCTTATGTGTGAATAAACAGCCGGCTCACTTTTACTTTAAGAGTCACCGTGACCCGTGACCCTTAAAGTAACCTGGAAACATTTACAGGTTACTTTCAACACAGCACCATTTTGATTAAGGACAAAGCTCCAGCAGCTAGACCTGTCACATTAACATGAGCTCAGTCATACGATACATTAACATGACCTCAGTCATACGATACATGGACAAGACCTCGGTCATACGATACATGACATGACCTCAGTCATACGATACATTAACATGACCTCAGTCATACGATACATGGACATGACCTCAGTCATACGATACATTAACATGACCTCAGTCATACGATACATGGACATGACCTCGGTCATACGATACATTAACATGACCTCAGTCATACGATACATGGACATGACCTCAGTCATACGATACATTAACATGACCTCAGTCATACGATACATGGACATGACCTCGGTCATACGATATAAGTCATACGATACATTAACATGACCTCAGTCATACGATACATGGACATGACCTCGGTCATACGATACATTAACATGACCTCAGTCATACGATACATGGACATGACCTCAGTCATACGATACATTAACATGACCTCAGTCATACGATACATGGACATGACCTCGGTCATACGATACATTAACATGACCTCAGTCATACGATACATGGACATGACCTCAGTCATACGATACATTAACATGACCTCGGTCATACGATACATGGACATGACCTCGGTCATACGATACATTGACATGACCTCAGTCATACGATACATTAACATGACCTCAGTCATACGATACATGGACATGACCTCGGTCATACGATACATTAAAATGACCTCGGTCATACGATACATTAACATGACCTCGATCATACGATATATGGACATGACCTCAGTCATACGATACATTGATATGACCTCGTCATACGATACATACATGACCTCGGTCATACGATACATTAACATGACCTCGGTCATACGATACATTAACATGACCTCGATCATACGATACATGGACATGACCTCGATCATACGATACATGGACATGACCTCGGTCATACGATACATTAACATGACCTCGATCATACGATACATGGACATGACCTCGATCATACGATACATGGACATGACCTCGATCATACGATACATGGACATGACCTCGGTCATACGATACATGGACATGACCTCGGTCATACGATACATGGACATGACCTCGATCATACAATATATGGACATGACCTCGGTCATATGATACATGGACATGACCTCGATCATACAATATATGGACATGACCTCAATCATTTTTATGTTATCGACTTATCGTACGATATATGGACATGGCCTCGATAATTTTTGATGACTTTACATGTGTATTTGTTCACATAAGAATGTGGCCAACATTTCAGCCAGCGTGATGGCAGAACAAACATCAGGCTTTTCTCATCCAGTAGAAGACATGCGCATTGCACAGTTTTGTTAACAGAGCCAGAGAGACCATTTAGTTTTTTGTCTTGGTTGTGTGGTTTTATTTTACTTATGTTTTACTTATTTATAATAATTCAATATTTAATTTCACTTTACAATTTCAATGTCTGAACATTCTTAAGATTTTAAAGTTTTCCCTTTGCATTATTATAGCATCCTATTATCATTATATCAATAACATAAAACGGTCTTAAAATGACAATAATATCTTCATTGCAATTATTTCTGTGACAATATCTCGGCCATGGTAAAACATGCAGACAGAGAGGGCGACTAAATGTCTTGTATCGCCTTCTGAGATCGGTGTAATGAGTTTATGATCTCAATCATTGGGGCTCATTCACAAAATCAGTTAAAATGACTATGAAACACTCATCTTCTCATATCAGATAAAACAGTCTATAAAACATATTTTTCCCTTGCAGTGCGACCAGCCAAAAGAGGTTGAAAAAGTCTCTTACAATATTGATCGGACCAAATGTCTTTAAATGTATTTCCAATGTTCATTTGTGCCGACTGCCTGCTGAATAAATGAATATCCAGCTTGTGTAGATGAATAACTCTTAAGATGCAGACGGGAGAGAAACGAGTCCCAACTTGGGCTCTGGAGAATTTATAAAGCAGGCAGCAGAATTGGCAATCAGATATTTCAATGATTAAACTGTTGTGAGAATGTAGCAGTAGTGTTCACTGTTTGCCCTTCACACGCAAGGCTCCAAGGGCAAATATGTTTTTAAATCCATCAGCGAAGCAGCTTATGAGAGAACGGAACACTCCTCTTCCACTCCACGTTTTAGCTCTGCCCTGTCAGGAAATGTCTGGATGAAGCCATCTCTTTAACATCCCAGCAATGTCACGCATTTCATGTCTGAAGGGGACAAAAGGTCTAGTAATGCACCTTTAGTGCATTTCCTTAAAGTATTTATATTCATTGTATACTGTCTCTGTTTTGCATCTTTACATTTCCCTTCTCTCTCTCCTCCAACCCTCCAGCTCAGCCCGAGTGGTTGCAGGTGATGAGCGACTCAGAGGTGGAGATTAGCTCAGAGCTTCTCTGGAGTTGCATTGCTGCCGGTAAACCCCGCCCCTCCATACGCTGGCTACGCAACGGACAGCCACTCAGCACACAGGTAACACAGTGTGCTGTCTCACTGCTCTATATACACACAAAGATGTTAAAATACTGCGTCTGCTGTAGCACTGCTGTTTTCTCAGCGTTACCACTGCACTTCAAAACAGTGCAGCTTTCTTCCTTTTCAATTCAATTCCATTTATTTTGTATAGCCCAAAATCATAAATCACAAATTTGCCTCAGAGGGCTTTACAATCTGTATACATACAACATCCTCTGTCCCGGACCTCTCATCAGTTCAGAAGAAATGTCAACGTTATCGAGACACAATGCAACTACACAAAGAGACGCAAAATGACTACAAAGACGCAGGAAAAAGACTACAAAGGGACAAAACAACTACATAGAACTGCAAAACAAAATGGGCATAGCAACCACAGATTCAAAAATATCTACAGAAGACCAAAACAACCCCGAAGAGAGACAAAAGAACTACACAGAGACACGAAGCGACTTAAAAAAATGACCTGTATGTATGTATGTATGTATGTATGTATGTATGTATGCTTTGCTTCACAGCTTACATCTCCCATCCCTCACTTTCTTTTCTCTCTTCTTCTACCCCCCAGGACCGGGTAGAGGTGAACGGGGCCCGTCTTAAGATCAATAATCTGGCCCTGGAGGATTCTGGGATGTACCAGTGTGTCGCTGAGAACAAACATGGCACCGTCTACTCCACCGCTGAGCTCAGAGTCCAAGGTAGACGTCTGAGGAGGACTGCCTTCAGTTTCCATCCTTTATAACCACATTCAATATGCTGTATTTGATTTTATTTATTTATTTATTAAAATTACATTTCTCAAGGAAAGTATCATATTATACTTAATTAAACATTGAGAGCTATATCAGTAAAGAACAAAGAGCCGTATTTAAAGACTCTGTAGCACAGGGTCTAAAGTGCATTGTTGCTTGTTAAATGTTGTTAACTAGTTAATCTCTAATTTAATTATTGACTTGTTTTGTCCCTAACATTAATTAAACCAACCATCTGTCATCTCCGATTCCCTTTTAAAAGCGTTGCTATTTAAAAGGCAGACTGGAGAAGCGAGCTCTCCTCTGCAGTGGAAACGTTGTTTTTGAAAGGCTAAATGCCAACAAAAATATGGATTGAAGTAGAATATATTGATGAACATGTTGTGAATTTGGAAAAAGGTTACATCTATCTTTTTTCAATCCACTTTGACTTTTGGACTTCTCAATGCTCTTTTAGAGTTATTGGACGTGATTGGATCACAGGAGTCGGAAACAATGCTAAGCAGCCACAACAGGACTCTAAACCTACCAATAGTGTGATATTAATAATATTAGTGTCGCCTGATCTTCATCTCCAACTGTTCCGAATTTCCAGGCTTAAACACAGGGAATTGACATGCAAAGAAAAAGAAGAAGAAAAAAAAGCTACGCAGCATTAAAATGTTGAGTTAGAATTTGAATGTGAACGTTATGAACCATGCTGTTCGGCTCCAGACGTTCATATTGTGTTGACTGATCAGGGGTGCACTCAGTTTGCTGTCTGTCGCCGTGCATTGACGGGCCGGGGGGCTGAAGGAATGTTGCCCTGGTATATTGAGAAGGGAAGGAAGGGACAGGTAGTGACCCTCGGCCGGTCGACCCTCTGCCTCCTCCGTCTCCCGGTCTTCTTCCCATCAACAACTTCCTTTGACTGCCAATGAGCAGATGCCCCGATACGCTGTGTAACGCAGGAGGAGAGCCCTGCTGCAGCAAAGTGTGTGTAACCAGCAGAGAGCACACACGTTGTGAACCCGTCCACGTCTTACTATCCCAATAAATAGCAGGAACATACTGTGCCATTGACTTTAGACCAGGTTTCTGTTGGTTGGTTGCACATTCTCCTTGTATTTATGCAAATTAAATTTGACTAGGATTTAATACTGCACCACTCTCTAGCCTCACGTTAATTCTGTCTTCCACTCTTCCTCCATCTCCCATGCTCTTCCCTTCTGCATACATCCATCCACCTGCTTGTTTTCCACTCCGCTGTCCTTCCAGTCCAGGCTCCAGACTTCAGGTTGAACCCGGTGAGGAGGCTGATCCCAGCAGCCAGAGGGGGGCGGGTGATGATCGAGTGTCGCCCTCGAGCCGCTCCCAAGCCCAGCCTGTTCTGGAGCCGCGGGACGGAGCTGCTCACCAACAGCAGCAGGTAATACTGAGTCAAGCTCATGTTCATACACAGCACGGTGCGTTCGCTTCACGTTTAGAAACCTCCTGAAACTAATACCTAATATTTATTTCCCTCATGTCCTTCCTGGGGTTATTCGCCTGAGGAAGACTCGGGCTCTGATATCTGAGTTCAGTTACTTCATGTGTTGCAAAACAAATAAATATCACTCAAATAAAAGGAGATACATGAAATAGAGACACTATGAGTAACGCAGCATGAAATGAACAGGATAGCCGGATATGCATTCAGTACAGGAACGTATGGGTTGATAGATGCAGACTGCTGTCTATCACATCCTGTACCTCAGAGTGTTATGTGTAACACACCACATCAGTCCTGATTCTTTACTTTGTAGTCGGACATAATGAGTGTCCTGATCGAGTTGTTTGGTCAATAGCTCCTGACAGGATGTGGTATGAGGACAATCCCCTCAGTTGTGATATAATTACAACATATCACGGTCTGAAGTGAGCTATTGCTTTTTGAAAACAGGTCATCAACGATGGTAATGTGAAATGACAGACACGTTCCAGTTTAAAGAGGTAACTTTTCATTAATAAATTATGAAGTTCACAATATAATAGACCCTCCCGGGCTGGCTGCCTGCACATAGCGAGGCGGTTGCTATGGAACGTACACTAGCAGCTGGCATATTTATTTTAGTCGTCCCAGGCTACGTTTCATTGATTTCATTATTTGGCTTTTTATATAACCTACGTTACCATTTATTGTGCAACCACTGAGAGTCTGTCCAGCGTCAGTAGGAGGACTCTGACACCTGCTCATACTCGGCTTGCCTTTAGGTGGAGTTGTGTTGCTTGGCGTAGCGAGGATGTCGCTCCACTTTTGCCGTTCACACCACGGCCATAATCTCTCCGCTTCGAGACCTTTCAGATCGTTTGTGATCCGCGGCGCTGCAGAGGCAGCGTTAGTGTTTATCTTCTGCCTTCCTGCCTGCTTGCATATTCGAACAGTAGCACTTCCTGTTTACGTAGCGCTGCATGGTGATAAGCAGGTGGATTCTTCTCTGGTGACAGGCACTGCTCAATCCACTCCTCCATAGCAGTTAACCTAAAAGTTCCCATTAAATAGCAGGTTTCACTTTGTCTCTGACCCTGTCACTAAGCAACCATGTCAACACATTATATTTTGATACTGAAAGTGTAAAGGAATTAGACGTCATGCTCAGGCAGTGGTATGTGGATATTGTATCACGGCCATGAACCAATCAGATTGCTTGATTTGAGCTACCCATGTTTTAATACTGATCATACCACAGCCCTTGAGAATCCTGTGAAGATGGTGGCTCAGATAGAGAGCTTGGTGTTGGGGTAACCAACCACTGAAAAACAGGAAAAATAGCTCCTCAGGGACACTAATCAACAAACGGCCTGTTTTCTACATTTCTCTCTTTCCCGATTTTATAAATGCAAACTCTGACATGTGAACCTCTTCCTGTTTAGCTTGATGTTGCTCAGCAACAGAAATGTTGAGTCTCATGAACTATAGTCATGATATTTGAAACCGAACAGAAAGCTCATCCGTTATAACCATGTGCTCCACTTGTTGGGTATTATCTGCCAATACAAAACCAAAGATTTCCATCCACGGATTTATTTGATATGTTGCACATTATATAGTTATTTTGTGTGCTTTGTAGAAGATCTTTATGAAGCCAAGAAACATTCTCTAACTCTAAATCTGTAGATTGTACTACACCATTGATGTAATCTACTCCCAAATCTCATATGCCTGCATATATGTAAGTCTCTTAAAGCGGTTCCTACAGTTGGTAGCACTTGTTTTAATGCAGATGGATCTCCAGCCCAGGTGGGACCCTGAAGGCATCATTATCACCCACACGTAGCTGAATGTCCCAGTGATTATGATGAGAATGTGTCTGATTGAATTACACATTACTCTAAGTCTCCTGTATGAATAATTGACTCATATGGCAGGAGACGCTTCTCTCTTGATATCAAGTTCACTGCCACAGTCTCACCCTGCTCCGGGCAAACCAAGATAACAACCGTGATGTCATCGTCTGCAGGGTGAGCGAGCCCTCAGCTTCTGCACCGGCTGACCGGCTCATTAAACCAATCAGCCTGTAACGCATGTCAGCTGTAGAAAGATGTAGAGAAGCGCCGCGGTTGGAGGTGAGATCTAAAGCGACTCGCCACAGTCCAGTGCGTTCTGTTTGTGTCGGGGGTTTGATTACCATTGATTTCATCAGATTCTGTCACCCACATTCTGAGAGGTCTGAAGCCACCTGAGCGTCGGCGTTTTGTCTTATTGATTCTGAGGGTTCAGGCTAAACACACGATGGAGAGATAAAGTTTTGCTTTCAAAAGGTTTTTCACTCCTTTAACCTCATATTAACCTCTTCTACTCCTCCCCTCCCTGACATCGATCCTGTTTTAGGGGAGAGGGGGTCTTTAGGGCGAGATAGTCGGAGACACATAGAAGTGGTGTACATCATCTAAAGCATACGCTGCATACCTCTTTTGTAACACTCACTTATGACATCAATTACACATACAGTATGTATTTGTATTCACATACTAATATTGCTGCTCTGTGTGAGTACAGTACTGCAGGTCAAAGGTGAAGCTCTCATGGGACATGACAACAAGTTTAGGCAATAACGTCTATGTTTCTTTTCTTTTTTTATGATGATAATTAAACAGTGGATTTGTCCTGATGACACATAAAGCTGTGACTAGTGGCTTCAACACATCCCCAGACTTAATTCATTAATTTGGAGAATAAAATGACTAGAATGAAGAATACAGCAGAAAAACTGAGATCTAAGTTGTAAAAAAAACAACTTGTGCAGCAGCAGTCTGAAGGTTAGAGCAGTGTGTGGATGAAGGAGACCAGCTGGGATTATTATTAACATTCAGCAGGATGCAGCTGGAGCGGTTAAAGAATGCAGACGGACGGAGTAACCTTGACATTGTGATTCACTAAACTAACTTATTTCTAGAGTGAAAGCTCTACAGCAGGAACACCTGTACAAATACTATGTCATGCCAAAATGTCCATGTGCTGTGATTATATTAGAATAAATAGTTTGTGGTGTTGTATCGAATTACACTACATTGTTCCCAGTATTTTGCCTTGAGTTGGTACTGAACCACTGAAGTCAGGAGTCTGCGGGCGCTCTTTACCCTCCGTATGCTTCTGTCTCGTCAGAGTCTCCGTAACTCCAGACGGCATCCTGTGGATCCACAACATCAGCAGGGCGGACGAAGGGAAATACACCTGCTTTGCTGAGAACTACCTGGGCAAAGCCAACAGCACCGGACACCTGTCTGTCAGAGGTACACACACACACACACACACACACACACACACACACACACACACACACACACACACACACGCGCTCACACCAAAGATATGTTCATGGTTATTTGAAACAATGTAAGGATCGTTTGCTGAATCTGACGCGGCACACGTACGAGCCCAAAGTACGAATAAAAGTATGAGAAAGTTAAGGTTCATATTTTAATGATAAAATCAGTTCATAGCGTGGCCAAAAATCTTTAAAAAAACAAAGGTATCCTATAACTGCATGTAAAGATTTTTTTTTTCTTCTCAAATATAGATATCTATATGGGCATCAAAAATCAATAAGGCTATGTCAGAGAAATAACAGCACAAATAGTTTTGTCTCAGTAGATTGTTAAAGAGGAAGGAGGTATAATGCACATTCTAACTGACTCTTTTTATTCTTGATATAAGCACTTCTAATCTGCAGCTAGACCAATAAAACCAACTTTCACATAAACTGGACTCTCATTGGCTGTTGGTCGTCTGTCATCCCCTCGCACTCTGGAGTCCCATTGAAATGTCAGACGACTTGAAACTCTTTGCTCTCCTCTCACAAGTCACCAGTCGGGTATTTCCTTTCTAAAGGACCATTTTCTCAGCACACATTTTGACTAGACAGGAAACGGCAGGTGGAACACGCTGTTGGTAACGGGGGCACCGTTCCATCAGGAGTCCCAGGACGCCATGACAGTGAGCCCGTGAGTGCACAACCCACGGGCTGGAGTCAAGGAGACACAGATGGGAGGGAGGGAACCACAGAATCACACTGCACTTATGCTATGGCGGATGTTTATTATGTGTTTTTATTTTTTTTTTAAAAAGCAACTTTATTTAGAACACATGGAAATTAAGTACAGCGACAAACTCAGTGTTGTACAATTCATCACCGGTCAATTTCCGTCGCCTTTCTTTAATATATAAAGATGTGTTGAAACGGAGCGTTTCAGACAGACACAGGTATGTTCAGACAGTACGAGAAAAAGAAAGCATTTTTTACAACATTAAAACATGGACACATGTTCTACTAGAAACCCAAAATACAAGTATGAACCTGGAAATAAGCAGGATATCTGTCCTTTAATTGTTGCTGCTGCAAAGAATTGTGGGACGTTATTATCTTCTTTCCTTTGATGAAGGATGGTCCAGTGTATCCTTTGCTAAAGGAGAGAAGACAGGAAGCACCGAAGCACCTTTCCTTAGCATTTAGAGAATTCCAGCAGCTCTTATCATGGCTGCCACTTACATTCTTCCAGGTCATTTCACTCACTAAGAAGGAAAGTGCATCAGACAGCCGCGCTGTGCGGCGCCTGCTCGGACACGACAAAATGCATGCTGAGAAACAGAGTACATCTTTTCTTCTTTCTTTTGAATTCTTTGCGTGGTTCTCTCTCCCCTGCCACTTTGAATCTGAACTAACAGATGCCACTAAGATCACGTTGGCTCCTTCCAACGCCGACATCAACCAAGGGGAGAACGTGACGCTGCAGTGTCACGCCTCCCACGACCCCACCATGGACCTGACCTTCACCTGGGCCCTCAACGGGGTCCTGCTGGACCTGGAGGACTCTGCCGGGCCGTACCACCGGGTGGAGGGGGTGAGTCCTGCAGAAAAATCCTACTGCATGGAGGTCTGGGTCGATAGCTGAGGCTGAGATGAACTCTCATTAGTTCCATTTAACCTTCAAAACATCAAACAAGGAATAACCACGGTGTACCATGAGCAGAATCCACCTGAGCTTTGAGGTTGTTAGTGTTAGTAATTCTCATGAAATGACTGCAAATCAATTGCTGCTCCTGTGATCAAAGGTTTTACAGAAGGTGGTAAACCTTTTCCTGATGTTTCCATTGGCCTTTTACGCTCTCCACCAAACTCTGAAAACTTAATCTGTGTTGCTCTGAAAGTAATTTAGCAGTTTTCTCCGTTTTACAAATCATTTCTCTGATTTGAATAACTTAGTTCATATCAGTACAACGATTTGTTATTTGACTATGTCGTTAAAGAGAAGTAACTGAATCCTCTAGTAAGGTGAAGATGTGGAGATGGCCTGTGATAGTCTTTATTTTTATTTTAGTCAGTTAATCCCACTAAAGGACCAACACCAACGACGTGTTGGACCATCTCTCTGTGCTTCTCACCTCCCTGCACTGTGTGGCTCCCAGCAGCAGTATAGTTCCTTTTGTTGGGGACTATTTTCAGCGGTGGATTAATCCACATTTGGAGTGTTTCTGGCAGCGGTACGGTGTATATAGGATTGAGTCAAAATAAACTACAGCGTGTGTGTTCATGATAATGAAGGAATATGTCAACCTTTGCAACAGTGTGACTCACTGTTTTTAATGGAGCTCTGTGGAACCGAAGGGAGGTTATATACCAGCTTTCATACAATACTTACAGTACTCGGGCTTTTTTAGGATTGAGGATCAGGTGTTAAATATTTGTTGCCTAACAGCTCTACATTTCCCTCAGTGTGGTCGAGTCTTCCCTCGTCACCGCTGGCCCTACCTTCCATTAATATGCTGATGTGGTTTCGACTGTATTTATTTGCTGGAGATTTGGTGTCGAAAGTAAATGTTGTTACACTGGCGACGGTGTTTAGAGGGACATCACCAACACACACAAGGTTTCCCAGCTTGTTTTGATGCCTCAGCACCGACCCAGGTCACTGTGAACTCAAAAACCCTGTTGGCGGAGGGATGCCACTGCGAGGCGGTGATTCCAGTCTGGAACAGTGAGACTAAATTGACCACGGCACTGTGTGCTGGATATTTTCCAGCCGT
Organism: Ophiodon elongatus; assembly: GCA_016806645.1. Taxonomy (NCBI): domain Eukaryota; kingdom Metazoa; phylum Chordata; class Actinopteri; order Perciformes; family Hexagrammidae; genus Ophiodon; species Ophiodon elongatus. Next base: position 197,782 of record JACSYO010002111.1, on the reverse strand, counting down.
AATTACTTCATTTCAGGACGGCAAGTTGAACATTTCACGGTACCTGAGCGCAGGGCCGGGCAGAAATAAGCTCCCAAATGAGATTAACCATGCATTTCATGTCCATGCTCTTTATGCCTCTATGTTTAATGCGTGTTGATGTGATAAGACCCTGGCATTAGCTGGTGGTGGGTCGAGCCGAAAATGAGCTCCTGTAATCTTCACCTCAGCTGCTTATGGCCGGTTCCTCTGCAGCATGCAGGTCTTCTTCACTGCATTGTCTGTTTCACTCCTGACCACCACAATGTTGAACTCATTTGTTCTGTCTGTGCCCTTTCAGAAGGAAAACATTGGTGACCTGTTGACCTTGAGCTCTAAGCTGAGTCAAGCAGGGATGTACACGTGCACGGCGCAGACTGTGGTGGACAGCGCTTCAGCTTCAGCCAAGCTGGTGGTCCGAGGTAAGATGCCTCAGAGCTGTCTTCTCATGTCACGTCCTCAAGACCACTGCATTTACTATGACAGGGAAAAGGAAACCCTGAGACAGAAACAGTGTTGCCACATGTACTATGATGATCGTACTGGTGTTATAGTTTTGCCCTCTGTGCGATCAAAAATGCAAAAAGTGCCATAATTAACAATTTGATCAGTTTGTGTTTGGTTTTAGTCTTCTCTTCTCACGTCTCACGTGACCTCTTGGAGTCAATCATGATTGGTGTTGGTGTTTATTCCTTCCCGCTTCCGGTACACGATCTTGCCTATGGGCAGATACCAGTGCGTTAAAACATTAAACAGCTCATTATTCCCTCTCTATTTTATTATGCTGTGAAAATATCTTCTTCAACTAACTGTATATATTCAAGTTTCTCGCCAAAAACGACATTTTAAAATGTACCTCCACCCAGTATTAACTGAATAGAGCTTGAACACATCATAATGGAACTCAATGGAACCTCCGTTAACGTTAGCCATAAGCTACGTTATTTAGCCAAACAGGACTGTGCTGCCCACCGGCTGCTAACAGCTAAAGTTAGCAGTAAACTAGCTCTCCTTTCAACACAGATTTGTTCTTCACAGTGTGGCGTTATCATGAAACAAACAGGATGTTTAACAACAGCTGTGTAGTACTAGTTTACAGTGTTGTTGTTGTTGTTGTTGTTGTTGATCCTGTGTAACGTAAATGAGCTGATAAACTATATGATGACGTGATATCAGATCGGTGCATCGACTTACGTACTCGCCGATCCAGTATTTTAGGCTGTGTTGGAGGAATTTCCGATACTGGTTTCGGAACAACTCTGGATGTAGGCTCATCTGAAGAGTCTTCACTAGGGATGGCTAAACTGCTGCACTCATGTGAAATGATAGTCAGACTGATAGACTTCTAGACTCATAACCCCTTCCACGCATCATAGCTATACTCGGCTCGCTCTCAAAAAATAACCTCAGGTGGGAAGATTTGTAGGCGTGTCAAAATGTTGTTTCGTAAAATTGTGTTCTCGGGGGTTATGACCTGCATACAATAATTCTCCTCAAAATACATTTTCCATCTTGCAACGCTGCAAAGAAATGAACATGAAATCCAGTCATACAGTCCTGCAAAACAGAGAGAAGGATTATGAAGATAAGTGAGAGTGAAAGCGTGTCATCGATGTCAGGGAGAGCGCTGTGTGGAAGTCTTTCTGATAACATCAGCAGAAAGAAAACACAGACATGTTAACATGAGGCTTTATTGAGGGCAAACTCTGGTTCTGAATTAGATTATTTTATAGGAAAAGCTGCAGTGATCGGTAATAAATGTTAGCAGGTTTCTGTTTTGGCTGTCAAAATCTACATTTCTATCAAAATGTTAAAAACAGTTCCACTGAATAAAGAAATACCAGTTTGTCACAGTTGTTATTGCAGTAAGTACTGTGTTGAACTACAGTATATATATGTGTGTTGAACTACAGTATATAGATGTGTTGAACTATAATATATAGATGTGTTTAACTACAGTATATAGATGTGTTGAACTACAGTATATAGATGTGTTGAACTACAGTATATAGATGCATTTACTCATTGAATCAATAAAATCTTTGCATTGTGTCTAGGCCCCCCAGGACCTCCTGGAGGTTTGCTAGTGAAGAACGTGGCCGAGGCATCGGTGGAGCTCCGGTGGAGTCGTGGCTACGATAACCACAGTCCCATCGGCAAATACATCATCATGGGCCGATCATCACTCTCATCAGAGTGGAAGAAGATGAGGACAGGTGTGTGTGTGTGTGTGTGTGTGTGTGTGTGTGTGTGTGTGTGTGTGTGTGTGTGTGTGTGTGTGTGTGTGTGTGTGTGTGTGTGTGTGTGTGTAATACTGAAACAATCTGATGATCACCGTTTTCAGTATGACACCAAACCTCGACCGGTTGAAGCGTTTTAAATGTGATTTTGCCATTGTGTTCGAAATTTTGTTTACGAAATGGAGCCGTAAAAAAAAAGATACATTGAGACTGATTATTGATGCTTCACATATCTTTCTGTCTGAATAACTGTGCACCAGACCCAGTAAACATCGAGGGGAATGCGGAGTCGGCTCGTGTGATGGGACTGATGTCCTGGATGGATTATGAATTCCAGGTCATCGCCAGCAACATCCTGGGCAGCGGAGAGCCCAGCGTGCCCTCTCACACCATCCGCACACAGCAAGCAGGTGAGGGGCCACAGGTCACATCCAGGAGTCATTCAGGCTTTTCATACTGCACTTAGCCCTGGGCTAAAGGAGCTGTTAGCCCAGGGCTAAAGGAGCTGTTAGCCCCAGGGCTAAAGGAGCTGTTAGCCCAGGGCTAAATGAGCTGTTAGCCCTAGGGCTAAATGAGCTGTTAGCTCAGGGCTAAAGGAGCTGTTAGCCCAGGGCAAAGAGAGCTGTAAGCATGGGTCTAAGAGAGCTGTTAGCACGGAGCTAAGGAAGCTGTTTCCCTGGGGCTAAGGGAGCTTTAAATCCAGGGCTGCGGGTGCAAAAAATATTTTCTTTGTTTCTGGTCATTGCTCATTGTCCATTTTTGGCATAGCTCTGAATTAGTTATAATCATGAGGGCACGCCACTTAGCATCGAAGTCAATGCAGAAGAACCAGAGATATCCTCTTTTTTATTCCACTCACATTCTTCTTACTTGTCAAAACCTGGTGCCTAAATTACCCACAATGCATCTCACCAGCCAGGCTACACACTGAAATGTTATGATGACCATTCTGTTAATACATCTGTGTGTCTGTCTGCTACGTAAACAAATAATGTCAGATGAAAACAGATTAAAAAAATGATTCATTATGTGGGTGAGGGTTGTTCCATGCTACTTTCCACTGATCCACACTTTTATGGATTAAATCAGGTATGTCATCTTGTGTCTGTATATTTGGCCCTCAGCTCCCACTGTGGCCCCCAGTGGTCTTGGAGGAGGAGGAGGAGACCACAACGAACTCATTGCGACATGGACGGTGAGTGGATGACTCAGTAGTTAGTGTGTGAGTGCTCTATGTGTACATAGTATATTGTACACATTTCCCTTTTCTCATGTTAAAAAGCTGTAATTCACTTAAAGTATTACACTTACGGTTGTGTCCGATGTCTGTTGGAACATTGGGAGTGGGCCCCTTTGTCTGTGTAGAGGGCCACATCTTAATCCTCTGCTGAACCTTGCAGCCCATGGCCAGAGAGTACCAGAATGGCGACGGCTTTGGCTACGTCCTGGCATTCAGGAAGAAGGACACACAATCTTGGATAGTGGTGCGTATCCCTCACGTGGAGTCGTCCCGATACGTTTACTACAACGACAGCCTGACGCCGTACAGCCCCTTCGAGGTGAAGATCAAAGCTTACAACCGGCGAGGAGAAGGTCCCTTCAGCCAGATCGCTGGCGTCTACTCTGCAGAGGAGGGTGAGTCTCACCAGCAGCTTCCTCCTGCTCCACTGCCAGTAAACCTTGTGTTACACAGCTCTTCCTATTCTCATTCTCATGATAACATTACAATCAATATCATTATTATGATAAATAGTTGCTATTGGGCTTATTTTACAACAAAAGGTAAAGTTATGTATGGCAAATAAAGGATTGCAGGAAAGAACATTGAGTCTGCTGCAAAATAAAAGAGAATTCACAAAATAAACAATTTTGTGCTCGAATGTGGCATCCTGGCAGTCATCCTGCCGACTTTTTAAATAAATCAATAAATAATATAAAATACATTCAAACATTTTTGCATTACTGCCTAGCATTTTTTTTTTTTTTTTTTTTTTTTTTTTTTTATTAAACCGAGAAAACACGTCATCCATACAGAAGGACAACAGATAATATCTTTACAATGACACAATGATATGTAAGGAGGCTTGTAAACAGGAAGCCTCCGTGGAGACTGCTCACCATAAATATAGCAGATCACAAGTGCATTATTCTTCTTGCCTTGCTCAAGGGCACCTCGGCAGTGCCCAGGAGGTGAAGGAATGCCGGGCCACTCAGGGTTCACTGTGTTCAGTAGATCGTTCATCTAGAGAGATGATGGCATACACCAAGTGTAATTCTGGATTTTAGGATTCGTTACACTCTCTGTTGTATCAACTTCAGACTAATATCAGAACCATCTAAGGAGACAGAGACGAGTTAGACATCTTCATTAAGATCTGCTAAAACTCGAATAACATGACTCCAAAAACATGACAAGAAAATAGTCCTGTGGTCCTATGTATGCCTTTATAATTAATGAGTAGGTGTGCCATAGCTATAGCTGTTATATTATGATCAGACCACATAACATCCTGATCTGGCTCCTCGCTGAATCCTGTAACTCCCGGTATGATAAAAATATTAATTATAATAACCGTAAAGATATAACTGGAGGAGACTTTACTCGTCTTTCATAAGCTTGTTGTAGACCACAGAGACAGAACACTGTGAGACGGGCTTCATATGAGCTCACGTCGGGTGATTGGCAGGAGGAGAGTTCCAGGGCCCTCCATGAGCTCTTAAAGCACATCTTCACTGAAGATAAACAGAATGAGAGGAAGTCTAGTTTCGAGATCCCAAAATAAGCACAGCCCAGCATTGTCATGGAGATATTGCCCAACCTTTTTCTAACATCACCATATTATCATTAGGTGTTTTACCTACTGTACCTTCTGGACAGACACTTCAGGTGAACTGAGTTTTACTTCTGTCAGAGATATATTTTTGTCAGTGGAGTCAAACAGAAATAATACTCATCAGCAGACAGTGGAAGGAGGCTGGCAGTGAGGGAAACCATGCAACATGTCAAGGAAGGTTTACGACAGAGGCAGCTGCAGTGTGTTCTGCCACCACTAGAGGGCAGGCTGTAGTAGATGGACCACAGTCAGCTCACTTGTGAATTCACTGAATTGTGCGTGTTGAAGTGCGCTGCACACACTGACCTCCTGACCTCTCACCGCTCCTCACAGAGCCAACAGTGGGACCGTCAAGCATCAACGCCACGGCGCTGACCGCCTTCGAGATCCAGGTGTCATGGGAGCCCGTCCAGCAGCTCAGCGCCAACGGCATCCTCAGAGGATACGAGGTGATGAGCTGCGTGGATACACATGCGGATGCTGGTCCAGCAGGCTGCACCTGGCTGCCAGAGAGGGGATAAGAACATGTGGTCGGGTAAAAATCAGAGGGGCTCAAAAGGACCTGATGATGTCATGAACAGACCGGTCTGTTTTACAAAGCACAGAGAAATGGAGGACTTGTGTTTACATTTCCTAAATATAGTCCAGCTCAATCAGCATGCCCTCCCTCAACAGCGTCTTACTAAACCACACAGCTGGGTAATAAATGAAATATGTTTTCCTTCTCATGTGAACATTTGACATTTAACTAATAGTACAAGAGAAGGTTTAAATTCACATGTTGCTGCTACGCTGGATTATCAGGGACATTTTTACTAACTTGAATGTGTCATGGCCTTCAGCTGGACCTGAGGGTACAGAACATTCTCTTGTCACCAGTGGTAATAAAATGCAGCTCATATGTTATCAGTGGGAAGGTTTACTTTCCCAATAATCCCAGAAAGAATGAAAGTATCACCTCAAGTCCCCATCAGTCTCAGTCCATCTAGTCCTTTAAAATATTCTCTGATAACATTTATCGAACAAGTCCACATACAAACCCACTGAGCAAATGAATCGCAGAAAAGAAATCAGGTAAGAATTATGAATGTGATAATACCACATACATAAAGATAAGGGAGAAGAGAGAGAAACAACATCACAGTATGAACTATTTCATTTCTTTATGTTGTATCCAAGTTGTCCAATATTTACAACATTGATACAAAGCAAATAAATCGGTAAAAAGACTTTAGGAAATCATAACAAATATGATCATACTGGTAAACCACATACTTAGGTTAAAGGTAACTTTTATAAAATTAACTTGTTTGATTATATTTGCTCAGACTGTTAAATATCAGGTTCTCTACATCATACTTTTCCTTGACAGTCGTGAATCTTGGTTCCTCGTCCCTGGGTCTGTTTACTTCTGACTCTACAGCTACAGTGTTTTTCTTTGAGGTGGCAAAATAAAAAAAAAGCTCAAACTTTGCTCCCGTAGGCGTGGCTGTACTGTTATAGAACCAGTTCATTGACTCGCAGCCCTCTGACCTGCTGTTAAAGGTCTTATCATTTTATTAGCTGCTCTCAGCCATAGTTCAAGCTCACTCTATACTGTGTTTTTGTGTGGGTTCCCCGTGTGTCCTCAGATCCGGTACTGGCGGCAGCACGAGCGCGAAGCGGCAGCAGACCGCGTGCGGACAGCGGGACTGGAGGCCACAGCCAGGGTGTCCGGACTGAGACCCAGCACTCGGTACCACGTCGCCGTGCTGGCGTACAACAGCGCCGGCACCGGGCCGCCCTCGCCACGCACCACCGTCACCACCAGGAAACCCCGTACGGCTGCAGCACTCACACATGCACACACTCTCACGTGTGTGCTAACTGCTCACAAGTCAAGCTTCGGGGTCACGAAGAGGGACAGATTCACAGACGGAACAATATTTAAGAACATTAAAATGGTTTGTCTGTAGTTTGAAATCAGCCTCCAGCAACAATGCGAGCGCACATGACAAGTATCCAACCGGAAGTGAGGTTTAGTGAGGGTGGTTTCAATCTCAATCAAACCATACTGAGACTGCTTTGAAACTGTCTCTGCCTCCAACAGGATTTCACGACTAAGTATTTTTAGCTGAAACCCTGAAGCTCATCTACTGTTAAATCCATCTGCTGGTCAGCATCTGTTAGGCCCAGATGAACCGAACCAGAGGTGTGAGAGTGGCTTTGTGAAAAGGCTCCTGGAGCTCAGGGAAGTAACAGCATCTGGTGGAGTTTACAGCAGCTCAGTAGCACACAGCTAAATCTCTTTAAATCCTGGAACACAGTTATTGTTGGAAGCATAAAACACTGACTGCACTCATGGTTCTGTTCTCAATCTATCGCTATGCTACAATCACTACTTTCACTCTGTTTTTGACTGGCAGTAGTTGCCTCCTGATCTAACTTCTATATCCATAGATAGAGTTGAACAAACACACCCAGACACACAGGAGTCATCTCCTCAGGCATCATTAAATGAGCCATGTAGCCTCCTCACCTCTCCTCCTGGCAGAAATGGATGATCCCTGTGAGCTGCAGCAGCCGGTGGGTCCTCAGAGTACTCAGGAAGGAGAGCAGGTACTTAGTACTTCCTGGGCCTGTGGCTGTAAACATATTCAACTGGAGGATTAGACATGATCCCTGTTTCAGAGCAGCATTCACTCCTCCGCCTGGAGCCACGTCAGCATGTACACCTACACCTGTCACTACATACCCCGCTTATCTCTGGACTGCTATTAGTTTTGACTTCAAATTAAATGTATCCACGTCCCTTGGCTAGTACATAATATATCATTTAATAATGGCTCGCTCAAACATTGTACAGTTGACATAATACATGTGGACACTCACATACAGCATGAAATATAGATGGATAAATTCATACAAAAGCTAATGTTCTGATAAATACACAAGTGATACCGGAAGAGATGACTAGATACCGCTGTTAGTGGGTCACAGTGAATGTGTTTACAGGCATTTTAAATAAAGTTTTGTCCTTAAATGTTTATATTTTATATTCATGGTGCATTGTGTTGTACCTGGCCATATGTTCCAAATAAATAGGGGGCAACATTTCACCGGGCAGGAAACTAACGGTCAAAATAACACTGCTCTCTGATCATCTTCACATGAGGTGTGGGCCTATAGTTTATGGTTTATGGTTTATGATAACCAGTTATGTGTTGACCGTGTCACTAGGCTGTACGCTCTGAGAACGTGAAATGAGAAGCTCCAACTGAGTAGCTCCAACGGAGCCCCGGGAGTCACCGCGGGCCCGTGGAGTCACGTGTTTAACCTCTGTAACTTCAGCAACAAAGAGTTTACTGGTCCGTTGGGTTGTCGGGGCAGACCCCCGTGACCAGACCCCCCTGACCAGACCCCCGTGACCAGACCCCCCTGACCAGACCCCCCTGACCAGACCCCCGGAGCTGGGGCTTTGAGTCACAACAGCTAACCGCTAACTGAAGGTCTGTCTTCTGCCACTGTGGATTTAATCCAGTAAAACGATCACAGCGTAGCTACATGTTGGGAGGACAGACTGGACGCCACAGTGACTCACTATGTTATGACAAGGCTAGCTGGTGAGCATGCTCATCGCTATAGAAACATACATAGAGGTCATACACTGTCACCTCTTTACATTCTGTTGATAATGTTGAAACTCAATTGGCCAGATCTTACACATTGCACCTTTTTAAAGTCCCGCTGTAGAGATTTAGTGCTGCACTTCCAAAAGGTGGGTGAGACACAAATATTAAAGATAATGGTCAAAAGCAGCAGAGGCCGACATGCCCTGTTTTTTTAGCTCCCATTGTTTGCAAGACCAAGGTCAGACCTTAACTTTTTAGTTTTTTCATTTCACACCCACCATCTGATTTTCTTTTTTTTTCCTATCAATTTTCAACATGTTTGTGTTTCCATAACAGCTCCTAATCGTCGTCCGGGCAACGTGTCATGGAAGGCCGATGGCTCCTCGGTAACCGTGAGGTGGGATCACGTGAAGGCCATGCACAATGAGTCAGCAGTACTGGGCTACAAAGTGAGTGCTGTCTGACTGAAAGTGTGTGTGTTTGTCTGCATGTAATGTGGCACATAAAAGACATCGTTCTCTAAAAGGGTTCTCCCAGGTAGTCGTGTACTGGAGTGTTGACTTAAGTCTTAAGGCAATGACACGTAAACTCTGGTCGGACTCGAGCGACAAAAATGAAGACTTGAGAGACGGCAGTGAGACATGACGTCCTTGAAACGTGACTTGAGGCTTGTGTGCTAAAATATTCAGGTCTTACAGTTTCACTTAGTAAAGCTCTGGAACAATAAATCATTAGTAAGTCTGGCATAACTGCACACCTTGAATGTTTACATATTAGTTCTATTAGGACTCTGCCTCGGCTATGTAAAAATCACTCATTACACAGGAATTAGTAAACTAAAGTAAATTAAAGTAAACTGTTGAGATCAAGGGGCAACCTCTGAGTCTGAAAAGGGAAGCCAATAATATAATATAATATAATATTATATATATATAAAATATAATATAATATAATATAGTGCCTTAAACTTGTATTCTCTCTCCTGACCACCAGGGGGCGACTCCTCTGGTTGTATAGAAGTCTACAGAAAATGACTCTACTTCTCTCTTGATTTATTCCCTCAGTAAACATGAGTTTATGTCTCAATCTCTAGTTTTAAGTCTTCTTCAATACAGCATGATGTTCATTTATTAAATTATGGTCCATTTAGAGTCAAACAGACCATAAAGCAGGGGATGCTTTAGGGCGGGGCTACAAGGTGATTGACAGGTCACTGCCACTGCGTTGTCCGGTCTGGGAGCTGTCCGTGTTTTCGTCTTACAACTTTAACTCTGTCAGTGTTTTCAGTTCATGACACTTACTTGTAACGCACGGCTAGCGCTGCTACAAGTAACTGATGGGTGTCGCTTTAACATATAGCATTCAGACACTTGCAAGACCTGCAGTTTGACTTGTTGTGTCCTTATGACGACTTGTGAGGTGACCTGGTCCCAGATGACTTAATGATAGAAATGCAGCTCTGACACCTCAAAACAACTGTCAGACCAGATCCATTAAAAACAGCCTCCATCAGAGTGAAGATCTATAGAGAGTTCCATGTAGCCTGATGTTACATTATCAACAATGTGCACACAAATGTAGCTGTCATGTGATGATCATGTTAAGAGGCTTAATAACAGCGACCCTCGTGTGGGTCAGCGTGAGTACACACACACTGCCTGGTGTTTTGTCCCATCCCGGTGTGTGTAATCTGATCCACATGTGAGATATGAGAAGCAATAAAGAGGCAGTATAACCAAATCAAAGATCATGTTGATGAGCCTTGTACCAGCTTATGCATAATGAAGAACACGTTATCAAAAGATAACAGCTGTAACAATGGTCCTTTGATTCTAACACGAACGTAGTTGCAGTGCACAAATCACTAAAAACCACTGTCAGCAACATTGTGAATCCTGAAGTGATGAAAAGTGTAACAATGCCCTTTGTGTTGTAACGTTGGGGTCTGAACTAACCTCTCGACCTGCTGTGTTCTCAGGTTCTGTACAAACACGAGGGCCAGACCTCACTGAAGGTTCTGGACAAGGCCAAGACGTCCATGACCCTGCCGCTGCCCAAAGACAGCGGCTACGTGGTGTTGGAGATCCGGTCCTGGGGCGAAGGCGGGGACGGGCCAGCGCACGAGATCATTGTGTCCCGGGACTCAGGTGAGGAAGCTTTCTCTGAGAGTAATAAGCAGCGTGAAATAGGCCTTGATGATGAAATGAAGTGATCTTGGAGGACTCACAGAAACACTGACAGGAATAAGTGTCTCTGTACCCAAACAGCCCCACAGCACTCCTCTCCTCCCGGGCTGTGCTGGCCTATGTTTTCTATCCGGTGGTTTTACGTGTTACTAGAGGCCGAGACAGGTTCTACTTTGGCACCAACACAGAGCGTATGTTTATTATTAATAGGGGCGACTGTGGCTCAGCGGTGGAGCCGAGGTGTTCAATTTGTGTAAGAACAACAAAAGACGCTGTAAAATAGATTTGTATTTAAAGCAAACAAACAATGACAATTTAGAGTAACTTTTAATTACATTATAATAGTGATCATAAGGCATTATAGAATGATTATAATGTCCTGCAACAATTGGAATTTTCACACACCAATTTTCTTGCAAAAAAAACTTCTGAGTGACCAGCAATTATAGTAGTTATCCTACAATGCTTTCTAATGTGTTATGATTATTGTTATGAAGCATTATGAATATTTGTGAGTGCTTATAACTATACAGTCCTTTAAACAGATTATAACCCAATATGTGTACGTTTGTCATGCTTATAGACAAGGGCCTCATAGAAAGTGTTACCAAGGAACTTTATTGCACTAATTCAACAATCAAGTAAATACAATTTGTCCTGATTTGCAACAATGGGGGGGCGGGAGAGGGGGAGGGGTAAAACATGCACGCTCTACCAGCAATCTGTGTACAGTTTATCAGTTTTGCATGGATTTCCACATATGACCCCTGGGGTGATGAATAACAGAACAAGAATGACATTTCTTTCAGTCGGTTTAATCTGACATGATTATGTAAAGATTTCTGGGTTTTATTTTGAAATATTGATGAGCGTTGTCATGACTCCATTATGTAATGACATCTAATAACTAACTTTTAATCATGCTCTAAGAGGAAGTATCCCCTCCTCAGAGACTTCCAAGGCCGTGTTATCTTAGCGATAGGAACATTAGGATATCTGTTATTTTGATCATAAACATGTCAGCAGTATCTAAATCAAACACAGGACAGTGAGAGTTTATTATGGTCAGACATTTCAGATGCTTTGGTTATAAAGAGGTTTCTTTTGATAGCTTACTTCAGCTCACTTTCTTTTTTGAAATATTTGAAATATTAACATTTAGCTACAGAACACCTTTTTTTTTTTTTTAAATCAAACAGTCCAATATTAGCAACATGTTGATTCATATGTTAAAACTACCTAAGCAGACATTTGATGGAGGTAGAATAACTATGAACACATTAGCAAACTTTGTTTTTGGCTTCTTTCTTTAAAACTTAAAACTTTTTAAAATACAAGTTTATCTAAATATGTACAGTCATGAGTGTTTCTTAAGCTATATAAAATTAAAGTATTATTATTATTATTATTATTGTTATTAAGTTATATTAAGTTAATATTGACCAATATCAAGCATTGGCCGACCGCTACACGCTGACGTTTCCCCAATATTGTAGCTCGCTAGTCCCGAATCAGTTTTTCCTCTCAAACGCATGTGATGAGGTTGGAGCCATACGCCTTTGATTCACAGCAAGATGACATCTTAGATGTGTAACTTTAGCCCACTACTCTGAGGGGATTCCTGTTCACATCCGGTCTTTGCTTTGTTTTGCTTCCAGCCAACCCTGAGAGGTAATCACAACGTCAGCAGGAAAAGGGTCTAGGTTCACACCAGCCCTACTTACCTACAGTATTAACTGGGACACATTTGAACCTATTATTATTTGACTGATTAAGAGTATGAAATGCTGGAAATATTTCTGTTACATTACATTCAGCAACTGTACATCTTGTTAAATTGACTCGTCACATACTGTCTCTCACACAGGAACTGGTATGATGGTGCAGAACGAGGCCTCCTCCACCCTGTCCAGCCAACCTCTCCACCTCCTCACCGGCTTGCTTCTCCTCACTCTGGTGTCGTTGGCAGGCCTGTGATCTCAGCCAATCTGTGGACTTCTTTTTGCTTTGGATGGCTTGAAACTAAAGCTGTCCTGTGTCTCAGCCTGTGTTTGGGGTTGGGGTGGGTTCAGGTGGTCGGGGAAGGTTGTAGCACTGCAGGGATTGGACGGGTGGGTGAGGAAGGAGGGGTTTCAGTTTGAATTTTTTTAAATAATAAAAACCAAGAGGGTCTTTTTTTTAAAGTCTGGACGGATTGAAAGGGCTGGGGGAACAGGGAATCCCTGTCTGTTGTGTATATTAATGTACCAGTGTCAGTAAAACCATGCCTTACCGGGACCATCACATATGTGGCTGACGCGTCTCATACACGCGTCCTCCGAACTGTAGCTGGCAAGACACAGACTTCAGGTGTAAATTATTCATAGAATCAATGATGTGTATAACTTGTGTACATACAGTGCAGTCTTACATGTGATGGGTGTCTGTCCACGCTGAGAGCAACTTGACTGATAAGTGTCTGTTTTCTGAACAGTTGTGGGTGGTGTAAAGGTTGTGGGTGGTGTAAAGAGCTGTAAAGATCTGCATCTACAATATTAAGCTCCTCATACATTTTCACTGCTTGGTAAATGCTGTCATAATTGACCCTTCGCTAAGTCCCACCCCTCGAAATCAGACTGGCCAATCATAGCAGAGCATCGACCAGCTCCGACTAGGCTCTGACTTTTATCCGTCTCTGCTCCTCAGACTCTCATCAGTGTTTCAGATGGTCTTCCTGTTCAGGCTGCTTTAGTGGGTTTGGAGCTCTTCATGGCTAAATGTTGTGTAATAGTGATACTTGTTACCCAGAGAGGCTGGAAGGAGATGTGCTAATGTTAGCTCCACAGGTTTTATAAAGTACATCATTAACTAGCGTTAGCACTTCTATGCTATGCTAGCTACTGAAGGTACACTGCATGTGTACACATGCTGCTTTAGCTTTTTAATGATAGTAGCAGTGAGTAAAGAGCTACTAGTCTTTACAGGAACACTGTTGTTCCTTCATGTCTGCTGTCTCCATCTCCAGGTGATGTGTGGTTCACCTTTACACTGTGATCTGTAGGCTCCTGGATATATCCTTCCAATGCACATTCTCTTTGAAATCACTTTTGTTTTTTAAAAAGATTAATAAATACTTCCTCAGTGAGTGCAGTTAGTGACAGTGTGGGCTCCATGGTGGCCCAGACAGCTTGACAAAGTAGAAGTAGGGGGCGGTGCTTAGCGTGGGGTCAATTATAAAGTCACTGTTCCCCATATTGTGAAAGACATGGAATTTCATAATGCAGCTTATCATGTACACTTCAAATGATGTACTCGTTAACATGAATCTCATCGTTTACCATGTGAGCGTTTGTCAGGGTACAACATTGTATTGTTTTTCCACAACTCCCCAGAAAAGCAGCATCCCATTGTTGAACTTGTTAAGTCTTGTTGCTCACAGTGTGAACACAGAATCAGTCGCTCATTGAAACACTGAAGAACTTTTTATCATTGATTTTCAGCTCCTGCTAATATCTTTATGCTTGTTTGTGTTTTTGTCTCAGCTGTAATTATGGCAAGCTACAGGAAAACGTCACCGGTCCAAATGAATGTTTACATTTTATATTTTTTATGTCTCATTTTGGGGGTTGTCAAATTGGATGAATGAAGGGAGTATTTAATTATTCGCTTACATTTTGTTGTGCCTGCATTGTTTGAATAATTCCGACAACGATGTACAAACGCTTCTGTTCAGTGTTAATTGGGTTTATTGTAGCTGCTTTTATGTTGGTAGGTTAATGTGAAATGGATGAACCACGGCTAAAGATGAAAGAGTTGGTTATCGGAGAATTGTTAACAGTGTCATATATCGTTCTCATTGTAATCCTGTCAGCATATATCAGCTCTTATGTAACGTGTCTAGTTTACTACAGTTTACAAGAAGGATCTGACCTCTAGTGTGAGCATTCAGTCTGTCACTCATAGTTATCCTGTCCAGGTCAGGTCTGGTCAGCATGTCAGAGATAGACATCAAGTGCTTACAATTTCTCTCTTTTGTTGTTGCCTTTGTTTTTTGGTTGATTTGCTTTAGACCTGTTTGCTGTCAACAGTGTGATACTCAAAAGGTTAAAGGTTAACTGATGCTTTGGATTTACATAGTCCAAGAGTCAGTAACAACTGGAATACATGGTTTGGGTTTACTTTTAATTCAGTTATCATTTAATGTTCTATAATAACCATAGTTTCCATTATCTCAGTCTATCTCAAATCTTAACAACGTACAGAATGACTGTTTCAATCTGGAAACAGTCGTCGGACATGTTAGGGCGGGTTCACGTCTGACGGTCTGGTTGCAGAAGCAGACCAATTCTCTAACTGATTTGGTTTGGTTTACAAAGGCAAAACTTAAACGGTCCAGAAGTTGTAAAAAAACATGTGTTTCCATTATTGGTCATCGAGTTGAGTTTTATTGACGTGTATGACTCAACAGTTGCCTCGACACGCGTGATGCGCTTTCCTACGCTGTGTGGATGATGCAAAGTTCCTACCTTTTACCCTTTTAGTGGCTTGCTACCTAGCTAGCTAGCTAGCTAGCTTGCAAATTTCCCCAGAATTTAAGCGGTTGGTGGTCCGTAGCAGTGTTCGAATCCGGCGTTCACACCAACCCAAACGAACCGCACCAAGGGGACGTTTGGTTCAACTAGACCCAACGCAGCTGGTGGGAACGCGCCCTGAAATATTCTACGCAAGGTCCACTTACTAGCTTCAGCCGCTACTCATAATTTTCCTCAGGGCATGTAGTTTGCTCAAACTCTATCCACTGAGGAAAACTAAGTGGTGGAAAGCTCTGTAAAAAGCTAGTATGTGTTTCAGGTCAACTGCTCCAAAGCCAAAGCATCAGGAGTTAGTGAATCACAGTCGAAAGCCCAGGATTTATCCTAAAGATACAGATTCACCTTCAAGCTTGTGAGTTAAATTGGAAAAAACTCTAAATAGGTGATCCAAAGGAACTCACCAGCTTTAATATTTCAATGGTCTGGACAACCAAAACCTTTTTGTGTTACTTTAGTTTTACATTTTATGCCTTCACGAATGATGACTAAGAATGACTACTTGATTGATGTTTTCTATTTTATCAGGAAAATGTAACTTTTCATCACATGCTTTATACTTTTGCTCTTACCATATCATTTAATTTACAATAGTTTGGGTAAAATAAAAACCAATATATTAGGCATATATTTTTCGTTGAATATTGTCAAGCAAAATATCACAAATGTCAAAACACGTACAACTTGAACACTTTGTAGGCTATTAGCTGTCATTTGCTATTAGCTGCCATTATTATTAGTTTCATGATGTTGAACTGAAGTTTAAATTTGGGTTAGACCATTATACGAGTGTACTGATGTTTGCGGTTGACAGATCTCAGCTTGGTCCACCTCTGGGCCAACAATCATTTCAACACTCGACTAAATGGTCTAAAACAGATTCTGGATTTGCTGTCAGCTACTGTGCCGAATTATTGGCATCAGCCTTTAAAAACAAAATTGGTCTAGACCTGGATTTATATCACCATCGCTGTCTTTCACTCAAAATTGCTGAGCCTCACACACCTGCTTCGTCTCTGCCCTCCACCACAAGGTGAAGATGCTTTCAGAACCGTTGAATAATGTCCTGTGTTTTGTGTTTTACTCTGTAAAAAGTGTTTTCTCAATGCCTTTAGTATTCATTGAAGAGCCATAAAGTCATTTCACCGTGTCTCTGTGCCCAGTCGCTGAATGTTCTGGCGGACTGACCGGTCTCAGCACTCACTTAAGGTGGTAACAGCGAGTCTGTGTTTCATGTGGCTTGGCTGAATGCACTGGATAATGTAGCCCTTGGGCCTTTTCATAATTGTGATTGAATGGAAATGTGAGGGAGGGGTTTGAGGGAGGGGTGCTACTTGTAAATATGATTTAAAATAAACACTTTGGGGTTGTATTTGAGTAACGTGTGTATTTATTACATTCACAGTTGTGTCAATGGATAAACTTCTCATATACACTGGAGCAGATGGTCATGTTAACATTTTGCTGTGAGGTTAACCACAGACTGTATATAAGAAGTAGGCGTAGTCACAGTGACTTCACCCATTGGTTTGTGCATTGCGGTTTTGAAACCTCAAGTTCGAAAATTTTGCCCTTCAACCAGAAGTGACACAAGAGGATGGAGTGAAGTACAATCAAGTGAAAGATATTTTATGTAAAACAAAATTGTGCAATTAGCTTTCAAGAACTGAAAACACACTGAAAAGGTTAAAGTTATAAATTGAAAAAACAGACAACTCCCAGACCAGACAGCCTGGATCAGATATTGCAACTCCAGCTATGATGAAGACATGACCCGCCCTACTTTACCTCTGATTGGTTCTGATATTCTTACACTAACCTTAACCAATCTCACTCATCCCTGAACCTAACCAATCCAACGGAGGTAACAGTTAATAGCCAATCAGACACAGAGTATTATATGTTTATTCGTTATTTACCAGCCCAGACATGGGTAGCTGCTTTATGGTCTGTTTGACTCTAAAAGGACCATAATTTACTAAATGAACATCATGCTGTATTGAAGAAGACTTGAAACTAGAGATTGAGACATAAACTCATGTTTACAATGTTTACTGAGGGAATAAATCAAGAGAGAAGTAGAGTCATTTTCTCATAGACTTCTATACAATCAGAGGAGTCGACCCTTGATGGACACTAGAGAGAATGCAGGTTTACCGCATTGGCTTGCCACCTGAAACTGATACAAGAGAAGAGTTTGTCTGGTTGCAGTGTAACCTTGGTTCTCTGAGTGACTATCTCTCTACTCCTTTACATTTATTCTATGGTCAATGACCCCCTTCCAACAGGGTAAGACTCCCTATAGTTTACCTATAAAACACCTGTGCTGGCATGAAATTACTGGTTCTTATGAACCAAGTTTACTAATCAGACTTTCTCTATTTTATCGACATATGACATATACAGTGCATACATATGTAACGGTATGTAACCATTAAAGAGACAGTGAAGCCCACAAGCCTGGTTCACAAAAAAACAAATAAAAAAGCTAACTAGTAACACACCAACCAGGTCAAGGCCCCTGAGGTTGGTGTTGGAGGCAGAAGGGCTGCTGAGGTTAATCTGCAAGAAGCAAGACTGATCCAAGGAGAACAGGAACCTTGCTATGGATAAAAGCGCTTTTCAGTAGTGAGGGGATCAGCAAAGTTATTAGCTATCCGAATGTGGGGACCATGAATTTCCACAGCAAATTTCATGGCAAAATTCTCATTAGTTCCACACTACATATAAATTATAAGCAGGTTTTGAAGATATTATGTGTGTGCGAAAATTGACAAATTGTATTGTACAAAAATGTTATGTGAGAAAATAAGAGTCATGATCGCAGTAAACAAACAAATAAAATCGCAGTTAAATTAAATAGAATCTGGATTTTGTTGACATTGGCATCATAATGTCACACTTCTGACTCAGTGGATGTAGACTGTGGGTATAAGTGGGCATAGATTACACTTCACATCAGTACAGGAGCTGTGATTCTAGAAATTTAACTGATAGCTCATTTCCCAGCATGTCTAATTTCCATATTGCTTTGCCCAGTCTTACCTTGAAGTGGGGTTATTATGCACGTCAGCCCTTATCAGCTGCACTTTGCTACCAGCTATTAGTCATTAATGAGTAAAATATAAATCTGACCCAACGCCACCAAGCTCTAGACTCTGCTTCACTTCCTCTTGAAGAAAGGTAATGTTTGCATGTGTGTCGTATACAACTAACATTTAGCTGCTAGTTGCTTCATGTGTTTATGTGCAAGCATTAACATGTTCTATTTTTAAAAAGGGGAAGAGTGGTTACATTATACAGCTATTATTAGCGTCTGTAGGCCTACAACAAAAGAATTATTTTAATTATTGACTAACTTATGGAATAGTTTTGTTTAATAATCATTAAATTGTTTTGAATATAAAATGTTAAAGAATAATGCCAAATGTCAAACAAAATACATCTAACTAAAGTGATGTCTTTATTTATTCTGTCCGAGAAAAAAAGCTGTTTGATTACATATCTATGAAATGTAGAAAGAAAATGAGCAAAGACATAGTTATTTTTTCAGCAGTCGCTGAATGATATCTGCTTTTGTTTTTCATCTGTTTCATCATCATCTGAAGTGAATGTTTTGTGATCATTCAGAAGTTCACTGCTGTTGGTTGGATCTTCATAGAGCACAATGGGGAAACTCCTCACAGGTGAATACCATTTACTCATTTCATTCGTTATGTACACACAGAGACACTCACTCTCACACATAGATACAAAGATGCCAATAACTTTTGTCGTAGGTAAAATGTACCTAACCAGGTGTTAAGTCTTTTTAAGCTGAAATGACGAATATCATAAACCCAAAACGTATCTTTAAAGTATTTACTCTTGCAAGAAGACGCACAGTTAAACAGAGCCGCAACGATTCTGTGTGGGTGGGCGCTCCAGTTTGAATATCATGCTTTGACATTTGAAAACAAAGGAGTACTTATCAGCGTGGTCACAAGGGATATGGATACATACGTTCATGTTAACCTGTGGACCATGCAAACATAAGTGTTTATTCATACACAACAGGAAAGTAGATGGTCATGCTGCTAAGGCAGCTGCTGCATAAACCACGAGTCTCACAATGCAACCTATTCAACAGTTGACCTATATAAGAATATAAGATACTCATAAGAATTAAAAATTCCCATTACACTTTATACAGATATGGTATACATTTTTTAAAAACTCCAGGAGATTAACGTAGGAAGACCTCTTCTCTTTCATTCATTCTCTTGCATTGATTCAGTGATTGTTTATTCATTCAGTCATAACAAGTCATAATAAGTCATAATAAGTTCAAAGTTATTCTGAAATAGCTATTATAACCATTTTGACCATTTAGAACAACTGCGCTAATTGTAGCTTAATATTCTATTGTTCAACCATTATTAATCTTATTAATCTCATGTTTTACAAATTTTAAATGTGTCCATGCTACTTTGTTATAATGTGTTATTATATCACATAACTTGTATCTAATCAAGTCATATCCTAGCTTGTATTCTTGCAGTCATTTGATATTAAGTAATAAAATTGCTCAAGTTATTAAAATTACATAATTACTTTATTAATTTGCACTTTCATTAGCCAAGAAATTTAACTAATGGGATGTTTTTGTTGTTGTTTTGAAGAGACTGGAGCGTGCTCAGTCTAAAAGCTAGTGAAGATACTGGTATCATGAAACTACTCCACCTAATGAATCCATTGGTAGCATGTCATGCTAGCTTGTCGGGAAGGGGGCTAAATAACCGGCATGACCATATTCACAGGGGTCCCTTGACCTCTCACCTCAAGAAATGTGAATAAAAGTGGGTTCTATGGTTCCCAAGAGTCTCTCCTTTACAGACACGCCCACTTTATGGTCATCACATGCGGTTTGGGGAGAAAACCAATCAGTGTTTTTCATGCAGTATAGGGTGTATTTTTCTAAAATGTAGTATTTATACATTTCTGCATACTGGGGTCCCTCAAGAGTCTTTGAATTGCTTAAACTGAGTTTGACTGGAAAGCGGAGACTCTTGTGGATCCAATGAGCTCAGTTGTATTCATGTGTGATGATGTCAGTCCTCATAGTAGCATTTCATTGTAGTGAGACGACTGACATCACTGTAAAAATGACCTGTTGTGACCTTGAGGATAATCCCAGCCTCGTGAATCTTTACAACCACAAACTACAGACCCAGGATGCATGGCTTTCCAAGCTATATTGACAATAAGAGGTATTCTTGGTGTCTTAATTTGGTATAATAGAGGGATGTGGGGGGATTTTTTATCAATTTTCTAGTGGACAGAAATGGTCACATTTAGCACCAAATATGTGTAGCAAATGGTATCAACACAAATATTGCTGCCACAATTTATGAGACATAATAGAGCATGGGAATGGCCTCATATACCTTCATCATAATGTTCTAACACTTGAATAGGTGCCTAATAAAAGCTGCATCAATCAAATTAACTTCATGATCTTCACTTCTGTGTCTCCCCCTATAGATCCCCTGTCCCCCATAAAATAGACAAAAAATGGTCTATGTGGTACCTTTAGGGTTTCAAATTACTCTGTGAATGTATTAGTTTACATTTTTTTGCAGCAACGTTAATTGTAGTTGTTGTAGTTTAATTGTAATAGTTGTTGTTTTGCACACCAGGTCCCTGTTCATTCTATGTGTCCATCCTTGGACAAGTATGTATATATTCTATACATCACATGGCTATAAAGCCCAAGTCTCACATCTTCTCTCTTCTGCTTTCTCTCTTTGTTTCTGTAGCACTGGGCGTTCTGCTCGTTTTACACATCGGTAAGTATTAGTTAGTTAGGCCCTGACTCTTCCTCACACCGCTGTGATCAAAGTGTCAGAACAAACACAGGTAAGTCTCATTGCTGTATCCCACTGTCGTTCCTCAGCCTCATCCAGTAGGCTGGTGTGCCACATGACCAACTGGGCCCAGTACAGGCCCAGCAGTGCCAAGTTCACAGCGGACAACGTTGACCCCTTCCTGTGCACACACGTCATCTACGCTCTGGCCACCATCAACAGCTTCAACCAGATCAGCCCTATCGAGTGGAACGATGAGCAGCAGTACAGCAGGCTCAGCAACCTCAAGAATGTGTGAGTGAACGTCTTCAATATCCATTTTCCAGCCAAAACAAGATCTACATTCAGGTTCCTCCACACTTTCATTTTCAGCCTGGAATCCTGTTTTAACATTTTAATGAACGTTAGAAACGTGTTGAGTCATCAAGTAAAACCATGTTCTATTTTAAAAAGCATGGAGGGATTATTATATAGAAATCATGAGACATTTCCAACCTCATTAGCACATTTTCATAACAAAAGTATATCAAAGAAAAACCTCACGAGACACCTTCTGCTTAATCATTTTCTCAAATTCAGAGTTAATTTAGTCATTTTAATTTAGACCATGATGAGTCCAAGGCTAACATTAGCAGCTCTTCAGTTGACAGACATGCATTGGCAAAATATTTTATTTTGTCTGTGTCTATGATTGTATGGCTGTCCAGTGAGGGTAAATGACCATAACAGTGATGTATTTTAATGAACAAAGGGCCAATAACGCCACCTCCTTATGGGGACTTCTTCGTACTATGATAAGACATGTATTTCTTATACATCAAATACAAACGTAATCCTGGACAAAAAATTATTCCCTCGACACGTACTTGACAAGACAGTGTTGTTGTTTGGGAAGATGATTTTTAGGAGACCAGGCTGCATTCTTCTAATGCTTGTTTGACAAGTCCAGAAACGGTCTTATCAGTTATAATAAAGGTGAATACTTATAGATGTATACTGTATAACGATGAATGAACTGGACGAACAATAAACCCATGGGGTAGTCTGTAGAGAGGAAGAGATGTGCATAACAACCTGGAGTTAAAATGTATTTATTTTTGATTGTCTATAATGGACAGCCACAAAATAGTAAAAAAAAAAGAAAATGGTAAAGTGAAATAAAAAATAAAAAAATAAATGTAAAAAACTGACAAATTTGAAAGAAAAAAAGTGAAAAGTGGTGGTTGCATACGAATTTACCTCTTTTGCTATGGAGCCCTAAAAAAGATCTGGTGCTACCAATTACCTTCTGAGTGCAATCCAAGAGTCACATGATGTAACGGAGCACCATTAAATCCATCATTACAAACCTCAACACACCTGCCAAGAGAGGACCAAACCTCACGGACATTAATTATCCACTGCTGCTGTTATTTCTGGTATTTGTAACTTTTTCACCATGCTACTACTCTAATTATATGAATAATTTCTGTCATGTGCATAGAATGTGTTGTAACTCTGTTATACTGTTCATTCTGTACACATGACATCTATTGTACTTCTGTCCATCCTGGTAGAGGATCCTCCTCTGTTGCTCTCCTGAAGGTTTCTTCCCTTTTTCTACCCTTAAAGGTTTTTTTGGGGAGTTTTTCCTCACCCGATGTGAGGGTCAAAGGTCAGAGGATGTCGTATGTGTTCAGATTGTAAAGCCCTTTGAGGGAAATTTGTAATTTTGGGCTTTACAAAATTAATTTAATTTAATTTAATCTAATTAATCAGAGAGGCAACAAAGAGACCAAAGATGACCCTAAAGAAGCTGCAGAGCTCTGCATCTGTCCGTGGGAGCACTTTAAGCCGTTTAAGCACAGAGCTGGGCTTTAGGCTTAAGTTCGTCAATTTTAGTTAATCAAAAGGCATGTAGGAGACTCCAAACCAATAAATAGTAAGTACAGGCAAATTAGTCCAGATATGGTAGAATAAACTATAAGTATACAAATAGTATGTAGAGTGTGAGATATGCCATTATTTACAGTTACATATGGCCATGGTAAAATTACAATCAGATTAAAATAATATGTGGAGGTAAGGTTTGTCAGAATCAGAACAATCCCAAGTTCCTGCATAGCTCCTGAGATAAAAGTCTAAACAGAGAAGCATCTAAACTAAGTCCTATAACTATTCAACTGTAATAACTCGGCCAGTTAAGTGGAGAAGTACAATGCATCCGTATCAGTTTGACCGTAAACCTTGTGTTGTGTATTGACTGTGAAGATGTTGTCTCTCTCTCTCTGCTCTCAGTAATCCTGATCTGAAGACTCTGCTGTCTGTCGGAGGAACAGTTAGTGGAATCAGCCCGTGAGTTCCTCCATGTCCTTTACACGCATTCACCTCAGAGGTCAGACACCTCCCTTTGCCGCTGTATCACACAAGGGAGGTCGATTGAATGGAGATCTTTTTTTTACACATCCCACCAGGTTCATCGGCATGGTTGCCAAGCCTGACGGCCGCGCAACCTTCATCAGGTCAGCCATCGGCTTCCTCCGCACCCATAACTTTGACGGGCTGAACTTGGCCTGGGAGTACCCTGCACACAACGGCAGCCCTCAGGAGGACAGGGAGAGGTTCACTCAGCTGGTCATGGTGAGCATGGATCCCAGTGTTCAACGTCACTCGGACTTTCAAAGGGTGCATTTCAGTCTGCTTTAAAGCCATCAGTGTTGGACCTCTATGTGATTATAGCATCTATAAAACCTACTAAAGGCAAACCTACTAAAAAGTGGTGCATTCCACGTCGCTTTCAGTCTCTGCATTTGGTCATATGCTAATAGAAGACATATCGTGCATATCATGTTTGTCTACTAGAACATGTTTACGTGCTTTAATGTTCATAGATTGGTCAGTGTTCTCCAGTCTTCTGCATCGGCGATGCCTCCATCTTTCGGTGCCTGTATAGTCGTGACATCACAAACCTTACAGAAGTCCTGACGGCTCATTTAAAGGAATAGTTTCTGAATATGGACTGTATGCATTTCTCCGTGGATTGATATTTTGATACTTTCACAGTATTTATAAAGCACCTATATGCTTTATAATTTACTGAATAAATACGGAAATATCACTTTGTACAATATGGGAACTATACTGTAGAAAGTATGTAAGTATTGGACAAATGAAAAGTCAGGAGCTCACCAAAGTGATAACAATAACCGACAATCCATCTATATGTCAACCTCATGGTGGCGCTACGGGAAAAGTTATTGAGGTTTAGCAAAGTGAGACGGTTTCTTCCTCTGGGAAGATGGCATCCAATCCAATAGTTTTTGAGACATTTCAGTGAGGACCAAAAAGGAGAACTCAACAACCGAACGACTGATATTGCTATCCATAGAGCCACGTCAGTAGCATGGCTAAGTCACGGTACACGTTAGTTTCCCCGATGGGCCAATCGCTAATACAGGAATCACTTTGTTTTTTTCCATTAGGTCTAATGTTACCTTTGAGCCAGACAGCATTATTTACAGTAACAACATAAATCCACTTAGTTGCAGCTTTTGATACCAGGGGAGGAACTATTAAAAAAAGAGAAATTGCACACTGAGTGACTGAACACACAAAGTGCTGTGGGATGTGTCCTTCCAAGTCTCCATCAAAACCTGTGGTGTTGTAGTAGCAGATGGACAGAAACAATCAGATGTGGAGAACCTGAGCTGTTTTGGTTCATCCTACAGGAACTCTTCAAGGCCTTTGAGGACGACGGCAAGGACAACAGGAGGACTCCGCTGCTGCTGTCAGCCAACGTGGCGTCTTTCCGTCCCACCATCGACAGAGCCTACGAGGTCAATAAGATCGCACAGTGAGTTTGATTTCAATGGACTGTGGAATGAATATGTGTATGCCCAGAAGAGTGAGGTATCTTTAGTTCGATGGAAAGGAAGGTAACTTTAAAGCCGTTTCTCACCAGTGCGATGCGAAAATGCGATGCAGAAATATGGAAAATCCGCATGGGAATGTTCTATTTTACTATGCACACAGTGTCTGGTGTCAATTATCCGTGTTGCCATTTTCCATATTTTTTTTATGTAAAACGGTTTGATATACCTTTGTACAGAGCCAGGCTGGTTGTTTCTCCCAGTCTTTGTGCTAAGCTAACTAACCAGCTGTTGGCTGTAAACTTCGCTGAAATCTAGTTTTGTCTGTTTATTTTTGTTTCCCTGCACGAATGTTCCGCAGGAATGTGCCAGCTTTTTTGTAAATTACCAAATTAATTGCATGAACCTTTTTTACCAAGTCCTTCACCAAACTTGTACTGCTGATCTAAAAATGAAACCTTTTAAAACCAACAGTGCCCTTGACTTCATCAATGTCATGACCTATGACTACCATGGACACTGGGAGGACGCTACTGGACACAACAGCCCACTGTACCCAAGCTCAGTGGACTCCGGCTCACACGTTCATCACAACATCGTAAGACGCACACAAGGACACACATAAGACGGACTTCTGCAAACTGCACACAGCTTTTGACATTATGTTGTGTTAGTTTGAGTGTTTATTTATTGTTAAATTGTCCAAAATGCAATTTAGAAGGCTTTATCGCATTGATGAGAACAATATTTAGCGATGTTCTAAATATGGTTTTCAGAAAGCCTTTTCCACTTAAAGCTGATTAACATATTTTTACCACTAGGGGGCAGAGGGTCTCACAGAAACTTGTGACAATGAGCCTAGATATGATATTTAATATAGACGACAAGTATCCAAAAGACATACAGTAACACAAGCTTTCATTTAGAGTCAGGTTTCTATCTTGCATGTTAATGTTAGCCCCTCCCCTTTTTGCTCCTGTTTGGTCTCCACAGATTCCTGAGTAAAAATCAGCATTTTGTTAGCTGCTTGACCTTTAAACTTGAACTATGAGCTGAAAAATACTGAGTTTATTGACAGTTGGATCGGCAATACTAACAAACCTTTTCACATCACAGGAAGGCATCTGATCCAATGTCCATAATACTGAGTTTCATGCTGCGGTGTTTATCTCCTTGTTGTTAGAACTCTTCCATCTCCCACTGGCTGACTCTGGGAGCACCAGCCGAGAAGCTGCTGCTGGGTTTCCCCACCTACGGACGAACCTACCGCCTTACCAGCGGTGCTACCGGCCTGGGAGCACCATCTAACGGTCCCGCAGATGCCGGACCCTACACTCGCACTGCAGGCTTCTGGGCCTTCTATGAGGTACTGCACAGTCAATGTTCAGCTGACTTTGAGAAGCCTGAATTCAGAATGAAATAAGTATTGTGGTTACGGCTGCTGCATGACTCAACATTAACATGACTTACGGTCATCTACATTTGATCTAGAAGAAAATGGAGCTGAACAGCTGAGCAGCGCAACACATCCAAAATTTGAAATAAAAAATGTATGTGGATTCTTCCTTTAAATGGCGAGTGTGAAGCATTTCCTGTTCGCAGAAATAGAATATAATATTCATAACTTTGTTTTCATGAGTGTAGAATCACCTTTCATCATCTATTTTGCCATAAGAATAAGAATCATGTTTTCGTTAGCTTATCGGCCTTCACATTTTACTGAGGGAGCAGGTCCTCTTGAGTCCTCCATGTTGCACCGCAATGTTTCTACAGTAGCCAAGAACGGAGACGCCGAACACTGGCTCTAGAGAGAGCCTTCCACGTCCTTAGATCACCTGAAGGCCACTGTGTGGTTCTCTACACGCTCGTGAAACCGTGGTACCACCAGCCACCGACGGAATTTTCTGTAACCACAGCACTAAATGCCACTAAAACATAAACACTGTCCCTTTAAGTGTTTTTATTAGTAAAGATGGTAAAATAAGAGTATCTCGTGCTCGTGTCTGAGCTAACTCTGTCTATGTGTGTTACCAGATCTGTGACTTCACCCCAGCTGCTACTGTTGGATGGATCTCTGAACAGGAGGTTCCTTACGCCACCTATGGAAGCTCCTGGGTGGGCTATGATGACAAACGCAGCTATTCTTCCAAGGTAACCAAGAGCCCCACTGTTACATGCAGTTATAATGACACTGTACAAATTACCACTCATGTTATCTGTGATCAAATGTTCTTTTAAAGTTGGTGGAGGACAGTTAAAAGCAGCTATTTCTCCTGTCTAGGTCTACTTGATGTAGCTGTAGCTGCTGTTTGATCCTCTTTGTCAATGATGTGCTCATCCTGTAGGTCCAGTGGATGACTGCCAACAACCTGGGAGGTGCCCATGTGTGGACTCTGGACATGGATGACTTTGGTGGGTACTTCTGCGGAGCTGGACCTTATCCTCTCGTCAACCACCTCAGGATGTCAATGGGTAAGTACTGTCACTCAGCTACCGTACAAGGCCGTCTGCGCTCACTGTGATGTCTTTTGCACTTGAAAGGATTTCATAGTTTGCAATAGTAATTCTTAATAGTTCATACTGAGCCGAGAGTACATTTGAAGTAAAGTCTTTACCTAATACACGAGTACCTTTTCTTAGTTTTTAAGCCAATCGGTTCGCATGCATTCTTTAAATAAGGTTAACTGTTTTATCTAATCTATTGATCGTTTAATAGTGATCCCAGAAACCTGAAAACAATGAAAATTGCCTTCCAAGTTTTTAATAAAAATGCAATTAGTGTTTCACTTTTGGTGCAGTTTGTAGTCAGTTGTCAGAAAAGCTTGGTTCAGCCTGTTTATTTCATTTATGACGTTTTGTTCTCCACGTGTGAATATGCAGGCTTCGCCCCAAAGCCCACCACCACCCCAGCCCCCACCACCACCCGGGACCCCGTTGCAGAATTCTGCCGCGGCCGCCCCGATGGCCTGTATGAAAACGTAGCTGACAAGGCCACCTACTTCCAGTGCTTCCAGGGCAACACGTACCTGCACCGCTGCCAGACCGGCCTCATCTACTGGGACTCCTGCAAGTGCTGCAACTGGCCCTGAGCCACAGACTGAACTACAAGCACACACCAAGGCCATGAATGTCCAACACAGGGAATCATGTCTGAGTGTCAGTGTGCGCTGATTAACCTCGCAGCGCTGGGCTACAACAGGAACCAACGTTAACCAACAAGAAAGTTGCTCTTTGCAGCTAGCTCACTGCTTTCCTCAAACAAATTAAACAAAATCTACTGACCCCAATAATTGATATGACATTTTGAAATTTGAATTGTGTGGTGGAAGTTGACCGAATAAAGGGAGACTTACAAAGAGAAATTTGTCTTTGTATATTTAATAGACTTCTGCGCAAAAGGACCGACATCAACAAAGTGACAATCAAGCGACTGCCGAGGAATCGGTGCCGAGTCCATCCTCACCAGGGTCTGATACGCATAAGGACAAAGAATCAATACTTACATTCATGACAGGATTAGATATGTCTAATCATACAAACAAAGAGGCTTCACTCATTAAAGAACATGGGACTTTTCTAAATGAAGGCACACTCTTGGCTTGGACAGATGGGAAAAGGTTAATGTGCAGACTGGGCTATATTTCAATCTCACATCAGTGTGGTACACAGATTAGTTATTGTAGTGACCAACACAGTTCGTATGCAAATCAGAAGTTTTAGTATGCCCCTCGGCAGAAAGGGAGTCAGACATCAGCGGTTCAGTCGAAGTTCAACTGAAAGAGAGCCAGTCATGCTTTCCCTCAGGCCATAAGAACAGTATAACACAGAGAGTAGCATTTAATACAAAGATTAATGATAATTTTTCCTCTACAAATTGCATGATTCATTAAGTGTTATACTGCTTCCTTACATTATTCCTTAATTTGATTACTCCAGTTTCAAGTGAAAGTTACACATCCATGATTTGTGTCCACTCTACAATTACACACACAACTGTATTATATTCTTCTATATGTCTCTTCATAGACTTTCTAACAATGGGTGGATTATGAATAAAGTGTCTGTGCTCGGATGAAAGCCAGGAATAAAATCCATCATTGTGAAGGGCTGTGTTAAGAAACCAATCATTTGTGGAACTCTTTTGAACATAAAAGTCATAATTAAGTATGCCACAAATATGTCATAACATTTTTATAATAGAGTAAGCGATAGAAAATTATAAAATAATGTGGCATAGAAAACGTGTTCCAAAAAATAGAATTGTATGGTATGCCGTAATACTATACATGTTTTAAAAATATCATACAAAATAACAATATAGTATGCCATAAAAATGTCGTAGCATAAAGTGCCAAAAAATTGTATATAATAAACAATGTTATATAAATGTCCTAAATCATTTCATACCATAGCATGCCATACAAACGTAATATTTTATGTCTTAAAGGTTATAAAAAAAAATCATAGCATGGTATGCCATAAGAAATGACATATTGTTTTCTAAAATAATGTTTTTCATAAAAAATATAGAATACAAAAATGTCATTGTATATGCCATAAAACATAAATACATAGTATGCCTTCAACACATGATATTAAAGTATGTCGTAAAAGTCATAAAATGTCATAATATAGTCATAGTATATATATATATATATATATAAAAATAGTGAATAAAAAATAGATTATGCCATTAAAAATACTAATATTGTAGTGTATTTGTATAGTATTTCATAAAACAATTACAATATAGTATGTTATGAAGCAGGAATAGGAAATTACTCTGATTTTAAACTTGATCAAAGCATTTCAAGAGGCATTCATGCCATAGAAATGTCATAAAAATTTGATTAAAAAGTCATAGCCTTATAAATGTCTTTCTATAGAATCGTCTAACTCTAAAGTTTGTAGGAGGTAAGTTCTTTCCTCATAATTCATCATTACATTACTTTCATTTAGCTGAGGCGTTTATCCAAAGCAACTTCCAGTGAGTGCATTCAGTTACTTCAGTTAATTCATACTTTACTATTATATATTTTGTAATACATTTTATATCATGGGATTTTCATGATATTTAATAACATACTATACCTTGACATTTCCAAGGGCTTTTTCATGATATTTTTTCTCACATTAAACAGTTATTTTCATAGCATACCATACTATGATATTTTTATGACTTTCTTTTGCTATATTATTCATTTTTACTACACACACACACACACACACACACACACACACACACACACACACACAGTTGTTTCCAACTATGTTTCTGTCACATATAGTGATGGAGCAATCAAACATTAATCTATAAATAATCAGCGGAGTGGATGTGACTTTGTTCAGAGTGTTTTTTGTGCATTTGTTTTTTAGTCTTTGGCGTTGGCACAAACGCAGATCTCTCCAATATGCATAATTTGTGCACAGCTGACAGCGTGGGTACCTTCACTTATTATTATGTATGTCTCCCAACATGGCATGGGGCCGCTGTGGCTCAGTGGCTCAGAGGGTAGAGGGGGTCGCACAGAAGATGTCAAAGATCCAGATCTCCACTGATGCCTTTATGTGCTCCTATATGAAAAACAAGTTATACACACCAACACATGAGCTATTCTGTAGGGATGTCCCGATGAAGCTTTTTTGTCCCCATACCGATCCGAGTCATTAAATAGCGAGTAGGCCTACCAGCGAGTCCCGATCCGATACTTAGCTGTTCCTGGATAATAGCTGCCCAGTGCCAATGTATCCTCATGCAACGGAAAGGTAATCCTCATTTCTCGTGCGTTTTCCTAGAAAAGTCCAGCAACATATGTCCATCTCAGCTTGTTACATGCAGCTGTTCCCTGGCTGAAAGGTCGCTGTTTGTTGGACGTGGAAAACATTCCAATACATTTAGTGGGATGTCTACAAGTTACGATGTATTATTTTTCGTAGGTATAGCTGTGGATGCTGCATGAGTCCAGCCTTCATCCAAGTGGTTCCCTTATGTTTTCTTTACTGTTGTTTTCTGTTAATAAAAAACTCTCTCTGTCATTTTTTTGGCCTTGTCTCTGTCTTGAGGGAATTTGTCTCTCTCTTTAAAATTGTCCTCCAGTTTCCGTTGCTTCGTTGCAGCCTTTGCCTGAGTCACATGAACAAACTGTATTCCACAGAATGTATATTTTCTTCGTCCGAACATCTTTTGCGAAGATTACATTAATAAATGACTCTTATTGGCTTTTTGCTGGATGGGGCTCTGCCCACTATGAAACATGGCTACCCAAACAATAACAAACGCAGTAAGAGATTTTACTTCATGGAGCTGTGGAACAGCGGCCTCACACACTCTACACCTGTGTCTTTTGGATACTGAAAACAAATCGGTACATCAAAAATGTCCAAACTGTCCTCTGTATTTCGATCCAGCCAAACTCTGTGAATAAAAACAAAAGTTGTAACGCTAGGCTACAGGTTAGGCCAACGTTATAGGCTTATTTACTCTACCTCGTATTTGTGGACATGGTAAATCTTGCAGGCATCGTGAAAAATGCAGAAATATGCATGGTTGATAACATACAGCAACAAACAGGCTGACAGCACAGAAGGCTCGCATCCCTGCTCTGTGATTGGGTAGTCTAATGATACATTCATCTGAACATCCTCATTGGCTTTTCAGGAGGAAGCGTCAAAATAGGGTCAAAAACTCTTCTACTGATTTGTACTATGATTTGTTTCATAGCTGTAAAATACATAAACAGACAGATGTGTAAACCTTTGTGCACATCTTCTTTATGCACTCACAGATCGGAAACTATTTGTGCAAATCTTTTTGCCTGCTCATCTCTTTTCAGATTCAGGAATTAAAACTATTTGTTCAGACATTTTTTTAGACATTCAAACATTTGAATACATTTGTTCAGAATGGTTTTACACATTCACACGTTTGGATGTATTCATACGAAATTCACTCAGATCTGGTGACACACAGCTGAAATACTTTTGAACCTATTTTGATTCCATACATTTCACTGCATTGGTGTCTTGTATCTTATCTAACTGTATAACACACGTACCACAGAGGTAACCACATTCTGTCACTAGGTGGTGTCACTGTTCTCTGTGTCTCGTTTTAATGTCCACAGTAAACATCGTCCCTGTCTCTCCACTGTCTTCCTTCATTTTGAATTTGAGCTGCTGGAAAAACGTTGTAAGGATAAGGCCAGGCTATAAGAAAACGTTTTTTTTTTTTTTTTTTTTATATTTTACAGTCTTTCAGTTTCATTTTTGTTTTGCAAGGCTGTGTAATATAGACTACTTGTTTAGTTTAATACCTTATAAATATGTCTTCGGCTTTCATGTCTGTTCATGCTAAAGTGAAAATCAAATTGTGTACAATTTGTATTCTTAACAAAGAGCATGTGATATATTTATTTTTTCAAGCATTTTGTTCAACTAGCAGGGATATAAAATCAAAATCAAAATCAAATCGCAATGAAGCAAATAAATGATGTGAGTAGCACAACTTGGGAGCAATCTGGGGTGAAGTGTCTTGGGACTAGCAGAGCCGGGGATCGAACCGCCAATCCTCCGATAGAAGGACGACCCTGCTCCACCGCTGATTCACCTGGTACTGAAGAGAAAATATGACAACATCAGAAGAAGGTGCCTTCTTGAAGTCCACAGTGAAGTAAGATGATGACGGCGATCAACACTTTATTATTTCAGTCGGCAAAAAGTTGCTTGGCGAACTCCAGAAATAACAAGTGAAGATTTTGAGGGTGCTACAGAAATACTGGACTGTTGTGGTACAGAAATATATCGTATGTCTTTTTTTAATGTCTTGGATGAGGACGATGATACAAATACTGTTATTGATATGCTTTTATGAATTAATGAAATGAACCTTGAGCTTTACATTCCATGTGATCTGGAAATTTCACTTTGACCATAAAATCCTTTACTTCCTGGCCGTGGGGGAGACTCGTCACATCAGCCCTCCACCTAAACACAACCCCATCGGTGGACAGGCCAAAGTAAATGTACCATCAGGGTCGTTTTTAAGAATAGAAGTTTGATCTTGGAAGGCAACGCTTCATGTCCCCTCTGACTGTCTTTATCCTGAGATCCACAGTAGAACCAAAGGATGTAACACGTGTTGCCACATACCATACCGGCCTCCTATGGCGAGCTGTTTGAACGTGATAGCTGGAGCGACTATGCACAGGCTGTGGTGGCACTGCCACTAACCCGGAAAAATAGGCTGCAGATATAAAAGAGGGTTGAATTTGGGATTGAAAAGAAAACAATGAATGTTGGTCTTGACCACGAGCATTTAACAGTAATAATAATGATAGTAATGATATTTAGTTATGTAGCACTCTTTACAATCTGTGTTGCATAATGTTAAGTATTCAGTAGTGTCTGACTTTCAAACAGGGGAACAGTTGTGCCATTTTACACAGTTGCAGTTTAGATAAGTGTTTATGAGGCACAGACTGCTTCTGATAAAATTTCTGATCAAAGATCTTTTCTTCTCTTCTAAATGAACCTTCGAGGACTTTTAGCTGTTCAAAACAATGTCAAATATACAACAGTGCACACCCAACATACGCAAATGGGAGTTATATAACTATGTTATCAATGGAAACATTAATCATTTATTTGTGCCCCAATGTGTTATCAGACATGTAGCAATATTCACTAATAACTAGGCTTCTTAATGGTTGTGTTCAATGTTCTTTTTTTTACCACAAAAGGGAGATAAAGTAATCTAGATGTTAGCTCCATACCTTACACAGCAACATTGTGTACAATGGAATGCTATGCTTGGAGTGTTGAGGGACAGCCAGTGTCATTATTCAGAGGATCTACATGTCCTTGGACAGTTCAGTCCCGTGAGAAGGACAGGAGGGCCTAGTGGACAGCTGCATTGAAGGAATAGCTCGCATTTTGGAAAATGTGCTTATTCAATTTACGTAAAATGAGATGATCAAACTCAATCTCGTGTCGGACAGTAAAGCCCAAAGCCGAGACATGGGGGGGGTTAGCCTATGTTGCACCCTTAAAATGAACTGTCCACGAACAAGTCCATCTTCATTTTGCAACTTTTATTAACTAATCCCAGGTTCAACACAAGCACATGTTTTGCCTTCAGCCTGCATACAGCACATCTTTTTCTCTTTCTTAAAGCGACAGTGCTCTCTTCTAAAGGGTCAATACAATAAATGTCTTCCCTTCACAGATAGTACTTAAACAGGTAGGTAATGTTTTCAAACATTGGAGTAATAAAATATGAATTAACCTAAACACAAATTTAAAGTAAATTATTAATAATGGACACAGTGGTATTAAATCAGCTTGAGATATGAAATAACATGTTTCAGGGCGCTACACCTAGCTTAGCATAAAGACAGGATGCAGGGGTTAACAGCTAACCAGGGTCTGTCCTGTAAAACAATAAACCTAAACCTCTAAAGCTCACTAATTAATATGCTGTATCTAATGAAACATAGCTCCAACATCTTACTACATCTAAAATCAGTTGTTAATATTTTTTGTTAGCTGCTTCCTCATAGCCAAAGCTAAGCTAAACACGCACCGACCCCAATAATGAACGTGTTCTTCAATGTTCAAACAGGAGCATAAAAGCCAATAAGAATATTTCCATCAAAGAAACAGTGTGTAACATTTAGGGGTATTAATTGGCAATGATGAAATATAAAATTCTAAATTATGTTTTAATTAGTGTATAAGCACCTGAAACTAAGAATCGGGATGTTATATTTAGCTTAGAAAAAGCCATGGACAGAGGACAGAGGACCGAGGACAGAGGACAGAGGACCAAGGACAGAGGACCGAGGACCGAGGACAGAGGACAGAGGACCGAGGACAGAGGACCGAGGACCGAGGACAGAGGACAGAGGACCGAGGACAGAGGACCGAGGACCGAGGACCGAGGACAGAGGACCGAGGACAGAGGACAGAGGACCGAGGACGAGGACAGAGGACAGAGGACAGAGGACAGGAGGACAGAGAACAGGAGAACAGGAGGACAGAGAACAGAGGACAAAAGACAGGAGAACAGAGGACAAAGGACAGAAGGACAGAGGACAGAAGAATAGGAGAATAGGAAAATAAGAGGACAGGAGGACAGGAGGACAGAAGGACAGAGGACAGGAGAACAGGAGAATAGGAGAATAGGAGAATAGGAGAATAGGAGGACAGGAGAATAGGAGGACAGGAGGACAGGAGAACAGCAGAATAGGAGAATAGGAGAATAGGAGAACAGGAGAATAGGAGAATAGGAGAATAGGAGGACAGGAGAACAGGAGAACAGGAGAATAGGAGAACAGGAGAATAGGAGAATAGGAGAATAGGAGAACAGGAGAACAGGAGAACAGGAGAACAGGAGAATAGGAGAATAGGAGGACAGGAGGACAGGAGAACAGGAGAACAGGAGAATAGGAGAATAGGAGAATAGGAGGACAGGAGGACAGGAGAATAGGAGCACAGAGGACAGGAGGAATCACTGATATTGACGGATGTCTGTGTTTTTCATTCTTTATAAACTTCACTCAGAAATTGTATTTATTTTATTAACATTTTATATTTGTTTCCAGGAAGATATTAATGACTTATAAAGTGACTTTGGTGTTGTAAACATAACTGCTCTGGAAACAATATTTAGATATATTTGAAATAAAAAATCTAATCCTGTTCTGAGTTTGTGTTGAAAATTCCATATATGTTTTTAAAAGCAATTATTTCATCATGAATAAGAACAGAGTATTGATAAGAGTAGCTCCTAGTTTTAAATCCTGAATATCACTCTCCCTTAGTTCTCCATCACTTGGAAAAGGGCGGGGTTAGCAGAGGGGTATTTAGTTGGTTGTAATCTGAAACCTCACCACTAGGTGCCACTAAATCCTGCACGCTGGGCCTTTAAAGGAATACTTCACCCACAACCTGATCATTTGTACAATTACTCACATTATCTTACTTTGAATTCAAGAAGAAAACTTTGCTTTTCTCGCATGTCTTCAGGGCGAACAAAGTATAAAACAACCAAAGAAAAGTCTTGATGAATTGACATAAAGCAAACCTATATTAAAACATTCGTTTACACGCTCTCACACAACTCCTGCAATAAAATCCAAGACTTATTTATCCAGTTGTGTGCTCAATACTTCCCAAGCACATACAGTTTAAAACCTTACCTTTTAAAAGATTTTTGCATAAACAGTAGCGCCTCCGCAAGCATGAGACTGTTTATGCCGAATGTTCTCAGTTCTGTGTTCTCCGTTACACTTGGAGGCATGCAAGAAAACCTTCTTCAAAAATCCAAGGTAACATAGGGTGAGTAATTGATATAAAACTTGTCATTTTGGGGTTGAAGTATTTCTTTAAAGCTGCACTATGAACAATGGGCCTAATGACTATTCAAAAAGAGTCACTCATAGTGATAATTATCCCATAACTGCAGTTGGCTCAGAGTTTTCTTCAGCTTGTTGTTTTGGTATTGCAACCCTCCAACTTGACTACTTTCATTCACTTTCACTGTTTCCAGTAGCAGCAGGAAGCAGAATTGTTTTTGTTTTGCTGCCTCTAAGTGGCAAACAATTCCATTAATGGCCTTATTGCTTAAAAAATCTATTGCATGTGCAAGAGGGCGGCGAAAAGCTGGCGCACTGAACCGCCATCAATGGCCGAGTCTGAGGGTGCACAGACCCTCGCTGATGTGGCAAGCATAAATCACACTTAACATGCCTCGATGTGGTCTGCAGAATAAATATGTTTTGATGAAACCACACTGATGCCATGTACCAGCCCAGCCTCACATGATTCTGTATTAATCTATGACTTATATGCTCCAGTTGCGGTCCCTGCTAATGCTCATAAACACCTGCATCAGCTCTTTGAGACCATCAGTGAGGAGTAGTAAAGCATGCAGAGCAGACAGCATGACTTACTCTCTGTGAGGCCATCGTGGAGCTGTGTTCCCGTGGTAACACCTTCTGACAAATGACTGAAACACATACAGAACATTCAAACATAGCCTGAAGGACTGACTTGTTGCCAATCAGGTGTGCAGCATTAATGTACTGTCTGTCCTGCCTGCTTATTTCCCCTATATGTATATTTGTCTTGTTCAGTGTTGATGTATGTTATGTGCCTCAGTATTATATATGTGCTTATTCTGTAGGTACACTTTTCTTTTTCTTATATGTGAATTGTTTTTGTCTATACATTACTGATTATTGATGAATCTTAATTTCATTATGTTATTTGAAATTTTGTAATTTTAGGCTGCCTTCAAAAAATTTGGCTGGGGACAGCAGATGAAAATTAGCCTCTCTGGTTAACTCTGGCTCACTTACAGTTTTACTGTTGATTACTGTGCATTGTCCCTGCAAAATAAACAGCAAAATAAAATAAATTAAAAATAAACATAAAAACAGTAACACACTAGAAATATACTTATATATTCCGGGTGAAAGCTGTCATGTCATGACATAACTTGAGTCATATCTTGCAGAGAAATAGATTGTTTTTCAAGCCGTCTCTGCCATATACTAAGGCTTATCACCATATGTCGGGTCAGGCCTGATGTGACTTATCTTATCCCCTTCTGTACATACATAAAGAACATGTCATTATCGCCCACCTCCCTTTCATGGTATGTGAGGAGGACTGGTATCCTGCTCCTCGTGTATATAAGAAGATTGACACCGTGTTCACATTAAGTTCCTTCCGAGGTTCTAAGGTAAGCAGCAGTTGGAATTCAGCAGTGTCAGTTATTGTAGAAATTTAGCTCTAGTTCAGTATGACTCAGTTTTCAGACAAACGTATACACAGTGCTCCCTGTAAACTGGGGAAAAGTGCTGCAGTTGTTTTTCGGGCTGGAATGGAATCATCCAGACATGGTTCCACCTGCAGCATGGGGCTCACGGGGGAAGAGCACGGGAAGTCTGCACGGTGAAGCTCAATCTAAGATATTAATATAGAGACATTTCTTTGGTAAAGGTATTTTTTTAAGAACATGGTACAGGTGCAATTTATGTCATTGCTGCTATTATGAATTGCTGAAACAATGTGAAATTAGTTACATTTATATATGAAATCTTGGGGGTAACTATTATATCATTGACTGCACAAACATTTTAAAGAAACTATGATAGTTCACATTAGTGGCGTTATTGTGCACCAACTTAAAATTATTTTACAGGCCATATGCTTAATAATAGTTACGGTCAAGTTGTACATTTTGTACAATTTCAAAGAATATGCAATCATATTATATACATTTTAATTGTCTTTGTGTTTTCCTTCTGTTTATTTATTCTAGAAAAAAGAAGTTTAAGTTGTGAGCTTTGAAAATCCAGATGACTACGTTCACTATTCTGGCAGGTAAACAGTCATCATTTCTCACTGCTTTATATCACCTGTTTCACATGATACATTCAACTTAATGCATGCAATTTATTCTCAAATGTGTACCTCTTTATAGGCTTGTGCCTGGCGATGTGCCAGCTGGGTAAGTTACACTTATAAAACAACAACACTTTGAAGCTTGTATTGACTTAAAGTGTTTGAAAATAATAGAGGTTATGTGCAATACTGACTATTGATTTGCTTTCACTGATATCCAGCAACTGCCTCCAAGATGGTGTGCTATTTCACCAACTGGTCCCAGTACAGACCTGGGACTGGGAAATACACGCCCCAAAACGTGGATCCCTTCCTGTGCACCCATCTGATTTATGCTTTCTCCATCATCAACAACCGAAACGAGTTGGTTACCTATGAATGGAATGACGAGACCCTGTACAAGACCTTCAATGGCCTGAAGAGCAAGTAAGAACTTATCTTTTCGTGGTATTAAATATTCTCCCCAGTGATCGCAGCTTGAGCTTCAATCTGTGTGAATGACCAAAATTGAAATGTGAAATTTAACAGTTTATATATATATATATATATACAAATACTGAGTATGATAAACAGGCCTTTGTCAACTCAATTATTCTGCATTAAACAAATCATACCAAACCAAAATTGTTTTACAGGAACCCCAATCTGAAGACCTTACTGGCTGTTGGAGGATGGAACTTTGGCTCAACTCAGTGAGTGTTTCTACTTTGTTTATCAAATGTGTGCTTCTTCAAGAACATCCTAAACAAGGCATAGATTTAGACAAAATCAAAAGCTCTAATGCATTTTAGTATAAGTCCTATTCAGAGCAAAAAAAATGTCCTCAGGTTCTCCATCATGGTGTCCACACCAGCCAACCGTCAGACGTTCATCCAGTCCTCCATCAAATTCCTGAGAACTCATGGATTTGATGGTCTGGATCTGGACTGGGAGTACCCTGGATCTCGTGGCAGTCCCCCAGTTGACAAGATGAGGTTCAGTCTGCTTTGCAAGGTGGGTCATGAACTCTTGAGCCATAAGGAACATGTTTATATATTGCATTGATAACACTATATTTTCAAAAGTCATTAATTGTCTTTACATGCAGGAACTTGTTGAAGCCTACGCAGCTGAGGCCAAGGCCACGGGCCAACTTCAGCTCATGGTAACTGCTGCAGTGTCTGCTGGAAAAGGAACCATCGATGCTGGATATGAGATCGCTGAGATTGCCAAGTACGGCAGTGTTATTGAAAATGCTATTATATTAAATCAATAAAAAAGATTGATGGTAGGGTGGCTCAGTAGCTAGTCTTAATCAGTATTTTATATGCATTGCAGGCATCTGGACTTCATCAATGTAATGACCTATGACTTCCATGGTGCTTGGGAGCGATCCACCGGACACAACAGCCCACTGTACCGCGGCTCACATGACAGTGGTGACCTCATCTACTTCAACACTGTAAGGAGCCATTCACATGTCAGGTTACTTGTGCCCTCCAAATGACAGATATCTTTTAATTTAAATATCTGTGTACGGCAAATATATGGAGGAAAAGTTACGTATTTTATAAGTCTGTAACAATAACCCAGAAAATGTCATAGTGATGTCATTAATGTATCTTAGCTTGGAGTTGGAGACTAGATGTCAATCCAATATTCCATACCATATGCCAGAAACAGGTTTAGTATTTCCTAATAAATAGTGTGTAAAAAATACCAGGATGTCCAACTGCATTCGGTAGTATTTTTCAGTACGCAAGCCAGCATGCTTTTCTGGCTAATCTGAACCTACAATCTACTGCACTGCCCAATTGAATTGTCCCAGTAGAATACATACGGCATGCGACAATAAGTACTTTTCAAGGGCATCTATGTACTAAAAGTAAAGAGAAAAAGTATGTGATATGAAACGCTGCTTGGACATTAACAAAAAGCTTGTAGAGTTTGAAAAGAGCTGGGCATTTACCAGCCATGTGTCTAAGGGGATAATGCATTATGGGAAATATAGGATCCAGCATTTTTTAGGCTGGACACTTAAAGGGGACAAGAAGGCTATCTCAAGCTTCACTGCTTCATCTCTCACAAGTCCACAACTTTATGGAAGTGCAATAACAAGTCCCAAGAATACCTTTTTGATTTACGAAAAGCAGTGAGTTGCTACTGCATGCATTAACAAATCCAAGTCATTAATCCTTCCATTTCCTTTTCAGGACTTTGCCATGAAATACTGGAGAGACAAAGGCACCCCAGTGGAGAAGCTGATGTTGGGATTTGCTGCCTATGGTCGTACCTTCCGTCTGACATCATCAAACACTGGCATTGGAGCCCCAGCTAGCGGTGCTGCATCAGCCGGACCATTCACACGTGAAGCTGGATTCTGGGCCTACTATGAGGTAGAGTATGAACTAAATAAAATGCATACTTACATGAGTAGAATGGATGGACCGACGGAACAATCCAAGGGCTTTTCTTTATTCTGGTCTTTCAGGTCTGCACCTTCCTGAAGGGTACCACCATTCAGTGGATTGATGACCAGAAGGTTCCTTATGCCAGCAAGAACAACGAGTGGGTGGGATTCGACACCAGGGAGAGCTATGAGATCAAGGTAGCTATCACATCAATCCAGAGGCATTACATATTTAGGGTTGGTGTGCACGGTGGAATTCAAGAGATAGATGAATTTTTCATTATCTTTTGTCTGACTCGTCTTCTTGTTTAATCCTCAGGTCCAGTACATGAAGGAAATGAAATATGGCGGTGCCTTTGTGTGGGCCTTGGATCTGGATGACTTTAAAGGAGAGTTCTGTGGACAGGGAAGCCATCCTCTGCTGTCCCATCTGCGCAAACTCATCGATGTTGGTAAGACAAGAATAATGAAGTTATAATGTGCAGCGTAAAGGTCTTGGCAGGTTTTTGGGAACCACAGAGGTCCCATTTATACATGCCATATTCTCACAAAATTTACCTTTTGGTTTAATGTTGTCTTTCTGTGCCTTCCACTTGTCACAGCGATGCCTCCACTTCCATCAACCACAACCAAGAAACCTAGTGTTACTACCACAGTATCAGCTACTACCACAACCTCCAAACCTGCTGTTACCACTGCAGCGTCAACCTCCACAGCAACCCCCAAACCCAGTGGTACCACTATTGCTCCATCCACCACGACTCCTATCCCTATCCCAGGACGTGGCTTCTGCAAAGACAAGCCCGACGGCATGTACCCCAACCCAGCTGACAAAGTCAGCTTCTACATGTGTGCAGGAGGCCGAACCTATCTGAGGACGTGTGGAGCTGGTACCATCTTTAATGACGCCTGCAAGTGCTGTGTGTGGCCCTAAGTGTTACCTAGTGTAAGACTGTCACTGACTTCTATCTGAGTACTGACTCTACCAGCTGAATATCTCTGGGATTACACCTGTTTTTGTGCTTTTTGACTATAAAAAGCTGCAACATTGTAATGTTTAGAATATGGTCCATCCGAATAAAAGTAAACCCAAAAAATAAGTTGTATATGGAGAATTCTACCAATAGCAGAAATGTTGAAGATTAATACAAGTCAACGCTCAATGCCATTTTGGGGGGGTTCAAATGGAGTTCAAATTCAAACACTCCCTTCTGGTTTGGAAATGTAAACACTGCAGCAAAGATGTCTCATTCGGAAAATGGTGAGGTGGTCTGACCTGCGTTGGCATCCCACCTGATGAAGCCGGTACAGTTGTGTACTCTCTCTAGCATCGCGTGATGAATGAAGCACAAACTGACACGTTTCACTACAACCAGTTGATTATTCTGGTAAAAGCAGAATGCTCCCACAGCCAACTTTATGGTAACAAGCACAACACAGACGTATCTTATGAAGCTTCAATCCAGCCCAAGTCACAGATGATGTGGTGAGCTGCACAAACAAAGTCACAAGCATCAAGGCTTTTAATGTTCGCAAACTGAAGTCAGTAGATGATGGGTTTTGTTTTGTATCACAGAATATTAAAAATATTAAAGGTACACTGATCATGAACATGTGTTTGTTTTAAAACAGTATATTGATCAATGTTTCACTTAAACATAAATTGGAATTTAGGATTTTGAAATACACTGTATACTGTACACTTTGCCTTCCACAAACCATAAGTTCATATAGACAGGTTAAAATGAATTATTAATGGATACTTTAAAGTTTTAAACAATAAATCAACATCTCAGCAGAATTCCACCATGACAGAGAAGAGATGGCATTGACTAGTTCGGCTCCAAAACTGGAAAAATGCATTCACCATGAAATCATGCAGAATTGTGCCATTGATCTTACAGGCTAATGTATGACATATTTGTATAATAGCACAATATCAGTCACAGTGGGACATTTTCATAACTGTTTTCAGCATCGCTTATATTTCTGCCCGAGGACCTTTGCATTTATACTCAGGCAAGTGATAGGGGTGTGTCAGCACCGACACCTCAGCATCTATCAGGCACCACATGATGTTTGTGCCCAACGAGGTGGAGACAGTGTAGCTCCGAGGAACGCCTGTTGCCTCTTGTTTGGCTTTACTCCTCACTGTATCACACATGCCTTTTTGCACTTAGAACTAGAAGTCGGGCGCAATAAAAACACATTCAGGAGTAGGTTAATTCAAAAGAGTATTTTACCACTTCACTAATTGCTTTCAGTCAATAATCCACTATGGTTTAAGATTATTCTTTGAAGGAGAATGCAAAGGCGGTCGGTGTGGTGGAAATTCGTATACTTTCCTTGTGAGAAATCAAAAGTACCGTAAGCTCATCTGTCTTTAAGAATTTATTACAGGATAAATATAGGAAAATGATCATGAGAGTACAAGTCAATCAAAACATGAGCCAACGATTACAAACAGGAGTCATCGTATACTACCCAGCTGGAATAGGGACAGAGTTCCTTCACCCGGGAAGGATGAAGGAAGTCTGACCCATTCTCGGTGTGGAAGTGGAACTTTTAAACACGTCAGAAGGACACTTTGTCCCACAGCATGAGATGGCGTGTTTCTTCCCTGTTTGGCTAGACAGTACATATGGAATATGAGCTTTAGATAAGCTGGGAAGAAAAACAGCTGTTTTAGAAATGCAAACACGTCTGACACTGGAATAAGTTCAAGCTATAGATGAGTTACAGAGTTCACTAAATACATTTTTTTCTCCGACAGTCGGTATATAAGACACTTTGAGAGAAGAATATGAAGAATGCCAAGATAGTTGGCTATGGAAAGAAGAACATTATGGACACCCAAATAGAAATCCCATTTTGTTTCTGGGCATTGCAATTACTTAAAATCCGTCATTACAAGGCCTTGGTGTACTTTGCTTGCAACATTTACCGTTAGGGTAAGGTTAGGAGAAGTTCAATTCAATTCAATTTAATTTGTACAGCCCAAAATCACATTGGCCTCAGAGGGCTTCAGCTTTACAATCTGTACACAGCCGACATCCTCGGTCTCAGGACCCTCACATCGGTTCAGGAAAAAGTCCCCCAAAAAAAACTTTAACGGGGAGGAAAAAAGGAAGAAACCTCAGGGAGAGCAGGATGGACAGAAGTGTGATCGATGTCATGTGTACAGAATGAACACCGTAACAGAGTTACAACACAGTCAATGCATATGACACAAGTTGGAAAAGAGAAAAGTTGACAACTGCAGACCCCCTCAGAGGGTAGAAAACGCCTACCCTCAAACCGGGCCTGCAGTTTTCTGCAGCAGCCCCTGGTGTTGTTGCAGCTGCATGGCAGCACACTGCCTCTGTGTGTGGACTGAGTTGCTGCACCACCATAGAAAGAGCTAGAGAGAGACAGCTCTCTGGTTCAGAAGACTAATTTCAATCCAGTGGGGAAAAAAAATCACAGTGATACTGTTGTCACGTCCCTGTATCCAAGAATAAGGATCAGTCGTGGTGATAACCTTTCCTCTATTTAGCATCAATTGCCCTTTGTATCCTCCCTTATTGTCTATGGAGCACTCACCTTAAGTACAGAAGACTAACGTGGACTAACGTGAACAATCCTACCTTTCTTAGTTGATCTGATTGCTTTGTACTTAAAGTGTGACTTTTACTCCATCATTTTCATTGTTGCTTTGTTCACACAATATTTGTGTTATGACTATCACAGCTTCTCAAAGTGAGAATTTGTAGCTTTTATGTTTATACTATCTTCTATGTTAATTATAAAAGTAACCACTTCATAGATGCTGCTTTTATCCATCATTTGTGGAGTTTCACAAAAATGATGTTTACATTCAGTGTTTCTCACCAAAACATGGTGTACATCGTGGATATCTGAATGCATTTTCTTCCGAGTAAAACATTTCAAAGCTGATTTCATACATGTTTACTGGCCTGCAGTCGTTCTCTTCTTCGTTGGTGCAATG
The DNA here is from genome assembly GCA_016806645.1 of Ophiodon elongatus. Lineage (NCBI taxonomy): Eukaryota > Metazoa > Chordata > Actinopteri > Perciformes > Hexagrammidae > Ophiodon > Ophiodon elongatus. The sequence continues at coordinate 152,844 of JACSYO010002111.1, read as the reverse complement.
TAGTTGCCCCAATATCATACAAAACAAAAAAATCTAAATACGTCTTTTGTTTTATTGTTTAATTTGTCAAAACATAATACATTTCAACATACATATTTTCTATTTTAATTCATTATTTTACAATCACGAGAGATGTGACTAGTTTGTCACCTGCTGCCATCGTTGTATACTTAATATCGTTTGAAGATTACACCTCCTGTGTGTTTGATATTCGTTCTCTTTTTTGTTACTATCACACCACTCTCTGTCCCAGAATGCTTCACACTTATCTGCAAGTGAATGTGGAAAAACAAGCTGCCAGCTGTGGAACATCTTGATGGGCAACAGTCATTGGCAGTGTCCACCAAAGGAAAGAAATAAAGTAATCAAAGCTGTTAACCTGGGAACCTATATCAATTTATTAAGTAATGCATTCGTTTTTATTATTATTATTGTGCAGTCAGTAAAAAACATATTAAGTGTCACATAGTGATTATTTTTTTTTATGTTATTTCCCTTTCTCTTGTCCAGTTTCATGTTTCATTCAGTTTCATTCTTGTCAAGTTTAACACTAGTTGCAGCTACCAGACTATAAATATATGCACTTTACGCTGGCTGTGCATGTTATTCACTAGTCCACATGTGTAAATCTATGACGACCATAGCCCAAAGTCATCATATTACTGGTTGTCAAAGCAACGCTGAAAATCAGACCTAGGTATTTAATTTCAATAATATGAAACTGGAACCAGCTAATGTCTGGGTTTTGCAGGCTAAATAAACCCGTAATTGATTTTTAATGATCAAATATGAATTATCAGTTGACTGAAAGTAATTCATGAATTGACTTAAAAGTGATGTTTTAACTTCTAGTCAAGTTAAAGTGACAACAGTAACAATGAGACAAACAAAACTAAGATCAAATATCAGGACTATGATCAGATGACATGGCATTCTGGCATCTAATTGCAGACTTAATTTATAACCAGTTGATGTGTAAATGATTGTCTACATATCCTATGGTTCAGACTTCACATCTTATCAAAACATCTTATCAAAACATCTTCTAATAACCACAGTATTTATTACCCCAATGTATCGAAGGCTGCTACACCTCCTCCTTCTCTGTGCACAACCGACTATATAAAAGGTCAAACTTTGCTGCTGTTATTTGGGTCTCTGATCTTGTTCCAAGGTGAGTTTACAAGGGAAAACAATGCCTCTAAATTTTCATTTTTAATTGTGATCATCTTGTGCTTTCTGCGGTTGTTTCTATCATTGACCTTGATTCACTTTGTGTCTACTTGTACTGCAGTGTTGTGAGAAGTGAATTCAAGATGACCAGGCTTACAATTCTAGCAGGTATGTATTTACATTTGGTGCTATATTACTCTTCACTAACAGACTATAATATCTATAATTGTGTCATCCTGATTGTCCATACTGTGATTTTATTATGGTGGTCTATTCTGTACACACGGCATCTATTTCCTGTCTGTCCGTCCTGGGAGAGGGATTCTTCCTATGTTTCACTTCCTGTTCCTTTCACTTTTTCCCTGTTAAAGGGTTAGAGTGTTTTGTATGCTGAACAGATTGTAAAGCCTCATGAGGCAAATTTCTGATTTGTGTATTGGGCTATAGAAATTAAATTCACTTGACTTGACTTAAAGGAACTGTGTGTAGCATTGAGGAGGATCCATAGGCTGAAATGAAATATAATAATAATAAGTATGTTCCCTTTAGTGTAGAATCACCTAAAAATAACAAAGGTTGTGTTTTTATTACCTTATATTGAGCCGTTTATACCTACATACAGAGGAGGTCATCTTCACAGAGCTGGCTGCCATGTTCCTACAGTAACCCAGAAAGGACAAACCAAACATTGGCTTTAGGGAGGGTCATTCACATTTTCACATGACCGCTGTAGTTCTCTTACACGCTTGGCACATGGGAGAAGGTTCTCATTGGTTGAGATTTGCAACCTCACAGCTACATGCCACCAGATCCTACACACTGGACCTTTAATTTATTTTTTGGTTGGTGCTCTTCTTTATCTAACCGTTTCTTTTCTATCTTCTTTAGGCCTATGTTTGGTGATATGCCAGCTGGGTAAGTCGTAATACTTTTTGATCAACTGGCAACATTTGATCTGGATTTTCATTTGAAATTACTGGACTCAATGCTTCTTTAATGTTCCTTTACTCCAACACAGGATCTGCCACCCAGATGGTATGTTACTTCACCAACTGGTCGCAGTACAGACCGGGTCAGGCGAAGTACATGCCACAAGATGTGGACCCCTTCCTGTGCACCACCCTGATCTACGCCTTCTCCATGATCAACAGTAACAACGAGCTGGTTACCTACGAGTGGAATGATGACGTCCTCTACAAGTCTTTCAATGGCCTCAAGACCAAGTAAGTGTCAATAGTTGAGCTAGATCAGAGGTCAGGCTAAGCTAGCAGAGGTTCAGTGCCTTCCCCAAGAGACCCTGAGCAGAGTAATGCTTGCTGAAATTGGGACTTTGCTTAAACAGGGATTTAAGCCCAGAGATGTTCCTATTGTAAAATGTAAATGCACTACGTGAGTCTGAACGACACGCTTGGAGAAAGTGGGGTGGAAATGACCTACCCTCTGTGCTGTTTCCAGAAATCCTCATCTGAAGACTCTGCTGGCTGTTGGTGGATGGAACTTTGGGTCAAGACAGTAAGTAACATTTCAAATCACAATGTATCACATGTAGTAACCACTAGATTCTTGAAACATCCTGGAAGTCCAATAAAGTCTTAACTGTCACAAAATGAAGTTGAGATATAGCCTAAATATAGTAGTATAGTTTTAGTTTTTTCGTAACTTTCCTACAGGAAGATTAAGTTGATGTTATCTTTAACATACAGCAGTTAGCCACTTGCAGTACTAGTTTCTACTTGGATAACCGTATGTTTAGAACAAATCAACAATAGACAGCTAACCAGATAGTGTGGTCTTCTAGCTTTGACGCTCATATGTAAAAATGTTTTGAGTATGAAGTATGAAAACAAAGCATAATCTTCCCCTCAGGTTCTCCATCATGGTGTCCTCTCCAGCCAACCGTCAGAAATTCATCCAGTCCTCCATCAAATTCCTGAGGACTTATGGATTTGATGGTCTGGATCTGGACTGGGAGTACCCTGGTGCTCGTGGAAGTCCCCCAGAGGACAAACAGCGGTTCACTCTGCTCTGCAGGGTGGGTACTCCTGCTTAAGATTCTAGCAGCAATTCAGCGCCACTGTTGTATGGTTTTACATCATGTTGACTCTTTTCTTACTTCCTCTTTGGTCTTCATTTGCAGGAGCTTGTTGCTGCCTACGCAGCTGAGGCCAAGGCCACCGGCAATCCTCAGCTCTGGGTAACTGCTGCAGTGGCTGCTGGAAAGGGAACCATTGATGGTGGATATGAGATTGCTGAGATTGCAAAGTGAGTGTGCTTTCTTTTATGCCTTTTATGTTCTACAAAGTTTTTTTTAAATGAATATTTCATTTTTTACCCTATCGCCAGGGAACTTGAATTCATCAATGTGATGACCTACGACTTTCATGGAATTTGGGAGACGTTCACTGGACACAACAGCCCACTGTTCCGTGGATCCGATGACCGTGGTGATCTCATCTACTTTAACACCGTAAGTTGATATTGGGTACTGGAGATGAATGTACTTAGGGGTACCTAGCCCTTGGTTTTACTTCAGCTCTTCCATCAACTTTTGTAGGACTATGCCATGAAGTACTGGAGAGACAACGGCACTCCAGCGGAGAAGCTCAGGATGGGATTTGCTACTTATGGTCGTACCTTCCGCCTGACATCATCAGACACTAGCGTTGGAGCCCCAGCTAGCGGTCCTGCATCAGCCGGATCATTCACACGTGAAGCTGGATTCTGGGCCTACTATGAGGTACAGTTTAAATAAGGCTTGATATGGTGTACAGTATATCAGTTACTGTGGCATTTAATGGCAAAAAATTACAAATGAAATGTAAAGCTACACAAACCTCACGATGTCTGTTGTCTAGATCTGTGCATTCATAAAGGGCACCACCATTCAGTGGCTCGAGGACCAGAAGGTTCCCTATGCTGCCAAGAACAATGAGTGGGTGGGATTTGACAATAAGGAAAGCTATGAGATCAAGGTAGGTGGCATATCAGCTCTAGAATTTAACATATTCATAGCAAATCCAAAGTATTTACACCGGTTACTTTCTATTTTTGCCCCAATAGGTGCGTTACCTGCAGGAGCAGAAGTTTGGTGGTGCCTTTGTGTGGGCCCTCGATTTGGATGATTTTGCGGGACGATTCTGCGGTGAGGGTAACCATCCTCTGCTGGGTCATCTCCGCAAACTTCTTAATATTGGTAAGTCCAAAGCATTTTTAGGCAGAAGTTTTCCTTTAAAGTTATTTCACTATGGTCAAGACGGATAGTAATGTTGGCCATCTTTAGTGGTTTAATGATTATTAATTATTACCCCTACTATTATCCCTTCAGGATCAATTCTCTTTGGCTACCATATTAAACCTTCCCAATGAGTTTATTATTATATACTTATAGTTTAAGTCTTATTTAAATCTGCATCAGGTATTTTTGTTACCACGTTACCAAGTTACTCTGTAATAATGGCCTATAAAGCATAGATGACATGATGACATTCTACAGTCATTTGCCATATAAAAAAAGACAAACATGCATGTTCAAACAGGTATTTTGCTTGTAATACCACTTCTTACTGTAAGGCTTGAGAATGAGCCACCCTCTCAGTCATTTATTGTAATAAAGTAATGTACAGTGCTGTCTGGATTAGTCATTTAAATCATAGTCAAATGTTAATTTATTTCTTTGCTTCAAACCCCTTCCTCTCCTTCTACCATTCAGAACTGCCCCCACTGCCCCCTACCACCGCCCCCACCACCCCCAAACCTGGTGCTAGCACCACCACCCCTCCAACCACCACCACCACGACCACTACCACCACCCACGCCCCAGGATCTGGCTTCTGCAACGGCAAACCTGACGGCCTGTACCCCAACGCAGATGACAGGAACAACTTCTACATGTGTGCTGGTGGCATCACCCACGTGAGGCCATGCGGACCTGGATCCATCTTTGATGATGGCTGCAAGTGCTGCGTCTGGCCCTGAGCGGAGACAGCTGATGCAAAACTCAACAACTAAATCCAATGTTAAAGTTCTCTTGTATCCTCTGTGTATACGATAATTTACCTAAATTACTCTATCATTAGTGTTGTATAGATATAATGTGGTTTTTTTGTCTAATATTTAACATACATTGCAAATTGCAAATAAAAGCATTGAAGTACTTTGGTACACATACTTTGGTACACATTGTTGTGGCTCATCATTTCAATCTATGTAGTCATTAAAACCGACTACTTTCTTCATACATTTTTTCTCAAACTTACACATTATCACACAGTATAACTGGAAAGCTGTGTCATGTTTCCAGCACTGGTGACAGAATGAGTATTAAAGTTTTTGTACCAATATCAAAACAATACTTTTCTTAAATCCTTACTTAAAAACACATATTTCTAGATATGAATATATCTTACTGAGAACATAAGCTTCTCAGATGCATTGTTTAGTGTCATATTAACACAAACAGCTGTGCAGGAATAAATACATTATGAAATTCACAATTAATTAATTAATAAGAATAAATAAATATGACTAACAATGTCAAATTATTGAATCAGCTTTGAGTACCGAGGTTCAAGAGCACAAAAAAAGAAACAATGTGCATATCATGACAGGCCTTTTATCACTGAGAAAACATTTTTGGAAGTAATCCAGCAAGGGGCCGGCTGCACAAAAATACCTTACGTTTTCTCCTTAAGTATGACACTTTAGGAGCAAGGCCTTAGTTCTCTTTAGCTGAGGGGCTTACTTAAGGGTGCAATAAAACTGTTAAGGCATTTACTGCATTGAAATAGATTTTACAGTTCTAAAACAACAGTTTCCTTACACTGTGATACCTGTCATCATCTCACCTGTTAGAAGTCTCTCAAAGTTGGCCTTTAGATAGTCAAAAATGGCAGAAGAGCAATCATGAATTGCAAAGGGACTAGAAGGGCACACTTGTAAAATGTAGTATTATCCAACTCTAGATGAAATGACAAATCGTCACCAAATCACTTAACCTGCTGGTTAAATCTATAGAGTAAAACCAATTGTCCGTCTATGTAACAGACTTAGAAATAGTTGGTAAGCTAGGTAGCTTGTCCTTCTCCAGAGTGGCAGAAGGACCCAAGACCCAGCACTGCCACTGGCCATCAACATTTCTATTCAGATCATTTTCTGCAGCATTAAAGCGTGGCCGAATTAACGAGCTAGCAAAGAAAATGAGCCGATAGCAATACTAACATGCTTTTCTACGCTGTGACACAAGTGTTGAATGAAGCATTATGTTTTTCAATTTGACTCTTTCACTCTCTGTGCTCAGTGACGTTACTACTCCACTGCTCGTTTTAGTTGTTGCTGCAGAACCTGGCTCTTGGATGCTCATAAGTTACCTTTTGAGCACACATGTGGTTGTTTTCGTAGTTATTTAGTCAGACTATGGTGAGACTTGATTGTTGAGAATCCAGACGGGATTATTTGCCTGATACTGATACTGCACTCAAAATGTGATTAGTGATTCATGAAAGGAACTATCTCAACTCTGGATTTCCGCTTCTCCCTGAAATGCTACCCTTCAAAGAGATAATTCAAACTGACAAACTGATGCATCACTAGACACATCACACCCTGAGGGGAAGAATTCACCTCAAACAAAGAGGACATAACTTCATATATAACAAAACAAATATAACAAAAAGTATAACACGCCATCAGAAAATGGGGGTTTACTCCAGTCATTGGACTTGTCTGCACTTTGTTCGGTTTCAGTCCAGAATAAAAGAGCGTAGTGCAGGGCGAGAACTTTGCACACTAATTCACAGTATGAAAGCAATCCGACAGACTTTATTCAGTGAAGTTGCCGGAACTTAAAGATAACAAAGACGTCTTTGATAGTTTTATGATTGTATTATCAGAATTAATTGGTGTATCAAGGGTCACTGAATAACTGGCCAAATGCTTTTTGTGCCAGAACTTCAATATATTGCATGCATCAACAGAGGACTTTGTTTAAACTGGTTCCTGCCAGTTTGAGAGAGATACAAACCTTGGAAAGGAAGGCACAAAACGTGAATCTGTGTATGCACGTATAAGTGCGCTTGCAGTTTGGCAACGAGAGTATAGTTGCGTGCAATAGCTTGTCAAGCTATGCAAGGACATTAATCACCAAAGATAGTGAATGCAATTTTTTTTTTTTACCAGATTGGTCTTTCCAGATCTGTGTGCTATGAGTGAGTGGGTAGAATCAAGCGGCAACCTCCGGTCATAAGAAATGCAGTTCATCAAATGGCCACTTGAGGCTGGCTACAAAAGGGCTTCAATCCCCATGGACCTCCTTGTTGAAATGCCCTACTTTACAGCAGAAATCAACCTGTTTACATGGTCACTGGTTGAACTGAAATACTTGTTGATCTGAAACCAATCTTGGATTATGCCAGGTTCATAATGTCAGTAAATCTGGGGGCTGGATGCAAGAAGAACAACGGATTTGGGATAGACTTAAGGTTGAAAATCAGCAAATTTTCCCATGAAGGAGCTAAGACTTGCAAGCACACTAATATTTATGCTTTAATGCATAGCCTCATTACCATATTCTGTGAATGTAGAGCACTAAACACAAGCAATAAAATAACCAAATTATGTTCAAATTTAATTAACAGTTCTGCTTTTATTTTAATAGTTGCAGAGAACCTAAATTGTTAAATATTTAACAAGGTCCTTATTTCTTTCTACAATACAAAATGTGGAGGAACATGAGGGGGATTTACCAGAGCTCATCTACACAAAACATTAATTTCAAGTCACTCAAACTCTTCCAGACAGAGAAATGTAATAAAGCATACGTTTTCAATATTCAAAATAAAGGACTCTGAAATCGACAAGGTAAAATGATGGAACTGCAACTCTTCCTGCGCATCCTTCTCTGCTCACACAGCAACCTTAGCCTTGAGGGGAAGGCTCAAGACTTCAGCAAGGCAAGTCCTTTGTCCTGCCTGTGTGTGTCTGTCGAGCCCCGTTATCAACAACATACCATCGTTACACTGGGGGATATTAGAAGATGCAGGGATGATTGGGCATTGGGTTTCAAATGGGAGTTTCATGTTAAAAATGCTCTAGGAAAAGGGTTACTCCAAACTGCGAGAGAATATCAGTGTCCTGGTCCAGACCTTCACATTAAAGGGATACATCACCCACAAATAACCATTTGTATGTCAATTACTCACCTTGTGTTACCTTGAATTCTTGAAGACAAAAAAATATATCATAAACTCAAAACTACATCAAAATATCTGTTTCTAAACTCTCACACAACTGGTGCAGTATAATCCAAGTCCCATGTATCCAGTTGTTTGCTCACTACCTCCCAAACACATGCATCTTCACCTAAACCCGACGGCTTGTGTTTTAAATAGTAAGGTTTTAGTTAACTGCCATTTTAGAGAGCAAACCCCTTTCTCATCATCTACCACAGGTTCTCCATCATGGTGTCCTCTCCAGCCAACCGACACACTTTCATCCAGTCTTCTATCAGATTCCTGAGGACTAGTGGATTTGATGGTCTGGATCTGGACTGGGAGTACCTTAGAGCTGGAAGAAGTCCTCTCGAGGACAAGCAGAGGTTCACTCTGCTCTGTAAGGTACACCGACTCGAGACGGACACCTTTTTCTCTAGAATCTACTAGTTCAATTCCTCTTCAGCTTTAAGGTTTTCAGAGTCTAGTTTTTTTTTTTTTTTTCTCATTTTAACGAACCATGGGTTTGTTCTTTTCATGTTCTCTTTATAGTCTCAAACCTATTCTATCTTGGCCCTCCATAAAATTGTCCCTCATTGTACGGTGAAATAGAATTCATTTTACTTTGTTTCTGAGGGTTTTATGATTTCCAATCACTGATGAAAACAAAGATGATCAAGATGATCTTCCTTTGTATCATTTCTTCATATTTTCTATAATTTAAACGAACACACATAAGTCATACAAGTAATACACAGTATGTATTGCGATTCAGATGAAGACATGTAGTTTATGCATTGCTTATGTAAATAACTCAGTTTCCTGTAACATTAGACTTTTACTGATAGAGCAACGTTATCTGTGTGACATCATCATTCATAACAGAATATTATGTGGGCATCTCTCTTTCATCCTTTTGTTATTCAGTCTCATAATTACTCAGATGAGTAATGGATGGCAAAGAGGCAGAAATTCAATTCTGTTTATTTGTTTGAAGCGAACATCTACATTGGACTGAAGTGAAAACGTAATAAGAGTTATAGTTTAGTACTTACCAGTGTTTTTGTATTTTTTGGGCAGCAGTAGTTTGTAGTAGTAGTGTGATTTGTTGTGCTGAGGATCATTTCGGACCACTGACTAAAGTGTAAATTAATTTCTATTGATTTCTAGGAGGTTTCGGAGGCCTATGAAGCTGAGAGTAAAGGAGTCAGTAACACACAACTGATGCTCTCTGCAGCCGTGGCAGCACAAACAGGTGTTAACGATACAAGATATGATCTCTCCGAGATGTCAAAGTAAGGCTAAGATTTATGTCAGCTTCAGTTCGAATACCTTTGACGTTACATTATCACAATGTGCTTATACACCACCTCTGTCTATGTTCTATGGACGTGACCGTGTCTGTGTTTGTGTGTGTTTAGGTACCTGGACTTCATCAGTGTTAAGACCTTTAACCTCCATGGGGGTCAAGATGGAGTGACAGCCCACCACAGTGCACTCTACTCTGAAAGCAATGCTAACATAGTAATAACCCAGTTTGATTACGTTCATGTGTCCCAGTCAGAGGTTTGAGTTAACTTGATTTTGGAAATGTTTTGACTTGTTTATAATGTATTTTCCATTAAAGCGAAAATTCATACAAATAATTCTTATGGTCAAAAATATTAGTAAACATTCACATCTTGCTCCCGAATCCAAAAACTAGAGTGTTAGAACTTGTGATGAAGTGTGGAACTGCTGCACAGACAATGATTCAGGAAAGATGTCAGAGATGACACTGAGACACTACAATAGAATAAAGAAACCCTAATGTAGGTGGTGTTCCCCTTCAAATATACTCATGTCTTCTTAATCTGCACTGTAGTTGAATACCTTTTGTTCTCTGAAACTACAGTCACATGATTATTCACTGTGGGTTTGTTTCTACAACTGACCTCTTTCACTCATTTAAAGCTTACTTGAAATGTAGCAGTGTTTAGCTCAGTAATGGCATGACTATTTAAAATCAGAAAAAATAGATGTATTTTTTATTGTAAGGATGTATCAAATGATGGCATGAAACCATTGGGGAATGTGAAAGGTGTCACTTAAGCTTTTAGCAGGTAAAGAGTCATGAATGAAAAGTTAAAAGAGAGTTAATGTTGGGCTTATATTCATCAGGTGGACACCAACACGGCTCCAAACGAATGGTCACGTTACTCTGTCAATGCTGGAAGTAATAAGAAGCAACGGTTTGCTAACAAGTTCACCTTATCAACTCAAAAGGTGATGGTATGTCAACGTCTGGTTTCCGCTGGCTCCATCTATTTATTGTGTCGTCGGGATTCGTCCTCTCCCTGATGGAACCTGGTGTGAAAGAGCTTCTTAATTTCCTGTCATCGTGGACTCTGTTGTTGTTTTGTCTCGCCATATGCTCATTTTTCTCTATTGTGTGAACGTAAACACTAATTTATTACATTTATACGATATTTTTAGTACAGTTTTAGTACAGTTCATTGGATGCTCTTGGTGTGATGCATTTAACAACGACATTCCAAGGAAGCTAAATGGATTCATGAATATCCCAGACTTCGTTAACTCCAGTCCCTTTGGTTCCTCTCAGGACTCTGTTCTGCAGGACTTGATGAGGTCAGGAGCCCCAGCAGGGAAGTTGTTGCTGGGTTTTCCCACACACGCTCGTTCCTTCACACTCTCCACCACAGCAACCGGCCTGACCTGATTCTGTATAAACTTAATAGCTATCTCCTATCTGACTGCTGGTGAGGCGCCACAGGAACTCAATAACGGGACCTCAGTAATCGAACACCCACAGAACACAAGAGAGGTTGGATCAGAGTTCAATTCACGTAGATTTATTTGTAACACGCAGATTACAAATAAACCGAGTTGGGTCCGGTATCAACAACAACTCCTACCACAACTGACGAACAAACATTTTTGAACGTATAGTTACATAGACATAAAGAGAGGTATGTTTGGAGAGTGTGTGATAGGGAGAGCTTCTATTCAATGTTCACTTTGTTGTGGATTATTCTTGTCGTTCTGGCCCAACGATTAAAAGTCTTATTATTAAAACCTGCTATCTAAATGCTGACGTAATAACTTTAGCTATCTAATTGTGAGACAGCACAGGATCTCAATGACAGGACCTCAGTAACGAACAGCCACAGAACTCAGGAAAAACTGTGGATTGTTTCCACTTCACGTAGGTTTATTCTCAACACACAGATTACAAGCAAGCCGAGTTGTTCTGGGATCAACTGACGGCACAAAGGGAATGCACATTACTTTATACCCTAACTCTGCCCTGGCTTGGTAACTTATCGGTCCCAGAGACCTCTCAGGTTTCTCCCTCCCTGGTACTATGTTTCTGAAATACAGCGAGCAGACATTAATCACCCGTCTCCTTCAACCGGCTTCCTATGATTCAACCCCATCACAGATCAGTGTGACCTGCGTACGATTTCCCTCCCGTTGGACCACACACACACACACACACACATACACACACACACACACACTACTGCTACTACTACTTCGACTACCCCACCAACTAAGGCCATACTACCCCTCCTACTACCACGTAGTGCTACCACTATACTCTTCATCAGCACAAACACGTGTTGTAGCTGTGACGAACAGCATTAACATTACCATATACGATGTTTCTTTTCCAGACATGCTCCTTCTTGAAAGGCACCTCGGTCCAGTGGATCGATGGTCAGAAAGTTCCCTACGCTGTCAAAGTCAACCAGTGGGTCGGCTTTAACAACCAGAAGAGCTGTGATGCCAAGGTTTAGTCGGCTGTACGACTTTGTGGAGGAAAAGAGCAGATGTTTCAACAAGTCTCTTTATGAGCACTTTATTGAGTTACGTCTGATTGTCTTACAGGTGGACTATCTGAAGAGCAGGCAGCTGGGAGGAGCTGCTGTGTGGACTTTAGATATGGATGACTTTAATGACAGTTCTGTGAACGGGGCACATATCCACTGATATCACATCTAAAACATAGACTCAGTGAAGGTGAGGCTGCACCATCTTACACTTTCTTTACTCCAGAGATGTTAATTCAGGTCCCAGACATGTAGGCATTTCAAGAGCCAGTGGCTCAAAGGTCCATGTTTTAAATCCTGCCCTCTCGCATTAATCACTACCACTCACATTTATCTCATGACCCTTTTAGGGGGTTCTGACCCCAAGACTGGGAACCACTGTTTAAGGGATCCTGTAGCATACTGCAAAATAATTCTGGTAAAGAATATATCTATATATTTTAAGTTTCTTCAGCATTTTTCGATGAAATGAATATCAGTGTTCAGTAACATGACATTTTTGAATGGTCAAATACTCCTTAATGCTGCTTGTAGTGGCCAATTGTCGTATAAATAAAAACAATTCAAAAATAAATCAAAGGGCCACTGATACACCATGGGTTGTGGTTTGACGCAGGCCAAAGAAACGCATTGCACTTGATTCTGATTTTTCTCTTATTATTTATTTAAAAAACAAACAAAACAAAAGAACAAAAAGAACTCTAAACGCTGCTTCTTCTGTACTGGTAAAAAACCATGTGCCCACCCAGGTGCATTCTGCCCTACACCTGCCTGCTCCTAATTATGAAACCCAGTGCCCACAGCTTCACCCAATTAGTAAACGACAAAAAACTATCAAAAGAAAAAGCTATCCTAATTCATCAAGAATCACCCTAAATAAATAAACACACAGACTAACCAAACAATAATTGTGAACTAAAATAACTAAATACTAACATTAAATAAATAGCTCCAACACTGCTTTTAGAAGTTTTTTTTAATTATAATCTCCTTTACTGAGAAGTGCTCAACCTGATTACCAGAGCATATCTATTCCATGCGGCTTTCAACACGGCGACGGTGACTAGCAGCTGAAGCTGCTTACAGCGCTAACAGTGCAAACAATAGCAACAGCGCTAACAGAGCTAACATTGTTAACCTGAGGTTTAACCGGAGGGTTGGGTGCTACGCTTCCATTACGATGACTTGGGTCAGGGCGCTATGAGAGCAGTGCAGAGTGGCGGCCTTGAGCTCACCAATGGGGCACGCTACCATGCGCTAACATGCACTAACATGCGCAAACATGCGCTAACATGCACTACCATGCGCCAACATGCGCTAACATGCGCTGACATACGCTAACATGCGCTAACATGCGCTGAAGGCAAGCGCAGCCTAGAGGATCATCGCAGCATAGAGAAGCTCTGATTACAACACACACAGAGGGAGAGTGGCTTCTTTCTCTGCTCAGGTAGACTTTACTCCACTATATCTTAACATTACAAATAGTTGTTAGCTGCTATATTAATGCTCTGAATGATGTACAGATAACCTTTAAAGAATGGACATAATGGAAGGTAAGTAATAGAAAGTGGAAAAGATATAAAGCAAAGCATTCTTTGCCTCTAATCTATGTTCTTATACCTTTTCTAGCATCATTGCTCACTTAAAGTGGCAGTCTAGCAGTTTAGTATTGCACTTCCATAAGGTTGGGGGTCTCACAGGAGACAGGTGACGGAAATGTTACAAATCAAAGCAGCAGAGATCCAGACTCGTAGTCTATAGAATGGGCCAAGCTCCAAAAACTCTGGATCCTACATTTCCCATAATGCAACAAATACTATATTTTCATTAGACTTTCCCTTCTTGTGAGAAATGACCCACGACTTTCAAAGTTTCAAGTTCAAATACCAAGACAAGTCTTCAGAACCACAGCCAGCTCATACATCAGTTTTCACAGGCTGAGCGGTGCAGCTCATGATGCAGAATTTCATGTGACTATGGAAGACTAGAAAAGCGCTATACAAGTACAGGTCCATTTACCATGTGTAAAATTGGTTGTACGTCCTTCTGTGTTGAACATAATTGTGAGATTTCTAACAATACGGTTCTATATCTTTTTTCCGAGACTTGACAACACAGGAAACAACTCATGCGGTACCTTTCCCCACAACCTCCTCCTCTCCTTCTGACGGCACCCAACCCACGAAGGAGCCCTTCACCACAGCAACGCAGACAGCAGCTGCTTCCACAGCATTACTGTTGTGTATCCCGTCAGCAGCTTCTGCTCACGCAGAGCCGACCGGCTGTATGGAAGGTCGGACAAGACAAAGACATTCTACACATGTGTGCAGAGGAAGACATACGTCACCAGGTGCCACACTCTGGGGACAGTACACAGCAGAGGAGTGACAATCAGGAGCAGTTATGAATTGTCATGGGTCAATAAACAAAAAAAAATACAGTGGCTAATGTTTTTTTGTCCATTTTAACTATTAAAGTGTAATCCTGCAATTGAGATTTTTCCCAGTTATCGAGTTTCTTAAGAGATGTTCTTTGGCGTTATGCACATAATTTATGGGATGTATAAGCCACGTGTGTGAAAGTCAAGAAGGTTAAAACAGGTATTGGTATTACATTTAGCTTTTAACCTCCTTTAGCTTATTGTTTTGATCTTCCAGTACTCTGTCTGTATGGTTCACTGCTCAGCAGACAACAGTGTAAAGAACTGCACAAAGGACCACATGGCTCACAGACAAAGGCCACCTATAGGACGATACGTGAACGAATAAATGAAGTTATGCAGGTTCAACTCAATTGTTATATGTCAAGCTTAATTGTTGGTGGTAATCATTTGGCTATTATTATTATTACTATTATTATTATTATTATTATTATTATTATTATTATTAATGTTAATATTATTATTATTATTATTATTATATTGAATATTACTCTCCCCCGACTAACTTTACCAGCTACATCAGTAAGAAATCCAACGCAGAGCAGCTACTGGCTGATGTTAACGATGATGATGAAGAGAGACAATACATTTTAGGGTGGATTTTTCCTTCAACGTGATGACGCCAGTGGCTTACGCTCTCACGCGCCATGGAGCGCACGGAAACACCGAAATGCTTCCTGGGAAATTAGGTTATATTTGACCGTACCGTCTTTTAACAGAAAGGTCTAACGAGACACCGTGTACTTCATTTCCCACAATTCCTGTGACCGTACTTCCTGGTTAGATAACACGTAGCGTCACTTCTCGAAGAGAGCTTCAGAGTAGCAAACTAACGACAAAGCGACGACTTTGACCGGCTTGTTTCATGCGGTTTCGGTTGTTGGACACTCGCGTTCATTAACTTCGATAATAATGAAGCCGCAGCGGCGCGTGTCGCTGTGTTTGGCCTCATATGCAGGCTAAGCTATGTTATCAAGCTAATATTGGCATGACTAGTTAGCAAGTAATTGTGTTGTTTACATATATCTTTTTCAAGATGTATACTTTATTATCTGGATTATATAAGTACATGTTCCAAAAGGAGGAATTCTGTGTTTTGATCCTGGGACTGGACAACGCTGGGAAAACGGTAAATGACTTTATAATTTGAATGTATCACAACTGGTGAACGTTAACTCGTTAGACAACGCTGACAGCCTTGTCGGTTGTGTCGTTGTGTCCGTGTCGTGCTGCTCTCATCCCTCCTATGTCGCTGTGTCCGCTGACAGCTGCTTTTCTTTGAGGACTGCGGCCAAGTGAGCCGTCCTTTGCACAAACCCGAACGCGATCAAATCGGTTGGGTTGTGTTGCGCGTTGTTTGGTGTAATTACGGTAACGGTGCTTGAAGGGGCCAAAAAGAGAGTGCAGCAGGGATGACGTATTTTTGTAGGCTAATCATCGCACTGGTTCCCTCCACAAAAAGCCAATGGGATGTTTCCATTGTATTTTGTATTATTGCAGGAAATAAACTCTGTGGCGGACACAAGTCTGTTCAGCAAGATCATTTTAACCAATGAACAGCACTTGTGTCATTTGACGTCAAAAGTAATTGAAGTCAAACGTTACTGAGAGGAAAGAACCAACATTACACAAAGGTCTCCTGACATCACCACAAAGCTAAAAGCAGACTAGTGTGATGACATTTAGGCTCATTTGGCCACTTGTCAGCAACTGCCTTTTCCAAGACACGGAAAAGACTCAAAATGTAAGAGTTTGGTATTGACTGGTGTATTTCATGTCGTAGAACATAACTTTAAAATGTATTACGTTTATATTAACCACACATCTCATTTAGTGACGTCTAACAAATAACTCCTCCAGAAAACCCATTTCTTCAAAAAACAAGGGAAGTGAAAGTGCAAAGTTACTGAAGTGGGTCAACCTGCGCTCAGCTTCTGCAGAGATGGTTTGCACCTCCTGCAATCTGTGACTGAGCGCCAGGCAGTGGACGACGCTGAAGCTTGATTGGACATCAGCACCGCGAGATGGTTTTAAATTCAATTACATTTATTTTGTACAGCCCAAAATCACAAATTCTCCTCAGAGTGCTTTACAATCTGGACATATACGACATCCTCTGTCCCGGGACCTCTCATCGGTTCAGGAAAAACTCCCCCAAAAAACCCTGTTTTACGGGGAAAAAAAACAGAGGAGGGATCCCTCCATCAGGATGGACAGAAGTGTGATAGATGTCCTGTGTTTTCTGGAGAAGTATACCTCACAACAACAAACACCTTATAAGTCCTTGGCACCGGACCGCCACCTCGTCATCCAACTCTTCCATATTTCTTTTACAGCCATGGAGTTGTGGTTGGACAACCCTTTATGGAAGTATTGAATCACGTTTCTCGAATTAAATGAAAAAACCCTTGACTAACTTTAAAAAAGACTGCAGGTCCAAATCTGAAAGAAGTGACGCGCTACACTCAATACACCGTAGAACTGTGTATGCCTGGGGGCATGACAGGGGCCCTCACATGATGCTTAGGCATAGTCCAGCAAGAGCATAACTCAGGCTGAACTCCTCTCCAGGTGTTAGGTCCCTGCAGCACTCTATAGCCGTGTAAAGACTCTGGTGACTCCTAATGAAACAGAACGTAAGCCGAGCTCTCTCAGTTGCTGTGTGGCACCAGCTGCATGCAGCAGACGGCGAGCCACGAGAAACCTTTGGTCCCTTGGGAGCCCCTGAGGTGTGTGGCTTCAATCCACCAAGTGCTCCTCATTTCGGAGGGCTATGAAGGCGAGAAGTACCGTAAATGACCTCCTTAATGGCCACTGTCAGTGGTCACTGTGAACTGCATTCCATTGAGAATTTCAGCAAATCAAGATGAAGGACGTTCAGAGGTCAAATACGAAGGGATATGCTGTGTTTTGACTTTGTGGTTACTTTCCCTTTTAGTTTTCTTAAATTGTGTTGTGGAATAACTTCAAATGTTATGTCTTTATAGACTATTCTGTTCTGAACACACGTTTATTGCCGTTTTCTTCAAATTTGTATTTTTCATATCCCATAATTCTTAGCAAACATTATATGGAAACTGTTTTGTCATAGTTAAAAATGGAGGGGATTTTCAATACATATCTGCAGTGGAGGTGGATTTAATTAGCTTTCTTAAAAAAAGGCCTCCTTCAGTACAATGGCTTCACGTTTCAGAAAACGTATTGATAATAGTAATACATATCTATCTACGAACCTATTGTAAATTTCAGGAAGCCTATCAAAGTCTAGCATTTTATTATAACCATAATTTCATTTAACAAGGTATGTGGAATGTGAGAAATCACTACAGTCCTTTTTGGCCATTCCCAGCACCGTTACCGTAATTGTGCGAATAGACAGGCAACAAATCTGTTGCAATTCATTTTGAGGTATGAAATTAATGCACGTGATATGAATGAGTATGCATATGTAAAACATGTTTTCATAAAATGAGCTAATTTATAACTTTTTGTTGGAATCATAATGTTTTATGTCATGTGTCACATTTAATTATGGAACTTCAACTTGTCTTTTTAATTAGGACGACTAGCATTCACTATGATGGGATGGTTTAAATGGTATCGCAGGACGGTTTGTGGTGGTGAAAACAGCCTGAACCCTGCTCACCGTGTGCCTGTTAGCCTTCGACATATTGAACATAAACATGAATAGTCTGTTCATCTCACTGCCGTCTCTCTTCGCAGACCTTTCTGGAACAAACCAAAACCAAGTTCAGTAAGAACTATAAGGGGATGAATCTATCAAAGATCACGACCACAGTTGGCCTGAACAGTAAGTGAACGATCCAGTTCTTTATACTCCGGACACTGACTGCCCTGGTGGGGCACCTTCCTGGGGCACCGGTAAAGGCTTTTCAGCTGGGTGCACAATAGTTGCGTTGCCCTCCACCTGTCTTTATGCGCAATTTCAATTCATGTATAAAAAATACTAAGTGGAAAGGCGGAAAATAAAAAAATCTTGAAATATCGCAAAAAGTTTTGTGCTTGTCTGATGTGAAAAACTTTATGTATCAATAAAAGGAAAGTATGTCATGAAAAATAAGTGCAAACAATATGGCCAAAGTCTTCTATCCTGATATAGTTACTTTCATATGTCCATAATATATATCAAAGGGCAAAGCCTATTTTTCTATATTCCTGTGTGAATTAAATACTTGGCAAATAAAAAAATATATAATTTTATCATTGAATTATGAACTCAAGTGCAAAAGAGTTTGTTTTTTTTTTTACTAGAAGTTAGTCAGTATTTGCTTATTATTTTAGACAACGTAATTGTGTATGATCTGATACGGCTTCTCTTATAATTTACAGTATGCGTTTGATATTGATATTTGAATAACATTTCTTATTAATGTCCCTCACAGTTGGCACGATCGACGTGGGCAAAGCTCGCCTGATGTTCTGGGACCTGGGAGGTCAGGAGGAGCTCCAGTCTCTGTGGGACAAAGTGAGTGAAGCTCTCTGTGTGCAACATATCCACCAAGAAAAACTGACTTTATCACATAAATATCTGTATGTATTTCTTTTAAAATGGGTTCTACCTTTTCTACCACGTAACTGCCCAAACCGAAGGTATTATGTCAAGTGATCAGTTTTTAAAAAGAAAAAAATAGAAAAATCTTCAATCTACACTGCATTAGTATATTAAGGTTAATTAATATAAGGCCACAGTTAAGAAAAAAGATAATCGGAGATATCGAGAATAAAGCAGAAGTATTACAAAGAAACTAATATAGCTATTTTGAGAATGAAGTCCTAATTGTACAATATGCTAACCAGGTGAGAGCCGGCTGTCACCTTTCATGTGTCAAATGAGGAGTGGGGAGGACCTGAAGTTCATCATTAACTAGGGATGCACCGGCTGAGGGATTCTGGGCCGACAGCCGACGCCGGCGTTGTTGTAACTCTGTTCTTGCTGTCGTTTATTCCCCTTTTGTGCCAGGGAAACAAAGACACGTTAGTATAAAATAAATCTAAAAATAACTGAGCTGTTTTTAAAATCATTCAGCAGTTTATCCTCCAGAAAATAAATGACCAACGCAACAGCTAGCCGAGGCAGAACTGCCTCCGACCCTAACAGCCACTGCCGTCGGCATCATCGGGTGATGGCGGTCAACAAGGGAAACATCTGCTGGTACCGATGTTCGGCCGTTATCAGTGCATCCCCGTCATAGACTTTAGGATATTGAAACAAAGCCAGCTGCAAGATGAGAATTTTATAACCGGAGGTTTTGAAACAGTGACTTGGTTGGTTTTCTCCAATTATTTGTTATTGTCTAAACATCAAGACATTGTGGACAGACAGACAGACACGCACACGCACGCACAGAAAGTTCAATCTTGGAATCTCCGAGGACTTTTCCCTGACTGGCCCGAATGGTTCTGAGTTGGTCGTACTGGTGTTTGGGCCCAGGAGGCTGCTCTGATGTCTCTTTGTTTCTTTCATGTGCACGTTTAGTACTATGCTGAGTCCCATGGAGTCATCTACGTGATCGATTCCACTGATGAGGAGCGCCTGTCCGAATCAAAGGAGGCCTTCGGTGAGCGACGTTCCTCTGTTCTTTTCTGACTTTATTCCCCGAACATAATGCCGACGGGCCTGAGTTTAGTTCGACTCCTCGACCGACCCGAAAGTCATCCCCCGTGGTGAAGAGCAGATTACTTGAACCCAAATGGCCGCTCGTCGTCCCGACATGAGGTGCTTTATTGTGTGTTGTGTTCGCTGAGTGTTGACTCCATCCTGTGACTGTGGTCTCCTCCAGAGAAAATGATCAGCAGCGAGATGCTCGACGGCGTCCCGCTCCTCGTGCTGGCCAACAAGCAGGATGTACCGGTACGCTGTGATCTTTTTAACTCGCTTAGACCCTGTTCAGGTTAATGCAGTGCTTCTTTTAAACCTGAACCTTTGATCCATGTAACATTCTCTGCTTCCAGCTTTTCCACATGCTGCTTCTTGCTCTTTTATTTCATTGTACATTTAAAATCTCACGGTTTTGATCTGTTTGTTGGACCTGCGAGCAATTAGAAGGCTATAAACTATATTGGAGATAATGATTGTGTTTCTTCGTGTTTGTGCTCTGTTCTCAGGACTGTTTGTCAGTGCCGGACATTAAAACGGCCTTCAGTGACTCCGCCCCCAAGATCGGCAAGCGAGATTGTTTAGTCCAGCCTTGTACCGCCCTGACCGGGTAAGACTGCTACTGTGTGTAACTGTGGCTCAGGGTCGTCCTTCAATCAGAGGATCGGCGGCTCGATCCCCGGCTCCGCTAGTCCATGCCTATGTCCGTGTGTCCTTCGGCAAGACACTTAACCACAGATTGCTCCTGCAATTGCCTACGGTGTATGAATGTTTATGAATGTTAATTAGAGTCTTGATGGGCAGGTGTCACCTTGCGTGGTAGCCCCTCCCATCAGTGTGTGAATGATGTCATGTGTTAAAGCGCTTTGGGAGGTCGGAAGACTAGAAGCTATACAGGTACAGTCTATTTACCATTTACACTGAGTGTGTGCAACAATACCTGATGAATATAATCCAGTACAGTAGTCCTGTAAGGAAGACCTCCTTTGAGGAGCTCATGATGTTCAGTTTCTGAAGCAGAAGCTGCTCAAAGTTAGTGTTTTGTTGTGCTGCAACTGAAAATACATGTAGGCATGATGAAAAATACTCAAGTCTAAATGGACCCTTCCTAAGTCCCGCCCCTTTTCGCTCTGCGCTCCAGTAACAGTTGAGCTAGTTTGGAACCCGGCAGAACCTCAGTCTATACTTTCCCCCTCTCCTGTTATACTTATTAATGCGACGCCTGTTCAAAGCTCACATCGCCATGTAATTCACATTACATTGTATGCCTCTTAGCTTAGCCTCTTAGCTTAGCCTCTTAGCTTAGCTAATGTTTGAAAACGCCAGGTAACGTTAAAGGGATTAGGAAACGAACAGATGCATACAGACACAAAATCAAACGTAGAGACGTTCCAAAGTAAAAGTCTAATGTTTGTACGTTTGAAATAGTTGCATTTACTACTATAGGCTGCTATAAGTGGCCTTTTCAGTTTGGTACGTACCACTGTATCTCACCACGAGGCCTTCCTGTGAAACAGAAGCTCTGCCGGCTGGATCGAAGCTCTCTTCCCTCTTTGTGTACTTGGTCGTGAGAAATAAGTAGCGAGTGACTTCTTTGTTTTGACCCAGGGATGGAGTGAACGAAGGCATCGAGTGGATGGTGAAGTGTGTGGTCCGAAACATCCACCGGCCGCCCCGACAGAAGGACATCACGTAGGAAGGCTGCAGCGCGGCTTCCGCTGACTTTGGACTGCGAGTTCCTCCCTGAGGACGCTCCACGTGGACCCTGCAGCTGACGCCCTCTCCTCTCTCCTCCTGTTTTGCTGTGACTTTGAACAGTTTGGATTTCGGCTTTTAGGGGTTCATTACAGACGGTGTCACATTTAGTTGTTTTTATATATCACAAAGCATAATTTCAGATGTGCTTTGAATGGACTCTGACTTGTTCCACTGTTTGAAGCGGTGTCATGACTTCCTCAGCTTCCCGTGTGGGCAGCGGCCTCTGGAGCTGCTGGGGCTGCTGGGACATTCCCCACTGAAGCAAAGAAGCATCGGCTCTCATGTGAAATATACAAAACAGCATCGGGGGGGGGGGGGGGGGTTCTCTGTTTTTTTACGGTATCAGATCAACTGAACAATATTTAGCTCACATTTTTAAAGACAAAGTGAATTTTGCATCCTCCACATTTTATGTGTAAAGAAATATCGAGGATGCTGCAGCTGTTGAGCTATTTTCTTCAGGCCTCTGGTTGGGCCGCTGCCTTGACAACCACAGAAATAGAATAGGAGCAGAACGGATGTGACTGGGTCAAAAGACAAATGGACGTGGTTGTTATGGTGACGGCACACGTCAGGCGAGTCTGTCGAGTGCCGCTAGTTAGTTTATGTGGAAGTCATAAACATGGCCGCCACGCTGACCTTTTAGTTTAAACTCCTATTTTATTTCTATTTCTATGGACAGAAAGGGGGCGTGGCTAGGAGACGTGTCATCAGCATCCATGGTGCTCTACCGACTGCAGAAAATTCCTGCTCGTATTTTTGATAAAAACACTAATTTAATTTCTCTTCAACTTTAATGTTTGAACTCTCCAATCTGCACACTGCCCCCTCAGCATTCACTACTGTTCTTACTTTACACCCCCTCCCCCCCTCCCACCACCACCACCACCACCACCACCACCACCACCAAAAAACACCTAACTTGTGTTATTTACTCACCAGTTTTGGGCTTTACATAACTATCATACGATAACATCATGATGGAAAGGGTTTGTGAGGCTTTTGTGGCAGCTGTGTAGTGTGGAGAGTTCAAATCCAAATAATGTGAGCTAAAATAGTTTGAGTCCAACCATGAAAAGAAGAAGAAACTATGAACATCTTTTTATCATTTTTTTTTTTATACTCTGTTTTTGGTTGCATAATGTTACTATTAGCACAATGCAGCTCGTTGGAGCTCCATCCCAAAGGGCCGACAGTGTTACGTTATGCAAGACGTCTGTGGGGAGCATTGAAGTGGAATCGGCTGTGACGTGAGCAGCTCTTGTGAGCTAGCAGCAGCAATATTTTTTGGGGGGGATTGACTTTGGAAATATGACTGTTCATAATTGGACACTACAGCTGGGTAACCGGGCAGGATATCTGTCAGAGGAATCCTGCTGCATCACTTTATACCAGGAGGGGAACTCGGGGAGGTATGAAGTTGTCATAAAAATGGCAGTGTCCTCTGTCAGTCACATATATGGTAGATGAAAATAATAAACTTCTAATTTCAAAGACACGCATGTTTTCATGTTTTCATGTTTTGCAAACCCACGCGACACGTTGACACACACACGTTGACGTGAGCACTAAGGGGTTAAAAGTAGCACCGCTATCTTGTCCCCACAAGAGAGGACAGGCTGACCTGCAGCCCAAGAGTTTAATTGTTAAGTGTTATTATATTGGACTCCCCAAATCACAAATATGATCTAGCTTCGTTAGCATGACTAACTGTACTTTGTTTTATGCCGATGCTTATTGTTGATTTATATAAATATAAAGAATAATCTCTCAATGAAGTCAAAGCTGTAAAAGGCAGAGCAGAATTGCCATTGACGTCAGTTCCATTCACCTGTATTCCTTCCCACCAAATGTTTGTCCAGGATCCAACATGTCTCCGTGACGACGTGAGGAACCCGTCACGAGGACACTCGAGTGATGGCGATGCATCGGAGCTGGGATCTGCTGCAGCTCACTGCTCAACCTTTTAAGGCCTTCCTCTGATTGTTAAAAACGAACCCCAGGACCACCACAATTAAATAAGAAAAAAATCAACTGGGCTGTAAACATGTGTTCTGCCACTATCCCGCTGTAACGGGCATAATATTTCACTGCCTGCCATTCTGAGTGCATATTTAATACATTCAGGGTCATATTTCCTCACCAGGCGTTTTGCAGCGTTCTCTCCAACATCACTTTTTCTAAAACCGAGGGACGTTAGAACACGTGTCTTTAGCTGAGAAATGAACTAAACATGTATCTATAGTTCCAACCCTCTGGCAGTACCTCGGGGGCCACTAGATGGCTCTCTGAGGACCCGCAGAGGGCCCCGGCCCAGTGTTTGCTCTTTCAGGTTCAGCAGGTCTAATAGATGTTAGACTCCTCCAGAATGCTCAAGGACATGTCTGTGGTAGAGATGATTATACTCTGACATAACTATACATTGTTAGGCATTGCCTATAAACGGTTCAAAATAATATGCAAATAGTATTTATTGGGAGGCAAAATGTCTCAATGTAAACTGTGCCTGAAGGCCTGAAGGCCTTTACACTAAATGACACCACAAAGTGAAATGATATATGTCTGTGGCTTGTATTGTGAAAAGAGAGACAACAGAGCCTCCATGTTGTTGCTTGATAATCCTCAAAAATATGCACTTCCATGCATTTCTTTGTGTTTGCCGTGAGCCCAAGCAGAAGTAGATGAAACGCACACAGGCGATCCCTCGGTGGAGGCACGTAATGACTTCCACCACAGAAATCATCAGTGAGCGCTCATCACGTTAACCGGAGAGTTCATAACCCTGTCCGTCACGATGACCAGCAACGAGAAAGACCAACGCAACCGTTGCTGACACCACAGGGAGCAATTTAGGTTTGGCAACAAAACCCCTCCGTGAAGAGAAAAGAAAGGATCACAGTTTTGATTTTAAAATAGTTAAGTATCCTACATAAATCCAAATAAGTCAATATTGCTTTTGGTTTCATGCAGGACACAAACATCAGCCTCATCTCTCTCTCTCTTTAAAGGAAAACACAAAAGAAATGCATTGCATTTCATAACAATAATAATAATAAGCTGAATTAAGGTTGAAATGACAGTTCTGTCATTTTGTTCATTGCATTTGGAAAGATATCCATGTAGCTTGTTATTAAATCACTATCCACTTATGATAGGATTTAAATTATGACATGAAAAATAATTAAACCTGCACTCAAAAATATATATTATTTATGCTTAGTTACATAACAGCCTCTTACTGAAATATACAATACAATATATGTATGACTTTCATCGTCACCATGGTGCGTTAAACCCCATCCATAAATATTTACAACTCTGACCTGTCACCCTCTTCCTCTGTGGTTTGCTTTAAAACCCGTCCTGTGGTTTTAAAGAATCAAAGGTGCGTTTAAAATGCTAATGCTAATGCTTCTGCACCTCCACATCTCTAAGAAATGCTACATCAATGGCGTTTCTAGTGCTGTGATATATGATTAATCAACATTATTATAACTGCAATAATACATCTGGTACCATCAAGAGAGAAATAAACACTGGATGGACACACAATCATTTTAAAGGGTGTAATAAAGTGCCCACTCATCCTGTGGGAAGCTAACCCGGCTAACGTTACTGGAGTGCACCGAACATTTAAACCGCAGAAGATAATCTCAGCATGTCTTCAGGGGGACTGTGCATCACTCCGGTCTCTAACATTGATCCACTTACAAGAAGTGACCTATCTCTGAGTCATACTCCTCGTGACCTTTGACCCCCGAGCCCCTCCCTGCAAACCCTCTTTACCGTCACTCTGAGAGGTTTCCCACGCGCTCCTCCTCCACCAGCTCCCTCCTGCACCGTCTCCAACCACGAGAAGCATCACCATCCTTTGATCTTCTCCTCGGGTTGTTGCAGTATGATCTGCAGCTCCGTTGGCTAAAATATCGGATTCTATTAAGAGTTATTATTAAATGATAAGTCTGGTGATACTCCAATGAAATCCCATGTGCAGACTTAAACCAATGTTAATGATCAATGTCGTTAGTGACAACAAACACAATCCCGGGTTCCTGTTTATTTCCATGACTAAACCCTAAACCCTGCTGGATCTGCCTCCTCCCCAGCTCCCCGTGGAAAGCTCTCATCTTCATTTTCATCAATAACATTGTATTTGACCACCAGCGACGCTGGCGTTGCCTTCACCGTGTGAGTCTGTGTGTGAGCAACATATCCTCCTACAACAGATGGTATATCTTACGAAAAGTTACTCCTCATTTTTCGTGTGCGTTTTCTGACAAAGTGTCACTTTCTGCTCGTTACACACATGTGTTTTCTTTCTAAATAAACCTCCTTCCCAGGAAGTTAGCTTTAGGCGACAAAACTACTTGATTAGGTTCAGGAAAAGATTGTGATATACTCAGTTAGCTTTAGGCAACAAAACTACGTAGTTAGGTTTTTGGAGAAGATTAAAATAACCACAGAAGTTGCGTTCCTGAAGTACACCAGTAACATTAAGAAAGACATCAGTTCTCTTGTCCTCTCACTTGATGAACATATAGCGGCCTCCCGGCTGACAGATGGCTGTTTGTTGGACCGTGATCTCATTGCTAAATGGTCGGTCTATTGTCCCACTCAGCTGCCTGCTGCTGTTGGAAAATAAATAAACTGAACTAAAAAATACAACTATATGAGTTAGTGTAGCTTTAAATCACCGTTAATGTCGGATACTGTTTAGAAGATGCTTTAAAAAAGAAAGGTTCACTCCCTTGACTTCAGCTGTGGGTCTTGTTTTATGTTTTAATCCTTGAAATGAGTGGCCTTGACTCGTTTACGTCTGTAGTTAATTTGTGCCTTCAGAAATCACACCAGTGAACTACACTGCACATAAACATTGGCGCCACCTCACCGAATTCAAATAATTTTAAGACTGTAATTCAGACGCATTTCATATCTGTCTGTGCATATCTGCATCGTGTCAGATAAATGATGTTCGGTTTCCATACATGGTGTGACTGTTCTCCCACCACTGCTTCACCCCACCCACCACACACACACACACACACACACACACACACACACACACACACACACACACACACACACACATACACACGTCCCCCTGACTGCCCATTGTTCACATAGACTTGTGCACTGCACCATACAAGGTACACACACACATACACACACACACACACACACACAAGCCCAGCCCATCTTCTCTCTCTCTCTCTCTCTCTCTCTCTCTCTCTCTCCCTCCTCCTCCTCCTTCATCCTCTCTCTCTGAATCCTTCACATTCTCTCCTTGCCTCCACCCAGCAGCATCCTCCGGCTCTCTCCTCTTCCTCTTCCTCTTCCTCCACCGTCAGCAACAATGACCAGCACAGTATCAGGTAAGACGACCCGCTCCACGACACGCTCGTTGTTTATAGTTGAAATGGTGTGTGTGGAAGGGCGGGGTGTTGGGGTGGGCGGCATTGTTTTAAGTCTATTCGGTGATGCAGAGAGTGAGGAGGGTCTATGTGTATCTGTGTAATTGTCATGGCAACTGGGGTTTTCTTCTCTCGTTGTACTGGGGCTCTGATGTAGATGAGAGACCCTCCCTTAGTCCTACACGGACATGTGGGCGCAGCCAGATTCTTCCAGAAACAGCAGGTTATTGATTAGTCATCTGCAGTAATAAGTCACCACAGCTGACCGGCTCACTGATGCGGATCAAAAAAAGAAAAGAAGCTGAACACAGATTCACACTGAGAATGGCAATGAACGACATATTTTACCTTTACCACTCTGGTGACTTTATACTGCAAGTAAAGGAGGACTAAAAGGAGGACCAAATGGATACTGGGACAATCATCACAGTATCATATCAATATTGATGTGCTGCTATATTTAGTACTTGTGGTGAAAAAAGAAAAGTTCATCTTATATTTAAGCCATTAGGGCAGATGTTTTTGTAGAATCTACAGTCATCCACACTTTAAAGTAATGCTTATAATCTTAGGTAAGTAAACACATTAAGCCCTGTCACGTAGCACTCATATTTATTTATAGCCTATATGTATATGGTAAACAAAGTAAATATACATTTTGCCTCTGGTACACCGTAGTATTTCAAAACTGAGAACCACATTTTATACATTTGCATTTACACCTTTTTAAAAACATGATATAGTACATTTTCATATATATCCGAGGCAATAACATTAGACAAGAAAGTAGCATCAACCAATTAAAAAGCCTTCGATAATAAGCGCAGCAAATGTGTAGTAATCACTTTTCCTTAAGAAATACCATAAGTGATAACAATAAAACAAGACTCGTGAGTTAAATGCTAACATCAAAACAGGAAGCAGGTTCACAATGACAATGCTAACGTGATGGTGACCACGGTGACGGTGACCATGTTCATCGTCTTAGTTTAGCATGTTAGTATGCTCACATTTGTTTATTAGCACTAAACACACAGATGAAGCAGACGGGAGTGTCACTGGTTTTGCATGCGTTTGGTCCTAAAACAATGTAGACCATTGGACAAATTGAATTTTTTGCCGGTGGCTTTAGAAAAGTCAGAGCATCTCTAAAGATTTTAGGATACATTGTCCAGGAACCCGGAATGTTTTTACCATATTTTGTGTCAATCCATTCAGTAAATGTTGGAGAATAAATAAACTTAACCGTAAACTTAAAAAATGATCAGCCACAAGTCGTGAACATTAACATATCACCATGAGTTGATATGGTGAACTTATTAGAAAACAGTTGCTCATTCATACACCCAGCATCATTCATTCTGTTGTGTTTGTTTCCACCTGATGCATGTAAGTCCAATGTTCACTCGGTTTTTGGTCTCTACCAACTCCCAAAGGAAATATCTAGCAAAACAATAACACAAAGACATTGTCATTAAATAGACAACATGATCCCCTCCCTACTAGTCGTCATATTTTGCTGCTTGGGCAGAAGCCATTGGCGTAGTATCGTAATGCTGAAGGTTCTCACGTGGTTAACGTTAGCTGTAACTTATTTAGTTTGACAAAAAAATATCATGGTTTGGCTAATTATGTTTGTAACGTAACGTCAGCTGCAGACATAACATCACGTGACATATCGTCACTAAAAACAACTAAACGTTTGGTTTCCCACGGGACACGAACGCTGAGTAAAAGTCATGTGATTGTCTCTTAAAGGTCCAGTGTTTCATGTATAATCAGCTGAAAATAAGAAGTGTGTTTTCGTTAGCTTAGATTGAGCCCTTCATACCTATATAGGGGGGCGGGGTCCTCTTCATGGAGTCCTTAATAGGTCCTTTGCTGTGAGCGTCAAATACTGATGCGAATGGGTTTACATTGGAGTTAGTTGAAACCCTGTACAGCCTATAAAGAGCCTTATGTGTCTGCATCTAGACACTGAGGGCCACTGCCCTCAGGCTACATACAGGCTGCTCTACCTTATTGGTGAAGGTTTTGTAAGCAGCCAAAAAGAACCTTCCAGACACAACTCAGGTCTTGAAAAACAAATACTACCAACTTAGTTTTGTGGTTACAAAACACAAATCTATATTTCTAGCGATAGTTAATACCCTCGTAAAAAAAAAAAAACCTCCAATTGAACATCTGTTACAAATGAGATAATAAAGCACAGTGCACTTTAGTAGGCAAGGCAAGTTTATGTGTATAGCACATTCTATGCACAAAAGCAATTAAAAGTGCTTTACATAATGCATTAAAACATAAACAAGAAAGAAAAACAGCATAAAAACATTAAAATGCAATTTAAAAGAAAAGTTGTTTCAATCAAATGAATGCAACACAAAAGACCTTGCAGTGTTCAAAAAAATACAAA
Organism: Ophiodon elongatus; assembly: GCA_016806645.1. Lineage (NCBI taxonomy): Eukaryota > Metazoa > Chordata > Actinopteri > Perciformes > Hexagrammidae > Ophiodon > Ophiodon elongatus. The sequence continues at coordinate 122,991 of JACSYO010002111.1, read as the reverse complement.
GGACTGTGTAAAGAAATGGGAAACTGTTATATAACCACCACGCTTCAGTGAAACGAAAAGAAGAAAGCACTAAGAATAGAGACCTAAATACAGAATAGGAAGACAAGATTCATGGTTCATATTTGAGGTTCAGTCAAAGGCAGTGCAGAGCATCAATACGTTTTTAACCTGCATTAAATGCACTAAATAGCATATGAGCTATTTCAGTCTGGACCAAAATGTAAAGGACGGTATACATCCATTTATTCTATACATATGCACTGTAGCCATAGAAACAGAACAGGTCATTTAACTACGACAAAAGAAAATGCCGTTAGTTGTGATGGTGACAACACACATCAGTGTAAAGTGTTGCCGCAGTGCAGCATGAAAGCAGGGCGGAATTAACAAGCTAGCTAATTAGCCAGCTGTAGGCTAGTTAGCTAGCTAGCTTATCAATTTCACCATGCTTTAATGCTGCACTGGTAACATAAAATGAGCCGAACAAAGTTGTCACTCATTTGGGGATGGCTGTCCTACGCTGTGACGAGAGAGAGAGGATGAAGCATGAAGTAATGACGTTTCTTACTCATCACCTCCCGCTCTCTGTGCTCCGTGACGTTACCACTCCACTGCTCGTTGTAGTTGTTACTGCAAAAACCTCATCTCAGGGAGTCTGTGGCCTTCCGTCAGTCGGTTTAGTTTACACAGAAGTACACACAACGGTACAGATCCAGATTGCCGCGCCCTGACCGTCCTGCTGGTCAGGGGGTCAAGCAACTGATGGTTTTATCTGGAGGCTTTTTAAAATGCTCTCGGCTGTTGTTTCTAACTTCTCATTGGCGAGCAGGTGTCTTACAATACGCTAAGGGTCTCTGGAAGACTTGTTTTTAACTTTGAGGGGTCATTGTCACAGGTCAGCATCTTTATTCATTTGTTATTTTGCTAAATTTGACATAGTTCCCGTCTACAACAGGATCATCATGAAGCTGAGTGATGTTACCAATGTCAGCCTTTAAAATCACTTCCACATGGTGAGGTTATTCAGTTTTGTGTGTCCTGCGTCATATCATAACAGTGATCATTGTGCTCCCCGTGCTTCCTTGTATTTGATATGAGAGGTCGATGGGGGGTCATGCCAGCTGAATAGTCATTTCCACAAGTATCTCCATGCACCGTCCTTCATCATCAGTTCATCTCCACACTCACTCATCTTCTTGATTCCACAACCAGACTCTTTCATCTTTCTTTTTGTTTTAGCCCCGAGGAGGCCGAGATCCTCGTCAATGCAGAGGCAAATATCCACCATATTGAGTGCTATGTTGAAAGTAGTTTCAAAGATGTCTCCGGCGCACCAGGCACGACATTGTTGTCTTTGAATTTGGAGTCTTTTCCTTTGCACCAAACTCCTGAATAATAAATGAGGCACTGCATGCTCTCTGGCTCGTGAGCTTGTCAACGCCCTGCTTCTTGTCTCACCAATGCCTCCCTTTGTGTACACACCTCGTGAGCCTCTCTGATGCACACACACACACACACACACACACACACACACACACACACACACACACAGAGAGAGAGAGCTCATTACCTGCTGCTGTTTAGCCTCCACAGAAAGAGGAAGTGGCAGGTGTTCACAGTTGATGTCGTGTTATGCCGGCAGCTCACAGCAGTGAACCCATTAGATTATTACCATACCATAATACTACATTGGGGTGTACAAGCCAGCCATTTTGAGGATTCAGTGGAGTAGCAGAGCTGACTGTGCCCTACTTCAGACTGATGAAATGATGTATACTGCTTTATAGATCCAACTACTCTGACTCACTGTGCACAGCACACTGGGGGAGTGTGAACACTTACTTACCTTGAGCAATATACTCTGAAGCTTTCTTTAATTTATTCCCTCAATAAGAAGAGTAAGAAGCAAATGAATAAATGGATACATCACGTTTGATTCTCTGGTGCTTGCAGGGCTGCCGGGTCTGTACACGTAAGCCTGAAGTGGCTCGAGGTGCTGCCCATTTGCCCTCTGGGTGAAGAGCCTGTCTGGGTCAAATGAAGCAATATGAATTATTATTATTATTGCCAGTGCTGTATTAGTGCATTATTTTAAGGCCCAGGTTACAGTAGAGAATTCAACCACGTTAGGAGGCGGGGGCGGGGGGGGGGACTCGATTAACCATTAAATATGGAGATAACAGTGAATGTTTTTAGACTGTTTTTCTAGGAAGACATAGACGTTGCTCTCGGTTGTTCACATAAAAAGTGACAAAAATAGAGAGAGCTTAAAGATTTCTCAATACGATATTCAGAGCACCAATAAAGCAGCAAACAACAATCAAGATATAGTGGAGTAATGTCCACCTGAGCAGAGGACAACGTCACTCTCCCTCTGTGTGTAAGAAGTGGACGTATAGTCAACATGATGTCACCCATTGGTTTATTATGGACTACGGTTTTGGCCGTGGATGGCCGTCACCATCTTGTTTTCTTGGAACCAGAAGTGACACGAGAGGGTAGAGCTAAATACAACAGAACGTAAGACAAAACAGTTGTCGGACGAAACACGGACAACTCCAACACCGGACAACGCTGTGGTAGCGACCTGTCAATCACCTTGTAGCCCCGCCCTAAAGCATCCCCTGCTTTATGGTCTGTTTGACTCTAAATGGACCATAATTTACTAAATGAACATCATGCTGTATTGAAGAAGACTTGAAACTAGAGATTGAGACATAAACTCATGTTTACAATGTTTACTGAGGGAATAAATCAAGAGAGAAGTAGAGTCATTTTCTATAGACTTCTATACAACCAAAGGAATCGCCCCCTGGTGGACACTAGAGAGAATGCAAGTTCAAGGCTCTGCCACATTAGCTTTATTTTCCAGACTCAGAGGTTGCAGTCTGGTTGTAATCCTGTAATCACTGTGCTTTGTTTCTGGAGCTGGTCCAGCTGTGTGTGCATGTTGGAGCATGTGAGTCCCTCTCTGTGTGTCCCACTAGCCCGCTCACTGCAGCAGCTCTGCAATGCGCCATCAGCGGTTACGTCACATAACGCCATCATGGCTCACGGTCATTTTGCGTAAGCATAGCGCGCTCCAGTTCCCTCTCAGGTTTACACCGTTAGCTTTTCAGCACTGTGGCAGTTGTTAGCACCTTTAGCTGCTAGCCACCGGCTCAGCCATCTCCATGAGAGCCGTGTGGAGGCAATCACTCAATCATAGATGTGCTCTGGAATCCGGACAGCGCTCCTTTAAGGAAGAAGTTCTCATCTTCACACACCTGGCCAATCACTGCATCTAGTGGGTGTAGTATTTTTCTCCAAAGCAATTATATACTTATTGTAATGTTAACTTTGCAATATGCAGAACAACAATTAGGTGCAATTAAAACTAGTAATAGTCCTGAACATCAAGCTCCTAGAGCCCTGTATGTATAATAAAGAACAGTATGTTGATGTATATAATTTACTTATTTCTCAGCTCGACTGATACATGCCTTTTCCTCTGTTTTCCCAGCTTCTTTTAATTGGCTATAAAAACTAAGTGGCTTTGTCTTCAGTTGGATTTTAATGGAGCAGATGGGCAATTACTGGCTTGTATGAAATAATAATACAATAAAGTATTTAGTGGTGTGCTGTGGCTGCTTCACTCAGACTCTGCAGAAACTCTGTGGGCAGATACGAAAGCTGGCTGCAGCAGATTTGGAGACATTATGTGACATGGATCATGGTGCTGTGTGGCTGTGGACAGAGGGACTGCATGGGGAACCGCGTGGTTGGGACGCTGAGAAGGACTAATGGCTCCATCCTGATGAGCATCTCAATAATAGATGACCTCGTGGTGAAGGCACGGATCCCACTCTTCCTCTTCCTGACATGTCGTTAAAACCTGAGCAATCAAACTAATGTCCCGTTTCTAGGAGGGAAGACCTTCACATATCCCGTCATGACTCATCTCTTTCGAGAAGGCTCTCTGAATGTGGCCTGCAACTGGACAACTCAAGGTTCCCCTAGCAAAAACACCCATCGTATGTCGCCCTCAGGCCTAGATCAGGTGACTGAGGATTACTCAGCACTTTGAACACCGTGGATGCTTCCGTCACACAGACAGTGAGCCGTACAAAACACAGCAAGTAAATGATCTGTTGGCAGCTGCCTCTGTGAACAGCAGAGGGCGTGTTTCAACATCGAATGTGGCGCGAGTAAATCAATCTTCATATGTGTAATGTTTTCTTTTCCTGTGAGGTGTTTGTGCTATCCAGCCTATCCTCATTGACGTAAGTGAGGTGGCCAAAAATGAGTTGTGTGTGATGAAGATAATAACCGTCATAATTTTATTTTGTTCTGGAGCTTTATTCAATTTGAATTAAATTAAACTCATTATTTATTGGGGGCCCTCTGGAGTCCTCTTCATGGACCCTGGCCCTTATATTGAGAAACATTGACCTGTTATATTTAAATACTGGTGTTTTGCTTGCATTCACGTTCCACTGCCTGTCCCCTTGGCAACAACCACTGGGGCTGTTATTTAAGGCTTATCTGCACACAATTGCAACACATTCTGCATCTTAACCACACACACGCACACGCACACACACACACAGACACACAGGAAGATGCATTCATGTGGGACTGATTTGTTTTGTAGCCACGGTGCAGGTGCAAAGAGGGACAAGGACAAATCTTGTGTTGGGTCACTTGAGGACTAGCATCTGTAAAAACAGTACAGAAATACTTGATCCATTTCTAAATTTACACTTTAATGCTTTAAACTAATTCATATGACCGTACTGGGATGAAACACACTAATGCTGGTGTTCATATTGATATACCAAATTTATAAAACAATCTCCATGTCATGGTTAAAAATGGCTCAAAACGCAATCCACTGTTTTAAATCAGTCAATTCTGAGCTGTTCTGTGATTGCACTCACAGAACAGCGTGTTCTCTCCTTTCTGTGGACTTGAAGCTAAGCTATCAGCACATTACAAATAAAGCTGGGCCTCATGCAAAAAACACTTGTGCAAAGAAATGTATTCTCATGTGTAACAGAGAGCATTTGGAGTTGTCCAGACCTTTTGAACGCATCATGTGCTATGATATGAATGATTCGTATACCGAGAAGAAGTAAGCACAATAATGATGGAGAAAATACGACTAACTAGCAGAGCCAGGATAACCTAATACACTAGACACCGTCGTATCACTTATTTCAGGCTAAGAAGATGGCCTCCCCGACAGCCAGATATCAACGGATCTATGTGTGTGTGCAATACGTGTAGGAGGACTGGAAGTACTCCTGGAAGGACCCACTCTAAGGGGCCACCGCTGGAGGAGGAACCCTGTGTGGTCTGGAACCACGCTCGATTATGAATGGCCGCTTCAGGACCCTGGCCCTAACACCCTCGATTTAAATGTCTAATTATTGTTATCACACTGCGACATCATAGAATATATGCAAGCAGAGCATCAAAAACAATCTGAGCTAACCAAGTATCACATAATACAGAACAACAGCATTTTAACCATAGCTTGCAGCAGGTCTGTCATTCAAAATGTCCAAATGATTTGTCCAAATGATTTACTACTGTCAGCCTATCCCAGAGGAAGAGCTCTCTTGCCTTTAGGAGACTACAGAGGTCACCCTCACCTCAGAGATGAGCAAGACTGAACTTTGGTTTGAATGTGCAAAATACAAATCAGTTTTATTTGTTTTTTTTGCAATAAAAAGAAGATAAAAGGTTACAAAAATGGATAAAGAGAAATAAGTAAATAAAAAGACCAAATGTAAACAATTCAAAACCCCAATAAGATCTAAAAAAGCCCCAAGGAAGAAGTTGCCAGAAAGACCTAAAAAGCCTAGAAAGCCAAGCCTCACCAGCCGAGCTTAACCAGCTATGATTCCTGGTTGTCTCCTCTTATTTATGCCTCTTCACTCGGCGCTTCTTTAACCTCCTGGTCCATTTATGGTAGACAATACTCATTCTCAATCCACTGAATAAAGCAGTTTACGTAGTCTTTTCTTTTCTGACAGACTTGTTCTTTAAGTTAAAACCTTCCTGCCAACCCCCCTCCCTCTTGAAGGTTTCTGTCTGGCTTTTATTGAACTGGATGCCTCCTAACAATGGCTATGGTTACAGTGTCTGCATTTACAACCTTTTTCCTGTGCTGACTCTGACAATCATCAGGTCAGAGTAACTCAAACTCAAAGTTCACTTAATTACTTATCTTTATCATTCAATCTACATAGAAGTACATCCGATTACATAATGAAAGATAAACACATTAAAGCTATCATCATTAAATTGACACTTTACAATATGAGATTATGTGTAAGAATATATCAATATCTGAGATCAAAACACTCTTAACCCGTAACTTGTCACAGAGAATAAAACTTAAATGAGGATAAAATATATGACCAAGAAGTGAGTTACACCTTGAGATAACACTTCCTATGTGGCTATAGGTTACAAGAGCCATGTTTCATAGAAGTCAGTCAGACAGTTAACTACAACATGCCCAGAAGTTCCACAGAACGCTGCTGCGCTTTAGCGTCTCGCTTCTCGCTCCCCAGGAAGTAGAGGTGTTAGATAGAATCAAAGTTCATCTGCAGTACAGCACTACCACAAGTTTCAAGTATTTGTTTAATCTTCACTTTTACACGTCAATTAATCAATTAGTGATTTCATTATTTTAATACAAAAATAGAGATTGGTTTTGGGTGTGGTGTGTCCTGGACATTTCTGGTGGACACCTCAACAATAGTAGCAGTAATGTGACTAATGATAATAATTATAGTAGCAGTGGGTGTCAGCAGAGCCACGGCAGGAGGCCGGACCAAGGTCCTGATATAACCACGATCCATGGAAACCTGTGACTAATAATAATAAGCACAAAGACTCTGAAGAAGAAGTAGAGTTATTAATGTGCATATTAATGTGCATTGATGGGACATGAATTCATACAGAAGGAGAGAGAGAAGAGGAGAAAGGAGCTCAGTGTGGGGCGACTGTGGCTCAGTGGTAGAGCAGGGTCGTCCTTCAATCAAAGCATCGGCGGTTCGATCCCCGGCTCTACAAGTCCATGTCAATGTGTCCTTGGGCAAGACACTTAACCCAAATTGCTCCCGCAAGCTGTGAATGTGTGTGAATATTAGTTAGAGTCCTGATGGGCAGGTGGCAGCTTGCATGGTATCCACCTGCCCATCAGTGGGTGAATGATGGCGTGTGGGTTGGCTGCTTTGAGTGGTCGGAGGACTAGAATAGCGCTATACAAGTAAAGTCCATTTACCAGGATGTCCCCCGGCAGTCTAGGCCTACAGCAGCATGTCTAGGGTCTAGAAGGCAAACCTGAGCCAGCCCTAGCTATAAGCGCTAACAAAGAGGAAAGTCTTAAGTCTAGTCTTAAATGTGGTGACTGTGTCTGACCCCGGACTGAAAGTTGAAGCTGGTTCCACAGAAGTGGAGCTTGATAACTGAAGGCTCTGGCTCCCATTCTCCTTTTTAAGACCCTAGGAATCACAAGTAGCCCCGCATTCAGTGAGCTCAGCTCTCTAGTGGGGTAATATGGTACTATAAGCTCTCTAGTATGGTAATATGGTACTATAAGCTCTCTAGTGGGGTAATAGGGTACTATAAGCTCTCTAGTGGGGTAATATGGTACTAGAAACTCTCTAGTGGGGTAATATGGTTCTATGAGCTCTCTAGTGGGGTACTATGAGCTCTCTAGTGGGGTAATATGGTACTATAAGCTCTCTAGTGGGGTAATATGGTACTATGAGCTCTCTCTAGTGGGGTAATATGGTACTATAAGCTCTCTAGTGGGGTAATATGGTACTATGAGCTCTCTAGTGGGGTAATATGGTACTATAAGCTCTCTAGTGGGGTAATATGAGCTCTCTAGTGGGGTAATACGGTACTATGAGCTCTCCAGTGGGGTACTATGATACTATGAGCTCTCTAGTGGGGTAATATGGTAATATAAGCTCTCTAGTTGGGTAATATGGTACTATGAGCTCTCTCTAGTGGGGTAATATGGTACTATAAACTCTCTAGTGGGGTAATATGAGCTCTCTAGTGGGGTAATACGGTACTATGAGCTCTCCAGTGGGGTACTATGATACTATGAGCTCTCCAGTGGGGTAATATGGTAATATAAGCTCTCTAGTTGGGTAATATGGTACTATAAGCTCCTTAAGATATGATGGTGCTTCCCCAATTAAGGCTTTGTAGGTGAGGAGAAGGATTTTAAATTCGATTCTGGATTTTACAGGGAGCCATTGCAGAGAAATCAATGGTTTCAGATTTTCAGATGGGTTTGGAGCTCTTTGTGGTTAAACGTTGTGTCATAGTGATACTTGTTACCCAGAGAGGTTGGAAGGAAATATACGTTTCCCTTCTGTCTGCTTTTCTCCAAAATTGCTTTTTCCTTTTCACAAATAATATTTCATCAGTGAGTGCATTTAGTGACAGTGTGGGCTCTGACAGCTTGACAGAGTAGCAGCATGGGATGGGGCTTAGCCAGGGGTCAGTTGATATTCGAAGACATAAAGTCAAATGCAATACCACTATATAATCTTATGATATATTATATATTATATCAAATTAATTTCATAATTTATTATATAATTATTATATAATTCAACACAGCGTATACTTTCCTGCTTGTTTCTTTGGTGACATTCATTAGTTTGAGCTTATTTATTGGTTCTCATACATTAAATAGTGGCTTTATGTTGAACTGCTGTTACACTACCGTGGTTGTCCTGTAACCACAAGGTAGCAGGCCGATACCTGGCCTCCCCACAGTTTGCATGTCGACGTGTCCTTGAGCAAGACACTGAACCCCCAAGTTGCTCCCTAGGCGCTTCACAGCAGCCCACTGCTCCTAAAAGGCTAAGGATGGGTTAAATGCAGAGGCCAAATTGCATGTATGTATGTAAAATGACGAACGTAATAGAGTTTAAGTTTTGCCCAAGGACACGTCGACATGGACTAGTGAAGCCAGGGATTGATCCCTGGATCCTCTGATTGAAGGACGACCCTGCTCTACCACTGAGCCACAGTCGCACGGTGAAGTAAGATGCCTGAGAAGTTTACTGTCTCTGGTTCAGTCTTCAGCTCTGATACCAAACAGGATCGCTTCCCTGTGACCAGTCTCTGATGATATGAATGTGATGGTTGGGACTCCATGCAGAAACCTTTAGAAGCATTTCTTCCTTCTTAAGGGTTAACAGTAAACCGGTTGGACCTGATACATGATTGTGGCTGTTGCTTCTGAGAATGTCAAGGAAATGCATTTGAATGTGTCACAGCCCTGGAAACTACAGGAACATGTTGTACTTTTCATTAAGGAAATGAATTCCGTGCAGAACAAGATAATGATCATCCTGCATCAGCCGATTGTAGTGACGCGTTAGATGATTGTCTGCACTTGTATAACTTCATCAAACCTTTTCTCAGATGTGTTGCCCTTTCACTCTTCAATGGTCCCATATTGAGTCACTGTGCTCAGTGACTTGAAAGTGATTGTGAAGTACGTTTTAATAATTCAGAATCTTCCTAAAAATATAAACTTTTCATGAAATGCATTTCAGTCACGCAATATAAATCCCCCAGACATCAAAACTGATGGTTCCACTTTGCACTTGGCTTCTGTTACTTTGCAAGTGGCCTCAAACGGCAGGAGGAAGTTTCTGCTATCATTTTGACCATATAAATACCAGAAAACGTCATGTGTGATGATGACAGATGTATGACTAACTACCAGTCTGATACACAGAAATGCCGATACACAGAAATGCCGTCACAAGTGCGTAGCTACCCTCAATTCTGAAGGTCGAGGATCATTTAACCTGTCTGGATGTACAGAAATAGGAAGCGCCAAATGAGGGAATGTCTCCATGTAAAACTAAATCATAAACAATAAGCATACCTGATCAGAGAATCAGGATGCTCATGCTCCAGGTCCTAAGCCGGACCGTCAATCAGTAAGTCAGGAGCCTCTGGATCTGTCTGCTGTGTGTATGTGATGATTTAGGTGCTGAGCTCTTGTTCGCCTCGTGTCCTTGATGCAGAAACACAAGGAGGGAGACGGGGCACTGCTATCAATCCATAGCCTTGGAGTCACTCAGCTCACAGAAAGGGAGTTGGTACTCCTGCTTATCTGTGCTCCATGGAAGGTTAAGACCTGATGCACTAAATTAGTTTATGATCGGGGCATCAACTAGTCTCGTAGCTAACTGACCCACAACTGACCCCGAGTTTGGTTTATCCCCGGTTGTTCAGTCCAATAGGGGAACGGAAGCAGGGGAAGAAATGATTCCTGGATAGACAGATAGGGTGGAAGACATTTAGAATTGTGGAGAGTCTTTGGTAATTAGACCCCATCGTGACGTAGTTTATTTATAGTTTGACAGCAACAAGGCGATTGGCTTAGAGACATGCTTCTGCTCAGCTTCTTTTATGAATAAAACTCTTAATAAGGGGCAGCAGCAGTATCATGGGATGTATCTGTCTGTAATACATGACATTTAAATACATCACTAATATGAAACTGTTGCCAACACAGAACATTAAGTTGACAAGACGGACCTGTCACTCTGGTTCCACTACACTGCCTGAGGTCAAGCTTGTGACTCACCATTCATGAATTCTTCAGTTGGCCTGTGCGAACCCCTAAGTTGTATTATATAAATGAATACATAAATGAACCAACAATTTTGGGAGGAATTGAAACTCAACGTATTATTATAAAATGTTACTTCATTTCATAACAGAATTTTATCAGATATAATTTGTATTCATTGATAGATATTTAAAAAAATGTTAATCCTTTTTTTCAAAAGCCTGTTTTGTTTTAAATTCATTGGCTTTTTTCTCCCAATATTGCTTTTCATGTTAGTGGTGTTGTCACTGCCCTCTCACCTTTCAGCCAATCATTTGCCCCCTGCCATGAGATAGCAAGCTCAACGACTTCTATCAAATTTAGCCAGTTAGCTCCTGCCATAACAACATTAATGCTAACATGATCATGAATCGAATAACTAGAGGCTGCTGCTGTAGAGAAAGGCAGTACACAGATATGATCTGACTGGTGTTTGTAATGTCTTCTAGATGCAGCTTATTTTGTTTTTGTATTTTGCCCTACTGAAACAGTACCGGGTTGGGTGGATTGTGTACCGCGCCACTCTGTTCTCTCTCTAGCACTGATGATGGCCCAAACCTGGCGTTGGTTTTGTTGCCTAAACAGAGCGTTCATTTTGTTGCCTAAACCTAACTGAATGTAATTATTTTAAGCCCAACCTAACGTTCTGAGACAAAGACTAGGGACAATCCAATGGATTGTGTTTTGTGACTCTTTCACAAACTGCCATGAGACTGTGTTGGCTCTTCAGTCACCTCTTCACCGCCTAAGCTCTTTGCACTCCAGTATGCACTAAATTGTTTAGTTGTATTGGAATGTAATTCTGTGGGAGACGGAGTTGATCATTGTCTAAAAAACAAGGCTGTTGATCCCAAAACAAAAAAAAAGGAAGTCTGACCTGGAGACACAACTTGTATCCAAAAATGCCATGTTTTTTTTAGGATTGCCTGGTGCAAAGAGCTTGTATCATGCAAAACCCTATTGGAGCAGTGAAGACTTCAGCACAGAATTAGCCAATGATATCTGAACACGTTGCACACAGCTGTCACGAGTTTCCGGGGTTTCTACTTCAACAGAGTTCCTATTGTTAAGGCAGTATCAAGGACACAATAAGGCATGCTATCAGGAAAGAGAGACAGCTCATAAACAGGCTGTGTGGAAAAAACGGAAGGGAAATGTGACACGCAAATCACTTAGTCACATGTTTACACTTGTACAGAATACATAGTGTATTGACTCGTTGAGCTTTCTCATTTAAAGTGTACATCTGTATGCTCAGACATTGCCAGTAGACACATTTCTGTAGACCCGATGGTGTGAGTGAGGTGTACACAGTGCCTCCCATGTGAGCTCACCAGACCTCATGAACTAAGTATGATACATATAGAATTTGTCCCACTTTAGCAGGTGCAACAAAACTAAAAGAGAGTAAAGAAAATGTCAATCAAATCTATCTCATCCTGAGGTGTAACAAGCCAAAATAAATAAAAATCACCAGTGTGGGCTGACTTTTTCTTGTTTAGTATTATTGCTTGAATTAAAGATGCTGCCTGGGATAAAAGAGGTGCCAGTTAGTACCCAAAAGGTTCAAGGACCATGATAATAGATAAAGTGATGTGGAGAAACCTACAAGTGAAATCTGAGCAAACCAGACCAGGACTTGTTTTCTCTATACACAACAAGGGTTTTGTGTTGTTAAGGCAGCAATTTCAATCCTTTCTTGTTGTTTTTCTGTGTTGTATTATTTTACTAGTACAGCAAACCAAATTCCTCACCGAAGTAACTCAAGTTTGATTCTGTCCCACTAAGCTGACAGAGTTTCAGAGTGTTTCATGTGTAACATTTTGGTCTTTTATCTCTAACAGCCTACACAGACAAGATCAAGGAGATGTCCATGCTGTCTCTGATCTGCTCCTGCTTCTACACACAGCCACATCCCAACAGCCTCTATCAGTATGGAGGTCAGTCAGTCTGCCTGTCTGCCTGTCTGTCTGTCTGTCTGCCTGTCTGTCTGTCTGTCTGTCTGTCTGTCTGAGTGTCTGTCTGAGTGTCTGTCTTTCTGCATCTGCTTAGTTTACCCCCCAAACTATGCTTAGGTTAGCAATGCCTTTATTCTTTAGCTGCTCTCAAAAACTAAATTTCAGGTGCTACATGAATTTCAGCATAGAGAAACGGTTAAAAAGGCTAAATTATTGCCATGGCAACAGCAGATAAGCCACTCACCATGAAAAGTGTCTCTGCCAAGGTCAGTGACAAATAGGACGGCCTTCTGAATGACCTTGTGGTTGTTGGAACTAGCTAACGCTCACAGTGAAAGAAGAGCTGCAAATCAGGCCATGAAGTGCAGTGAAAGAGCAAAAGACAAGAATACAAGAATATGATACGTATATTCAAATATAAAGTCTCCAGACTTGTGTGTGCAGCACTTAGTTCCATGTGAGAACACAGAACAAAATGCCCTTTTCATGTCTTTGCTCTTCTGCACCCTGTACAGCGTGAGTGGACTTATCAGATGGTATTGCCACTCTTATCAACTGTATCCTGCAAATTGTGTCTTTATGTGACAAGAAGAGTGACACTCTTGATCCCACGTCGGGGAGTGCGGGGGGTGAGGGGGGGCTAGAACAGTCTTTTTGATCACGATGCTGAGACACAGTCCAGAGATGTATCCTGATTTATGAGAGAGCATGCAAGCGATCGAAAAGAACGAAAGAAAGGAATGATGCACCCGATGAACAACTCACTGGCTCGTGTTTTACCGTTGCTGTGTCAGACCTGGAGGTGAAGGGCTTGAACAAGCGAGCGTCCGGCCAGTCGTTTGAGGTTATCCTGAAGGATTCCGACCAGTCCGGGAACAAAAGCCAGCCTCAGTTGCTGCCCTCCCCCCCGAGGAGGGAGGTGTCTCTGGAGGAGCTCCAGGGGAGGCTGGAGGCTGCTGAGGAGAGGAGGAAGGTAAGCAGACGTGTGAGCGCAGCATGGCCCCGTGATGGAGTGTCACTGCAGATCCTTTTGGTGATGTCATCTGCATTGAGCCGAAGTACGCTAATTTAACTCTTCTGTACATTGTTTTTCCCGCCCTACTGATAATAGCCTAGATATTAAATAATGATGCTCTTAATTTGGTATTTACACATTTTTAAAACCAGATTTAACTGAAGTCTTGTCATTCTCAAGATTTTAAAAAGTAATTAAAAAATATAATAATGTACTAAAAATAGATATAGTTAAATGAATAAAAAAGAAAGTAATCTTATCTTCTAAACTGTTTTCAATCTGTTGAAATCAAATCTGGTTCGGCCATAAAGGTGTGAAACCCTCATAGGCAGCAGCAGCGTCTCCTCCTTCGCCTCGCTGCTCCTCCGATTACCTGCTGAAGGTAAGGGAGGCGCGGGAGAACCAGAACCAGAACCAGAACCAGAACCAGAACCAGAGCCAGAACCAGAATCAGAACCAGAACCAGAACTGACCCTGTTGAAGTAAAATGAGAGGTTGTCTAAAGGGACAAAATTAAAAGTGGTATTTCTACACATTAAATTCAATCTTATTAACGACAGCTTGTGATTCAATTGGTTATTATGATGTGCTCTCCATAATAATAGTAGTATAAAAAATAGTAATGTTATGTACACTTTAAATAATTTTTTGTTTCCTTCATACATACCTGACACTTTTTGATAAGTGTTGTATTTGCATCTTTATTACAAAGACCACTGGCTTTACTGGCTTACTTTTGACGATATATATTTACCTTTCTTTTTTTTTTACTATCAGCTATGTGACGATGTAGAGGAGTAATGTCTACTTGAGCAGAGAATCACGCTCCCGTTAGCCGTTAGCACGGTTAGCTGCGAGCCGCCGGCTCAGCCGTCACCCTGAGGCGCCATGAGGCAATAGATTCGCTCGGAGATCTGTGTTGAGTACCTTTAACTTCTCAATCTCAGTCCCTGTGACCATTATGCGGAGGACAATGAGGGTTGAAAAATGTTTTTCATTTTAAAAAACGGATGAGTTTTAGTCGGTGGATCTATTTGTGTTGCTCAAAACATCTTGAACAGAGTTCTCAATCTTAGGAATGTCAAATTAATGTTTTTAGTTGCCTTGCGAGCCTGTTGTGCAGTCGTGTTACCTTGGCCCTGGGAGGCACAGACACAACAGTTTCACTGTGGATACCACAGCACCACAACTTGGCCTCCAAGTATTTAAAGGATTTGATCCCTTTGGTCGTTGTACGGTTGTATTACCCTTTGACTACACGCTCAGATTACAAAGGATGAATGTTGGGTCCTCCCAAATAATGTGTTAAGAAATAGCTTCTCTATTCACGATCACTCATCACTGGGCTTTCTCAATTCATGAGAAAGCCGGTTGTAAAGCAGCACTGCACGCATAGTGCAGCTCTTTTGAACAGCAGTTCTGGTAGAATTATTATTATGCTGAATAGGTTTGCTGAATGTGCAGTGGCTGGCAAGGTTACTGTACAATAAAGTAGTTCCACACCACGTAAATATGATAGGAGGGCCTAACCTCAAAGCAAAGGTCAACCACAAGATGATTATGAAACAACTCTAATCCTGCTCCCAAGGGACGGAAACCTGCTGCATTTTAGCTTTCCCAGTTTTCTACTGCGAGATCCCATCAGGATGATTCTTGGATGTCAACATAAAACATAAAACATTTATAAAACATAAAAACGTTTGGAGCAAAACAATATTTTTCCCGGCAGGTACAAATAAAAGAAACAATGAAAAACGGGTTCGAACACGACCTGACACAAGGGTGTGTCGAAATTACCGGTTTGACACAAATAGGATGTGCAAGACCATAATTATGCAAACCAAAAAAACAAATACATCATAGATCTTCTTAATTAAAGCTTCATCCTTAAGTGACACTACTGATTGTGTTGTAATAAAAATAAAACCTGTTAGCAGCAGGGTAACATAATTATAACTGAATTTATTTTCTTGGGCCCTCGCCCTAAACCAAAGCACAAGCTTGTGTACACACACATAGAGACAAATATAACGATAGTAATTTGGTATCTTCGTCTAAACCTAACTGAGTAGTTTCCTGCCAAGACAGAACTTTATTTTGAAAAGACTCCATACAACGAGTGGAAATTGACACGTTGTTGGACTTTCGTAGGAAAAAACACAAATATGGAAAACTTTTTTGTAAGATATCCTATGAACATATGAGGATACGTTGCTGTGGTAGAGACCTCTCAATCACAGTAGCCCCGCCCTAAAGCATCCCCTGCTTTATGGTCTAAATGGACCATAATTTAATGAACAACATGCTGCGTTGAAGAAGACTTGAAACTAGAGATTGAGACCATAAACTCATGTCCGCCTGCAGTACAGCACTACCACAGTTTCCACTCTGTTTTAAGTATTTGTTTAATCTTTAATTGTACACGTCAATTAATCAATTAGTGATTTCATTATTTTAATAAAAAAATTGAGATTGGTTTTGGGTGTGGTGTGTCCAGGACATTTCTGGTGGACACCTCAACAATAGTAGCAGTAATGTGACTAATAATAATAATTATAGTAGCAGTGGGTATCAGCAGGGCCACGGCAGGAGGCTGGACCAAGGTCCTGATATAACCACGATCCATGATCGGCGGTTCGATCCCCGGCTCTACAAGTCCATGTCAATGTGTCCTTGGATAAGACACTTAACCCCGAATTGCTCCAGCAAGCTGTGCCGGAATGGGTATGAATATTAGTTAGAGTCCTGATGGGCAGGTGGCAGCTTGCATGGTATCCATCTGCCCATCAGTGTGTGAATGGGTGAATAATGTCATGTAGTGTTATAAGTGCTTTGAGTGTGCCGGAAGACAAAAAAAAGCCCTATACAAGTACAGTCTGTTAACCATTAGAGAGAATGCAGGTTTAAGACAGGAGCGAGCATCAGCGACAAAATCTGTTTGATTGCATTGTCTCCTGACGTCCTAACAGTCCATGAGCGTCGCAGTGCTTTACATCTTGACTTTTGTCAGACACCCGGAGGGAGATCGACTAAAAGTTTCCCACTTGCTGTTGGCTATGTTGAATGTCATTTCCATTAAATATCCCAGTATGAAAAGTCTGTTTTCTGGATAAAAAGAAGAAACAGTGGTTGTGTCTCCAGTCTGATCTTGAGCGCAGAGCGGACAGGTAGCCTACATGGTTTGTTAATATGATGTAACAGAGGTGCATATTTGGATAGTGGATATGTGATGATCTAACTGGTAAATAAATGGAGCATAGTTTTATACTCCTTCTTCTGGCGATGACAGATATCCAAGGTGGCGGTGCACATGACTGGACCAGTCTGGAGTGAATAAAAGATGTATTTTAGTGCAACATTTATTCTGTTTACGTCATACCTTGACTCCTGATGAATGCCGGGTCATTGCAACCTGGCCAGAGCTCTGTTTCTCCCATGAGTTACCTTACAGGCTTCCACACCTCCCTCTGCTCCCACACCTGCTCAGCTACAGAATTCCTTGGCTCTGCCCTGAGCAGAAGCGAGATGATAGGCCAACGATGTAATTGTGTCACTGTGCTATTGGATAGAGGAGACCAGCTGATCAGAACAACTGATATCATGATTGACAGCTCCAAACAATGACAGCAAGGAAATAATGAGTGAGCGTGCATGAGAGGAGTGAATGGCAGATGTATGAGAAATAAACTACGGGCCTTAACATGTATGGTCTTCCTGACCTAACTTACGCTAGAGCTTTGTTAGGCCATGTGGATGAATGTCAGCTGACATCATGTGAGAACATTTGCACAGAACATGCATTGGTGTTGTACATATGAGAACTAAATAAAGAACAGCGGGAATAGTAATGTAGTTGTGAAGTAATACAAGAATATAAGTGAAGTAAGTGTTTTGCCCCAACAAAGTGCATTTTCTTCTTTCACAGCAGCGTCTGATGTTAGGACACGGTGTAGGATGGTGAAATGTGGGCCCCTGACAGCTTCTTGGCCCCTGTGCAACTGCACCGGTGGCACTGTCGATATTTGTGTCATTGGCTTGTTTGTTTTTCTCCAAACCAAAGGGTAACTAGAAAGCTTCTCTTCCAGGATGTGTCTGCCACAACCACTGCTGTAATGTTCGATTGAATGGATACAAATTGATAGGCCAACGATGTAATTGTGTCGGTGTGAGTCAACGACTCTGTGAAACCGAATCTGTGAAACCGAACATAAAATATTGCGTCAATAAAATGTAAGATAATAGTGACGCACACAACCCTGCATGGTGGAGATAACAAAGTGACTCACACAGCAAATAAGTGAGATACACAGAGAGACTGTGTTGAAACTTCAGTGGGTGGCAAGTTTTTATTTCAAAACTACATGAGCCATCAAGTCAAGTGATTTTAGAAATATATGTGTCATCAAGTCAACCCCATGCATCATGGTTATTTTGTGCTCCAGGGCAGTACATGTCTTATTGATTGTACTGCATGATTGACTTTAAAGCTTACTTCACTTTGTTGTGGATTATTCTTGTCGTTCTGGCCCAATGATTAAAAGTCTTATTATTAAAACCTGCTATCTAAATGCTGACGTAGTAACTTTAGCTATCTAATTGTGAGACAGCACAGGATCTCAATGACAGGACCTCAGTAACGAACAGCCACAGAACTCAGGAGAGAGTGGATTGTTTCCACTTCACGTAGGTTTATTCTCAACACAGATTACAAGCAAGCCGAGTTGTTCTGGGATCAACTGACGGCACAAAGGGAATGCACATTACTTTATACCCTAACTCTGCCCTGGCTTGGTAACTTATCGGTCCCAGAGACCTCTCAGGTTTCTCCCTCCCTGGTACTATGTTTCTGAAATACAGCGAGCAGACATTAATCACCCGTCTCCTTCAACCGGCTTCCTATGATTCAACCCCATCACAGATCAGTGTGACCTGCGTACCATTTCCCTCCCGTTGGACCACACACACACAAACACACACACACACACACACACACACACACACACACACACACACACACTGTGCTTCACTACCTCTGTTTGTGTCCTTTGTGTGCTCAATGTACCGACTTCCTTTATAGCCATCTGTGGCTGCACCACTGGTTGTGGCCTGATAGTTCCCCTTTCTTATTTCCTCCCCGCTCGGCATCCTGTTTCCCTGATGCGTTACAATGTGACGCAGTTTCTACAAAGAGTGAACTTTTCTTCGCCTGCACATTGAAAGGTTACAAAGATGAGGCTACCTCAAAGAGTTGATTAACATATGACAATGATACAAGCTTATGCCAGATTATGAATATGAGTCCTATATTTCAAAACACACATTAATACATTTCAAAACACACATACATTTTCCTTCCACAAAAGCTGTCAAGAAATTCAGCTAAACAGACATTCATTCCTCTGTTAGTTTGATGAACTTGATTTTTGGTGTTCATGAATCCCTGCCAACCTCAACCTCCATTACCATAATGACCTGCATCATAACGGTGACCCGCTCTCTTTGGCCCCCCCACTCCCCTCCCATGATCTGTATCTCCTGCGCTGCTGTAGTCCCAGGAGGCCCTGTTGCTGAAGCAGCTGGCGGAGAAGAGGGAGCACGAGCAGGAGGTTCTCCACAAGGCGCGCGAGGAGAACAACATCTTTAGCAAGAAGACGGAGGAGAAGCTCATCCAAAAGATGGAGGTCAACCAGGAGAACCGGGAGGCCCACCTCAATGCTCTCAAACAACGGCTGCGTGAGAAAGCAAGTCTTCCCATTCTCTGTCGTGTGTGTGTGTGAATCCCTCGTGGGTGGCTACTCAGCTTGAGTCCAACGCAGGCAAGGCCGATGAATTGAGTGGAAACATAAAGAGTAACAAAAGTTGGGTTTGATATAATGAAACACTCACAGATTGAATGTTATGTTCATTTAAGTGTTATGTGAAACGCTTTTAGTTGAGGTTAGTGTACATTTTTATACATACATTATAAATATTTCATCCAACCCTGCACCTTATATTTTACATCGCACTGTAGGATGTCAACATGAAACTACTTCCAGTTACTTGTCCGTGTCTCCTCCAATGGCCCATCCTATTTCTCTTCTCATGAAACGCTGAAATCACAAACGTTCAGGAAGAGAGGGGAAAAACCATATCAATTATGTGATCACCCTGATTACAATAGATTAGTAAAAAACAGTTTGAAGTCATTTTTAAAGGAGCACCGTTGATCTAACTGAGTGAACCCTTTTCCACCTAAATGTGCAAGTATATGCAGGTTTTTTAAACACAAAGACAACAGGAGCGGATAAAGACAAAAGCCAGATGTTAGTTGATATTAGTGGTTTTATTTGTCCAGCGGGAAATGGGGTTAAATGTTTCGACTAGTGTCACTTCAAAGTAGCCATAGAATACAGCATATGAAGTATTCCTGGTTATGAACTGGAGTGACTACTGTATGACAACAGAAACAAAGGTGGGGGATGGGAGCAGGTGCTGTGTTGGAGATATATAGTGCAGACATTAAACTGGATATTTTACTGAACCACTATCACCTCAGGAAGGCTCAACATTACATATCTAACATCCATTGAAAGCTCCGTGGAGAGGACCCAGAAGCAGGCCACACAGAATTCTCTTCAAACCCTTTGAACCCTGCTGGAAAGGCTGTAACAGGAAACATTGCTTCATGCATGATAATGGCTGCAAAGCAGGCTGGATCATATTTCTGAGGAATTTCAACATTTCAACAGTTTGTTTCCGCTATTCTGACTGAAAAAAATGCTGTGCCTCTAAAGTCTAATGTTCCAGAGAAGCCCCACCTCAGTCATTAGGTTCCGTTTTGCATCACGTGCATGTAATAGTTCATCACTTTATTTTCCAGGAAGACCACGCCGCTGAAGTGCGCAGGAACAAGCAGCTGCAGGCCGACCTCTCGGGCTGAAGACGCTCTCTGCTCTCTGCAGTGGATGTTACTTTTGAAACTCTTCTGTGTGTCAAAGTGTTCCTAGTTGTTCAGTATTCACCAATATCATCCCACAGTGCACCTTTCAGGACTCAAACTAGTTGTTAATCAGCATCGAAAAATGTTACTCATCAGTTTCATTTTTGGGTAAACCACACATATTTGGAAGTCAGGTACATATTCTGACATAGCCAAGTACAGCTGAAATAAAGTCCACTCTTGAGCCGAACGAGATCTGTGTCGGGTTTATTTATATCTATAAGAATATGGCTGAATAATGATTAGTCTACTGTGAGTATGTCATAACTTCTGAGCCTTTTTAAGGCCCTTGGTGTGATTTTATTTCAGGATCCACCTCCCCACCTGAACTGACTTTGACATTTAGCCCTATGTTGAAAGATCCTTCAGCCCAATGAAGACCTGCAGCCACGAAGCAGCTTAAAACTCCAAATCAACATTTTAAGTTGTCACAGTGACGGTGAAACTGGGAAGCCGAGACCCACTCATTGCGTGTCTTCCGCAAGCTGCTAGCTTGACAGCTGTGAGTATTAAGAGTAGCCATGTTTGTTGGGGGAGTGGCTTCAGACGGAGGCCTGAAGCGACGGGCTGTCGGTGTTGCCAACTCAGCCACTTTCTGGCTAGATGTAGCGACTTTCTTTCTTTACTTTCGTTGGAAAAGGGTTGGCAACACTGGGTTTTTCTGCTGGATCATTTAAGAAATCGAGCAAACTCTCGCTAGTTTCTCACCAACGCTAGCTTTGACAGAATCTATTTTACTACCACGACATTTGTCTTTTACTTGTCTAAAAGGGCCGTTCTACCATTTGTACACATGTAGTTCAGTTCCGTCGCCAGCTCGTGACAGCAGTCGTACAATGTACAAGTCTGAGAAAATAACCCTGGTGAATTCATCTGGTACACCGTGGTTAACAACATGATAATGTTAATGTACTAACGTGCTGATATTCAGCATTCAACAGTTAGCATGCTAACCTCTCAGTTACACACATTTACTATTTATTTATTTTTTCATATGATTAAACTGTCTTCTTAAACACTTTTTAAAAACTTTTTTCACCCTCAGAATGAACAAAGAGAATGTTAGGATATGTTTTTCCTGCCTTTTAAACTTCCCATAGATGTTAATTACCATGGACAAGTAGATTGAAGTAACACCTGTCCCTGATATGAGGTAAGAAGCCCATAATAAACACAAGTAAATCAGTGTCATATGTGCTTCTTACAGATGGATATACTTGATCACACTTCTTGTGTACATATTATATTGATATTCAAATGAAATATATTCAAAACATTGGTATCAAGAGGGCCGTCTTTCCCCGGTTAACCATGACGTTCTCAGTAATAGCAGCAAACAGAGACAGAACCAAAAGCCTAAAAAATGCTGTCACATGTCAAAAAGTCAACAAACACACCAGTGATGGGACTGTTTCCTCGAAAAAGAAACCAAAACCACACGAGCAGAGTAACAGCAGATTTTAATTTTATTTATTTATTTGACAGTGCACAATCGGAAAGTTGAAGAAACATCATTATTTTAAGGAGGTAGTGATGCCATGAGCTGTGCAGGAATATCACCCCCGATGGAGTCTAGACACTGGTGGTGATGGTGAAGGGGTGAAGGGAAAAGCGGAAGATCTGGATGGATGTGAAGGAGAAGGGAGGGGAATGAGGTAGATGAGAGTTGCATCAGTCTGACACTGAACCAGCAGCTGACAGCAGCAGGGAGGAACAGTTTTGTGGCGAAATCTGATTGGTTTAACTGAAAGAGTAAACACCAGTCAGCTGACTGAGTTGGAAGCAGAGAGAGAGGAAGAGGAAGAAAGAGAAAGAGAGAGAGAGAGAGAGAGAGAACAAGTAAATATAGTAGGCATGAAAACAATGCTGACAGAGTAAACTATTCAATTATTTGACCCGTTTCCTGTACGATTGAATTTAAGTATTATGCCAGAGTAAAGCAGATTACTGCACTAATAAATTAAACAAGCTGAAACAAGTGGATTTGTATTGAAACCAGGTGCAATCTTGACACTAAACTGAAGAAACATTAATTATTTAATAAGAACACGATAACAAAAATAAATGAGTCAACAGCCTAATAGATGACGCCTGTACAGAAACATCATGAGGGTTTTACATGAAGGGATGCCTCATGCAGCTTCACACAAAAAAAAAAATGAGGAAGAGAAATCATTGTGCAGAGAGCGCATGTGTATCGTTTTCGACCTCATAGTGCTACAAATGTACGGGAAACGAAACTTGAATTTTGTTGTCGAGAAAGCGAGAAGAGAGGCGCCAGAGCTCCGGATTTAGGGAGGGGCCGACTCCACTCCGAAACCTGAGAGTTGTGAATCCACACGATGATGTCGCTGAGCAGGTCCCACAGTCCCCATTCACATGGAGGACATCTGCCAGATCAAAATAGTCATGAAGATCGGCCTAATTGACGGTAATTATGAACACTGCTGTTATTGTTGATATTGGTATCAAGTCATTATCATTACGCTGGTGTTATTATTGTTGTTGTTAATATTAGTAGTAGTAGTACTAGTGGTAGTGGTGGGAGTCGTACGACTAGCAGAAGCAATATTGTCAAAATACTAAACTTGACTGACAGTTAATTAAGGACGTGGGTTTAAAATGTTATTTTGCACCAGCCAACGATAAATGGTTGAATTTTGAACGTCTTGATTGTTGAATTGTAGGACATCTATTTTACTATAAAAAATAAATAAATGTAAAGTGTCGTTCGAAGCCCACTTCGAACTCACTCGCTGGTAATTCGAGCCTTTCTTCATTCTGTGAGCCTGTGTTGCTGCCTTTGCCTGTGATTAAATAAGAAAATGGGCAACTGCGCCATCTAGTGGACATAAGATGCAAGCTGCGCGTAATTGCCATAGGGGACAGTGGGAAATAAAACATACATAGATACTTTCCCGTGTTCAATAACAGTCAGTCAGGTGGATGACGTGAAGCATTGCATTTTACCAGAGACCGTTGTACTGAGCGTAGTGACGTAGCACAAGAGAAACAGCAGAGGAAGATACTCCGCGCGCATACTAACGTAGTTAACGCTACATATTACGCTACCAAGAGACAAGTGAGCGCAGGCTGGAGAGGACAGAAAGCGAAGCGAGAGGATGTGGGTTCGAGGTGAGCGCCAAGTCATATTATTGCTCAGACAACACTCGCACAACTAACTATGTCGGCGGTGGCTTGTTGCGGGTTGCATTGGAGTTAACTGTTTTTTTAGAGTTTATCCGGGGCGAGGACACAAAAAGAACTTGGCTAGCAACCAACCTCCATGTCTCTAAATTACGTTAGCTAACTAACTTAACGTTCGCTGTCGTCCTGAGGACGCTGTCTCAGCGCAGGACTGCGGTTAAATCCGCAGACATTTTAGCGCACCTGACGTTGTATATTGACATTCATGGTAAACTGTCTCTGTTGACACCGGGGTGTCCAGCGGCTGTTAACCGCCGACGTTCTGTTACAAGCCGGTTACAAGTCACGAGATGAGATACAAAGTACCGTTAGACTCGCATTTACCGCTCAGTGGCTTCTGTCAACCGTGCATACCAACAGACCTGTGGCTGTCTCGTGCATTATGGGGCTTTTCTGTACTTTTATAGGTTTTCTTGTAGACCACGTCACAGGTAACCATAGCAACAAGCTCACTGTGTGTCCTACCTGGACCTTATGGCCGTTTCCCAATATGCGTTCTTGTCTGGACTTGTGTTCTCGTGGACTTGTGAAACGTCATAAGTTGCAGCCCAAGTGCTGTTCCAATTCTGAAGTCCGCGGCCGTTTCTCCAAGTGCGCCAAGTACGAACTTGTGTACTTGGGAGTTTAGACTTGGGAGTCCAGACTCCAGGGATGGGAGGACGCAGGACGGTCATTCTGCAATTGGAACAGCAGCGTACTTGATGACGTCACCACGTCAGCTGTTGTTGCTAATGAGTTCACTCCGGGTCTTCACTGTAAAGGTTTTTTACAGTCAAACCAAATATGACAACCCTGCTTTTTTTGGTTTTCATTTAAAATTAAAATATTTTTTATTGTATGATATATATATATATATATATATATATATATATATATATATATATTTATTCACTCCCAAGTAAAAAAATACTGTTAAAAATACATTTAACCACTTTGAAAAGTTATTTAACAAATGAGACTTGTTTAAACACACTGTTGCACACAGAAATATATGCATGAAATCCAATTTTAAAATATTTTTAACATTTTCATTTTTAGAAGCCTTATTTGTCGTTGACCCATGTATTTATACACGCAATATATATACAATTATATGTGTATATATACAAGTATATGTGTTTGTTATTATTAATTATTAAAATGAAAAAATATTTCAATTTTAGTTTTAAATGAAAACGAAAAAAGCAGGGTTGTCAAATTTGGTTTGACTGTAAAAATACTTTACAGTGAAGAACCGGCGTAAACTCATTAGCAAGAACAGCTGAGGTGATGACATCATCAAGTACGCTGCTGTTCCAATTGCAGAATGACCGTCCTGCGTCCTCCCGTCCCTGGAGTCTGGACTCCCAAGTACACAAGTCCGTACTTGGTGTACTTGGTATCGAGAAATGGCCCATGTGACACAGGCAACAATTAATTTTGTGGGTCCATGCTGCTGCAGCTACAAGCTAGCAGCCTCGCCGGCATCGTGAGCAGCATACAATGATGCTAATGGTGCTAATTTCGCTTTGCAAAAATATGACTTTGGAGAAATACGTTCACAGTAACCAATATCGTCTCTCTTTCAACCTACAACTGAACAAATCATCAACATTTTAAAACGTTGGTGAGACATTGATAGTGTAACCGCATTTCAGCCGGTTGAAAAGATGGCGAAAAAATAGGTCTTAGACGTTCAGACCAGATATCACCCAGTGTTCATCTAGAAATCAACATTGAAATCCAGTTGGTGCTCACTGGGCTTCTGAATTGAATATTTTGAGCACATTTCTCATCATGCTGTCTTCTCTACTGTTTTTCTCTACTGTCTTTTTCAGACTCCTCAAAGCAAAGTTGGACATTTATCAGACTCTGGCCTTCAGTTTAGCCACAGACAAGTTGATCCAGCTTTATTCTGTCAGTGGTCCCTTCGTTAGGGCCTTGGTTAATCAAACGTTTCACTAAATCTGGGTCTATTGTGACTAACTGCAACCAAAATACTACAATCTGCAGTTTTAAATCCAGGTGCTGTCTTCAGCATTATGAAAGTATCACAATGTCAGCTAGTGAATCCAAACTGGCTCCTCTTTCATCAACACATGACCTCAAACTTGCATGCACTCAGTGCTCTGTCAAGGAGAAAGAAGTTACGTATACGTTGAAATCGGTCAACCACCAGTGTGCACGCAACCTCCTGCTCTGCAGATCCAAAGGTGGCATCAAATGGAGGCCAGTCTCCAGGCGGCCCGAGTTTCCAATTCCGAGTAAGTATGAGAAATGCTACTTCTTCGCGGAGGGCTCTGGATGCTTGTCCCACAAGAACCGGTGCACCTTCGCCAGAAGTGACGAGGAAGCCGCCGTTTGGACGTTTGAAAAGCACCACAGGGTGGACCACGTGCTCCTCTGTTATCTCATAGCTCAGTCTGAGAGAGGGACTGATCTGCCCGATAACGCAGAACCACTAGGTGACCTCTTGCCAATTCTGGGTTTGAAGGCTGTGTGTGATCAGTGTTCTGTGAAGGAGAAGGAAATAACATATACAGTTCAGTCAGTGAGTCACAAGTGCAGTAGAAATCTGCTTTTAGCCAAAGACAAAGCCTCCGATCAGTGGAGGCCTGTCGCTGAGCGGCCTACATGTGGACAGTTTGGTCGGAATGTTCTCTACCAAGAGTGTCATTTCTACGTTGAGGGCGTTGGGTGTACACAACACGGACAGGGATGCACTTATGCCAGGAGCTATGAAGAGGCCGCGGTATGGAACTACGTTAGAGACAGACACATCGATCAAGAAGAGTTAATCAGACTTGTAATCAAGTCTGAGCTTATTAGTATGACACCAGAAAGTGCAGCTGAAAGCATACGCCAGCAGTTTTCAGGCGAATTTGTGGAGTTCTGCAAGGACTGCTTTCACGATCGCCCGCAAAAACTGACAGCCAAAAGGTGGAATTCCACTTGCTCAGCAGATGCAGCGCACACCTGGAACCCAGTCTTAGTTCATCACCTGTCAGAGAACAGCAAAAAGCACGTCTACAGCCAGGTGCGCCCTCTTCACCAGAACTGTCGGTTCACGTACTGCAGCCACGTCAGGCAGGGCAAGCCCTGCTGGCACGAGGCCAGCCACTGCCAGTCCGCCCAGAGCGAGGTGGAGATGGCCGTGTGGAAAGCGGAGCACAGTGGGCTCTCCGTGCGGCCTCACCTCCTCCAGATGAGCCGGCGGGAGCAGACGGAGCACAGGAAGGTCACCATGTACTGCAAAGTTTGCCTCCTGGTCCTTTCCTCTGCGGAGAGCTTCTACAAGCACTGCAGCTCTTTGGAGCACGCCCAGTTACTCTCTGAGGACACCACCACCAGGTGGAGAGGACGACAGCCCCCACACAACCACCGATCTGAGCTTTGGCTGTGTGAGAGGTAGACAACTCGCTTTACATGCTTAACAACCACACTGTCGACTCTTGTCCCACTATGTTAATTAATTTAGAACTTAACCCATTTGTTTTTACCAAAAATGCCAAACCTATTTCTGTTGTATCCTGCTTGAAAGATAAGGTGAGTATACTCTATGTTTTTGTCATCAAATCCCATGAAAAGGCCAACACCAACATTGCCTTAGTCTCAGTACTTCCTCAGTCTGTCTGTGCTCTGAGCCCATTCGTTCCGACTGAAGACATAACTCCTAATCTATACAGTGTGTGTCATGAATGTATACTTTCATTTCTGAGAAATTATCATTCATTTCCTACAACAGCTGGGCACTGTCGTTTTTATTTTTTTCACAAACAGATCTCAGACAGGAGGGAATAGTGTATTTGTTGGGGACTATTTTCAGCGGCGGATTAATCTACACCTGGTGCAGTCATTTCCAAACACTGGGTTGTGGGAGATTTTATTAGGGTCGCCAAATAAAGTAGCAGAATATCTTCCCTCCTTTTTTATCTAAGATTTGTATCTGCAGTACACCTTTGAGCCACATGAGGGAGTGGAATGTTCATATTGTTCTGATAATTGTAGTCTCCAGATAATGTTGAATTTAATAAAGGCTAGCATACATTCTGCTTGTTTAACTGATGAGAGGAAATGAAAAGAATGAGATGCCTGTTATCTCATTTTTAAAGTGTTTAACATGTGTATATGTTTTTAATAATACATGCATTAAACAAAATTGTGATATATCAAACATATCTCTTGAAAATGACTGGTTTACCGATTCTAGATTATATAAGATGATGACTCAACTCATGCAGACAGCACGGTTGACGAGATAGAAGATATATCAGGCTTTGATACACTCATAACACTTGTTTGTGTAGATTCATTGCTGGTTTGTGTCTTTTCCTGGGATTTGTTTACAATAAGA
This sequence comes from Ophiodon elongatus, assembly GCA_016806645.1. NCBI lineage: Eukaryota > Metazoa > Chordata > Actinopteri > Perciformes > Hexagrammidae > Ophiodon > Ophiodon elongatus. Next base: position 94,842 of record JACSYO010002111.1, on the reverse strand, counting down.
AAAACATAAAACATCGCCAGACGTATTCTTTAAAGAGCAAAGTTGTACCTCAGTCGCGGTGCTGATGACGTTTTTGTCCACCAATGCAATACACAACAAGTCCTCACAGGTTGAAATAAATCCCAAGGAATAGAGTAATGTGGTGAGGTAAGGCAGCTTGAAATGCACAACGGAACACAGATCAAACATGACAGTGAAATACAATGCTCATTGTGAAATCTATTTGACATAAGTAAATGAACATGTGTTTAATAACTGAGTGAAGTGTTTCTCACTGCGGCATGGACATTGTGTGTCCATCTCAGTGCTTTGAGTTTAGTATCAGCAGGTCTATGCTGCCTTCTGCTGGACAACACTGACACCTCTTCACTGTTTTTTCTGTGTTTGTGGATTTATTTTAATATGACTTGTTACATTTACGCCACGATGAAAACTGCTTCATTCAGTTATTAAAGCCAAAAAGGCAAATCATTTTCCTTTGAAATATCAGTTTTTTTTCACTTAATTATGAAAAGGACAAGGAAATCCATGTTACAATATATTTTTTCAGTTACACAGTAGGGGAGCTAAATGGGTATGAATCTTCTGAGAAAAATAAAGATCATGTTTTTTTACCGTTTGATTGACAGATCCTTTTTGTATTGTTTTGTTATAATTGCCCTTTCGTCCTAGACCACAAACGTGTGAATATGGCAACAAGTGCCCAAAAGCTCATTCTGTGGAAGAGCTGCAGGAGTGGTTGATGCGTGCTGAAGAGGAGAAGGAGATCAGACACAACATCGGAGCCCAGGGTCTCATGTGCTACAATGAAAGGCTCCTGGAGGAATACAAAAACAGCAGTAATGAAGTACACATCGTGAGTACAAGGCTCTAATCTGGTTTCTCTCCACAGTTTATCCCGAGGTCATATCAAACTATCACTCCCCTTGAGCAAATCAAACTGTAGGGCTGTCTGGCCTAAAAAGACATGCTCAAAGAAGAATGCTGTAAATCATTTGCACATTATAAATAAAATGGGGATATCACAAGAGCAGATGAAAAAAGTACAAGGGGCATACAGTAGGCAGCCTGTCGCTGATGCTTTTGTGATTTTTCTTCATTTCATAAACTACAGTAGCGATATAGATGCCTGATAAATAATACTGAATTAGGACCTAAAGCATTGTGGGTAAATATGAGCCTACCAGAGACACTAATCTCTAGGTATAGTACAGTCTATACTATGTACGCACGTATGATACTGTGATATAGTCTCTAGTACTTTAAATATGTCCTAGTTTAGTTATTGTTGCTGTTCGTGAATGACATCAGCTGACAGGAAGTAAACTCAAATTGTTGTTGCATAGCAATGCAATTCTGTTGTAACGTTCTGTGTGTGTGTATATATATATATATACACATATATATGCTTCCCAGAGACTTGTAGAATTCTCCCTTTATAAAAGGACAACATTTCAAGCCCAAATTGTCTCAGGCCCAGAGATATCAAAAGCTAGATATCATTAAGGCGTAACAATTAATTACACAAGTTTGTGGCTTCCATCAAAGTTGGTTAGTTGACAAAATACATTTTTTTTTTTTACTTTGCTAACTGACAGTTTACTCTTCAGTTCTTCACCCGCCGTAAATCACAGTTCACTGTTTCAATATTATATATAATAACATATATAATAATCACTATAACAATCACTATTTCAACAGCTAGCAGAACAAGTTGACGATGTCAGCATCTCTTGTGAGGATGAGTTAACTGTGGGGTGTGAACAGGTCAATGCAACACTGCAGTGGAACTTCCAAGTTGAAACAGAGGTAAGATTGTTTACATTTTTTGTGACAAATGCCAAAGTGTATGCCAGAAGTCATAAAATAATTCAGATTCTTCTTGTTCATATATATGAGCAAGAAGAAAAAAATTCCGTCCAAACTTAAAATAATAGTCTCTTAGAGAATATTACATCTTAAAAATAGACATACGCTTTTGTAAGTCTCTTATCACAGAGCTATGACAGAGTAATAATTAAATAGGAAAAATCTTAGTAATAACTGCATGTTGTTTCCTTCTAATATTCAGATGTACTGCTCTGATTAATCACCATGAAACTTACAATACCTAAGCTTCATTGATCAAGAACTGTGGTTGTGATCCGTTTAGGAAAGCCGCAGTGAAAAAAAGGATGAGGAGGAGAAGGTCCTTCTGCATTCTGTAGGCAGCGGGACAAAATTTATGGCAATGGAAGCGATTCTGTTCGTATCGTCCGAGCAGTATTGACCAATCACGATCGCACTGCGCCTAAAGTACAACCCCATTGAATTGTGGGACTCGCCAAAGGGTGTGATTTTGACAGTGGTCTATGCAGATTACGCATTACTAAACAAAAGTAGACTTTAAGCATAAAGAAATAAATCAGGTCTCACTGTATCAGTGAGTGGCGGATGTCACAGACGCTTCTGAAAAGGCTTTCATTGGGGATTGGCCCTATCAGGTGTCAGCTAGGTAACCGGTCAACAGAGAATACAGTCACGCAGACATTTTTGGACTGAAGCAGAAATATGGGCACGAGTGATGTATTTACAAAAATAAAAATGCTGTGTATTGGCCGAGCTACTCTGTTACTCCTCTCGGTGTCAGTGTAGCGAACACACAATCTTCATCGTCAAATGTCTTTTTTCGTTCATGTCCCGGAAATGTTATGGTATGCTTATTTGCCACTTTTCTGTGTGTCCAGAGACAACTTGTGCACGTGGCGCTGCTGAAGCAGGAACCGGGAGCTTCATTCACCCTTGGTGACCTCGGTTCTGTGCCCTGCATCTACTCCTCAGGTGAACACTTTCTCAGTAAAGACATGACCTATGACATCACCGTGTCCTTCACATCCATCAACCCTGGCCTGTATGACCAGTGGCTGGTGCTAGATTTTAACATGAGGCCAGTGCTGTTGAAGAAACTCAGAGTAAGAGTAGGCCAGCTATCACTGGATGACGTTGAGCAACCAACTTTGGATCGCGGAGCCACCTTTCAAAGTGCCGAGCGTTGGCATCGAGGGAACAGGGTTATCATCCCGTGTACATCCAGGACAGAAGCACAAGAGGAGCTGTTAAAGGAGTACAAGCCTCCACAGATTAGCTTCCAGTATAAATCCTCCCACAACAGCCAAACACCTCTGAATAATGAGAACTACAAAGAAAGAATGCACCACTTCCTGTACAATGAGGAGCGGGCAGAGGACCAGATTGTTTCACGGTAATATGCTTATCTTTAGCGTTTTCCTTTTAGAATGTTTAGAATTTGCACACATGTACTAACTCCAAGGCTTTTTTTTTTGTTCTTTTACTTTAGACTAAATGTTTGTGGAGAAATTACAACATTGGCCGCGCTGAACAGCACAATGTTTGGCATGAAGATGGCTCCTCCAGGAGAACTGTTCTGTGCCGTCTCAATTCCTTGTAATCTTACACCAGACACCCCTGAGGGACAGGCCCTCAGACGAAGCATCCAGTCTGGCCTGGTAGCCCCCTTATCTTCAAGTGGTTCAAACTCCAAGGTCTATGAAGCCATCATTCTGCAAGACAAAACAAGCGAGAACAAAATGTATTTTCAGCTGTCTCAAAAATGTTGCTCGGATCTCGCACTCAAAAGCAATGAGTCCTATCAAATGGAGGTGCAGTTTCAGCTCAATCGCCACAGCTTCTGCATCATGCACAAGACCGTAGACCTCCTTCCTGATAAAAAAAGAGTGCTACCAGACCTTCAAAACTGTGCAGTTCCTGTGAATAACATCCACTATGAGAAGCTGAATGCAAAGCAGCAGTCAGCGATTGACTTCATCACAGGTCATTCCAATGACCAAAAATGTGTGGCACCACTCCTCATCTATGGACCGTTTGGAACCGGGAAAACATTCACCCTGGCTACATCAGCCAGAGAGCTTTGTAAGCAGCCTCACAGCAAAGTGCTCATTTGCACCCACACCAACAGGTAATATATAGGATTGAAAATGTGATAAATTAAATATTGATTGATTGATTCCTATAGACATGTGCTCACCAAGTATTTATCTAGGCTATGCTCTTTGATCTAAGCCCGGAGTGGCCAAAATAAGGACCATGGGCCAACTGCGGCCCTCTGCCCGTTAAAAAATAATTAAATAAAAAAACTAGAACATAGCTTGATCCTATTTCGTATAAATTACACTGTGTGTAAATTGCACATCCTCCGTTCAAACGCTAGATATTTTGCTAAATTCAGTGAAATGATCTCTTTACCTTTTAGCGAAGAAACCAATATTGATATGATTTTTCTGCCTGTTCTGTTGGTTACGTCTTAATATGAGACATCGTAATCTTTTTGGTGGGCAATAAACAGAAACTATTTTTTGTCAATATCTGCCTGTTTTAACTTTACTAATTGACAGATTTACACATACCATAATATTTCAAGTGGGCAGCTATGCCATGCACCGCATTAGAGTTTAAATGTATTGAATTTATTTTAATTTAATTTAATTAGATTTTCTATGGCACATGGGGTTTTCCAGTCTGGAAACATACATTTTCTTGCAGTGTATCTGGTTGAAAACTACACATAACAACATCAACACTGTCCTTGACATTTTTGTTTCCTTTCAGTTCTGCAGATCTGTACGTCAGAGATCACTTACACCCATTCATCGACCAGAAAAATAATGGGATGAGGCCAATTCGAATAAAAGCAAACAGTAAAAGTGCTTTGTTGGCCACAGATGAGATTACTCGGAAATACTGTTTGCTTTCGGAAGATGGACAGTTTTTTTTACCACCTACAAAGGCTGCCCTAGATTGCCACAGAATAGTCATAACCACCACGACAATGGCGAGACATTTTCATGACCTAAAGCTCCCAGAGGGATATTTCACCCACATACTAATTGATGAAGCCTCTCAGATGCTGGAATGTGAAGCCTTGATGGCTCTTGGCCTTGCTGGGCCAAACACCAGAGTTGTTTTGGCTGGAGATCACATGCAAATGGGACCCAAGCTTTTCTCAGTTGATGATCATCACCGTTCAAATCACACACTCCTCAACCGCTTGTTCCACTACTATCAAGGCCAAAAGTGTGACGCGGCCCTGAACAGTAGAATCATTTTCAGTGAAAACTACCGCTCAACCAAAGAAATTGTGGAGTTTGTGTCCACCCATTTCTACGTTGGTAAGAATGACGTTATCAAGGCCACTGGAGACGTTCCGGCTCCTGAAATTGGCCATGCCCTAAAGTTTCACCATGTCCGGGGAGAGTGTGTCTTGGACACTGGCACCATGTCCTGGTATAACAAAGACGAGGTTGGCAAAGTGGTTGAAGAAGTAAAGGAGATTCTCAAACACTGGCCACAGACCTGGGGGATCAAGGACCAACGCTCAATCTGCGTCCTGTCAGAGGGATGTCAGGTAAATCACAAGACCAAAACAAAATTACATCAATGATACAGTGAAGATTTCTGCATGAATGTATTTGAATTGTCATGTTATATACAGTATGGTCAGAGTTGTAATGGTTCAATTATCTCAATTGTTTCTTTTGATTATTAGGTTCGGAAAATTAGGACAACACTTTCAAGAAAAGGCCTTGGTGAAGTCCATGTTGAGAATCTTGCAAACGTGCAAGGTAGTTTTAATTTAACTTAAATAATTCCTGGATGATTATCCTATTATGCTACTCATGAAGGATGGCTAAACGGCACACCTGTGTGACTATTTCAGAAGGTTTTTTTGTATTTTAATTAAGAATTTGTTCTTAAGAACTAGTCTGGTTAAACAGTGGTTCAAGAAAAATAAATAGATGAATACAAAATATATTTATTTGACCTTTTACTTAATTTAATTACCTAATGCGAATTGTCTTCATGTGTTGACAGGTAAACAGTTCAGGGCAGTCATAATGACAGCTGTGCAAACACGCGACAGCCTAAAAACATCTCACATGCCTGGTCTGGAGCTGTTCAATGATGCCCGTGTGTTAAACACTGCAATGACTAGGGCTCAGTCCCACGTGGTTGTGGTGGGAGATGCTGCGGCCCTCTGTTGCTTTGGGAAATGCTCAGGGGTCTGGAAGAGCTACGTAGACCACTGCATCAGCAACAACAGTGTTGCACCGCAGCATTTCACCAAAGGTTTCTTTGAAAAAGATGTCATGGAAACTGCAAGGTTTCAAAAGTCTGAACACGTGGATGAGAGCAACACTCTCAACGACACAATTCTTCAAGAGTTGAAAGATGAATACGAACAGCTGAACCCAAAATACAATTCAGAAGAAGAGAGATTGAATTTGAAAGACTTTGACCATCATAAGTCAAGATCATCATACAATGTCAGTGATGTCGACACAGACCTTTTGGACTTGTGTGAAAAACAACCAGAGATGTACAAGCGAGGGAAGTTGATCAGGGAGACATTTATCAGAGGTTATGTCGTCCCATTTCATAACCCCACCAGACGTATCAGCATCAAAGGAAGGGAGAACCTGGGTAAAGTCTTCAGTGGGGACGAAGTGGTCGTACAAACAGCAAGAGTGGTCAGCATCACCAAGGAAGCTGAATCGGCTCGTGTACTTGTGTGCCTGCTTGAGGATGAGGATCACAGCAAATCGAGACAAAATTCAGACGAGAGATTTGTCAAAAGGACGATGATGCCCATTACAAAATCTGCACCCAAAATACGCATACTGATCAGCAAGAGAAGACGTAACTTCCTTCCAATATGGGAGCAGATAAATGGATATTGGACACCTGCATCATATGTACGTCTCGACGAAAACCTCAAACAAAACAATGTATTTGTGGTGCAAGTGATTGGCTGGAAAGAAAATTGCTTTATTCCATTGGGGAAAGTCATAGATATTCTTCCAATTGGAAGTTCTTTTCCTGCTGGACTACAGATCCTGAATGAAGAATTCAAAGTTGCACCCAATACATGTAAATCAGACGAGGCACTCTCCGCTGAAGATGAAGACAAGGCACACAGACAGAACATAATTGAAGTGTTTACTTTCACTGTTGATCCAAAAGATGCAAAAGACTTGGATGACGCCATCAGTGTCAGGGAAATTGGAGACCATGAGTATGAGTTGGGAGTCCATATTGCAGATGTGGCAAGCTTTGTGAGTCCAAGTGGTGAATTGGATGAGGTTGCAAGACAACGTGGAGCTACGTATTACTGCAGTGGGGAAGACCCTGTGCATATGTTCCCCAAAGCCTGTACTGAACACTTCAGTCTTCTGCCACATAAAGTTTGCAGGGTGGTTTCATTAATGTTCAAAGTAAAAAAGACAACACATGAGATCATTGAAGAGCCCAAATTCCAGCTGTCATGGATCAAGTCTAATCGGAAGTTGTCTTATAAAGAGGCAGGGGACATAATCACCGAAAGATATAGAGACGGACCTAAATTTGACTCTGTAGAAGACTGTGTGACAGTGGCTTATTGTTTTGCAAAAGCCCAAAGGAAGTTGAGGCTTGTGGATTGGGCTTACTCTCAACCTGATGATGACAGATTGCCCGGAAAGCGCAAAGCCAATCTGATGATTGAAGAGCTGAGTGTGATATTCAATGCACGTACATCTCAGGAATTGATTGGTTTTGAGAAAACCATGTATTGCACACCCCTTCGCTGTCAAGGAGGACCAGATCCTGAAAGGATCGAAGAATTCAAGAAGAAATGCGGAGGATTAATATCACTGTCTTTTCATGTGCGGCACAAAGTTGACCACGACGAAGCCCCAAACTGTGAAAACTTCCGCATACTCACAGAAGTGTGGGAAGATATCCAGGCAGCTGCCAGATCAGATGATATAGACGGCATGGTGGACCTGATTGCTGCAGATGACATCCACCCTCTGCTCCAGCCAGTCATTGATCAGTTCAGGAGGTGCCTTAGTAAAGCTGAAGTCCTCTGTTCCAACTCCTCCAGCGAAGCACGGGTCGGGCATTATTCTCTAAACGTAAGATCCTACACCCAAGCATCCTCACCAATACGGCGGTACATGGACATCATCTTGCAGAGACTTTTGCACTCCTTCATTTGCAAGAGGGATGTCCAATACACTACCTTCGATATTATGACTTTGTGCAGTCAATTCGAGGACAACCTCAAGAATGCCAAGGCGTATGAACAAAAGGCTGAGCAGATCCGCTATGCAGTGAGCATGAAAAAACAATGTGATTCAAAGTTAGCCTTTGTTGTCAGTCCCAACAGAGACTGTTTAGAAGTGGCATTTCCTTTTAACAAGAATGTATTTTCAGAGAGTGTATCAATTATGTACAAAGATTTACAATTGTGCGACCAACCACTGTTTGATGAAGCAAACGACTGCGTCACTCTCACATGGAAAAGGCGAATCTACGCAGTTAACAACATGCAAATCCACCAAGAGCTGAACATGCCAGGCTGTGATCCCTGCGTTGAGCTTCCACTGAAAGTATGGAAGGCCACTATTGATGCAGTTGATACAAAAAACTGGGATCATGCAAAGTCTCTCACAATGGAGGCTAATACAAAGCAACTGAAAAAACGAAATATCCTGCCTCAATCAGCTGTGGTGCCTCATTCCAAGACTAACCCATGTACCATTGAGAAGCAAGAGGAACAGAAGGTGCATGAGGTTGACATCAAGCTCCAGTTGCAGAGAGGTGAAACCCTCCTGATCCAAATGACAACAGAGATAAAAAGAGGTTATCACATGCCTGCTGTTCAGATGGTGCGCATTAAACCAAAGTTTGAGATTTGTGTGCACCATGTCCACAGCCCTATCACATGCTTCTCCAGATCTGCAGACGATCCTTCAAGGATTTTTTATAGCGATTGCGTAGAGTATCAACGGATATGGAAACCGATGTGTGAGATGGAATCTGCTTCCACTGCAGTGGATGAAAGTGACGGCATAGTCATCGAGAACCTGATGGTAGACTTCATCCAAAAGCAGGAAGGCATACTAACAGGAAGCTTCTTCTTACCGGTGGCATGGCTCAATGAATGGGCCATTGAATGTAACCTGTCAAAGTGCTTACTGTGCATACGGAAAAGAGGTTTGAAGTTGCCTTCAGGCCTGGATCATTCTGTACTGGTGGACCCCAAAAGGTTTACATGGGTGGCCCACGGCGTCACAACACATGTAGAACAGAAGAAGCCTCCAAATGAAGGACGTACAGTGCAGTTCTATATCAATCACCTGCCGATGGAGACCATTCCTGATTGTGTCTTTAGGAGCAACACTTGTTTCACAGTGGAAATAATCCCAAAGCTCCTGCCTGACATGTAAGTACAAGTGTAGTTCACTTTGGCCTTACTAGTGTCACATTGCTAAGTTTGACTTTTCATTCTTTCTCTTAATTGTTCTTGCATTGACATTGAGGTTATACATTGTTAGACGTTTTTCACTTTGAGATCAAACTGTTGACATGCACTTCTTTCTTTTTGTAGCCGTAAAGAAGAGGCTGTGAGGAACATACCATCTGCATGTGAACTTGTCAAGACTATAGCACTTGGAAAACACATTCCGAAAGAGGGTAAGCAGTAGACAGTTTCATAGACTTTAACTATTTGTATCAACATGAGTCACACATGAGATCGAATACACATAACACACGTTGTACATTCCCACTGTGTAGTGTGTTTTAAGTTTGATTCAATTCCTTTTTTGTTTTGTGTGCAATAAAAAACAATTTGTCATTTTGTCTTTGCAGTAGAACCGAGGTGGCACAGTGCGAGGAGAGCGTTACCAGATGGACTACCAGAGTTTAACATCAGTCAGCGTCTTGCTGTGGAGAAAGCTCTCAATCACACCTTCACACTCATTCAGGGACCACCTGGTAAGAGCTGGAACTTATATTCAACCTGATGCTTCATATCTTCTGCAAAGGCTAACGCCATTTTTTCCCCATTTGTCTCTTAGGAACTGGAAAGACAGTGGTAGGTGTTTACATAGTCTTCTGTTTCTTTGAGCTGAACTTTACGAACCCAAGGAAATCGAATGACCCAAAGGATGAGAACAAGAAGCAAGTCATTCTCTACTGCGGCCCGTCCAACAAGTCTGTTGATGTGGTTGCAGGCAAGTTACTTTGTTTCTCTGCTTAAATTTCAGCATAATTTCTTTATGTTTCTATAACCCACGATTTACTGTTATAACACAGAGTACTTGTTGAAGTTTGAGCACCGACTACGGCCCCTCAGGGTGTACAGCCAACAAGTGGAGATGCTTGATTACCCTCATCCCGACAGTGCTCTTCAGTTTTCCCGGAGGTCACTCCGCCAAGAACCTGGCAAAAAGGAGCTCAAGTATAATAATCACATTAGTTGATGAGATTCAGTTTTTGAAATAATGTCTTTAATTATTAACCAACACTGCCATATTTGACATGGTTTTAGGAGCATCACACTGCATCACCTCATGCGACAGGACCAAAACCCTTTCTCGGATAAAATAAAAGATTTCGATAAACGCATTGGTCTTGCCCTTGAGGGTAAAGGAGAAGAGCTGACAGCTCAAGAAGTGAAAGAGTAAGTTCAGATGCACTGCTGGTTTAACACACTTTAAAGCTGCATGGAAATGTCACCTATTAGTCAGTAAGGTTTGGGATAAATACTAAATACTCACTCACTAGTTTATACAAAATCTCACCTCTGTGTCGGTTTTTCAAGCGCAGAATAAACCGTGTTTTCAGGTTTTACAAGAAAAGAAGACTTCAAGGATAACGACTATCTAGTTGGTTTGGCAAATAAACATCCCTCTCCTCCATTGCTCAGATCTGACATTTTTGTTTGGCTGTTACATTGTAAAATGTTTTGGCCAAAATTCAGATTCTGTGGTGAGGAATAACAAAGACGTCACACATAGCACGCTGTTGTACGGATATAAACATGGAGGCCACTGAAGTCAGTGGGTTGTTTTATGAGTGCTTTTTGTGTAGCAAAGACTGCTTCTTCTGTACGAAGGTGTGTGGTAATTCAGAGTTGAAGCCGGGAGTGAAACCGATTTCATCCAAGATTCTACAGAAGAGTCACCCCAAATACTTACAATACAATACAAATACTGTCCCTCCACTGACTACTCCATCGCAGCTGTCTTCCATATTTGTATTCACCGAGTGACTCCCGTCAGAGCAGAACTGTGACGGATGTCGACCTAGAAGGACGTAAAAGTTAATTAATTAAGACAATCCCTGTCTTGTGTTTTTTAGTCATTTTAATTTTCTGCGATTGTTTGAATACCAAGTAATCAAGCAATATTAAAACTTAATGTCCAGCACTAACTATAGATTGTTTTTCTTCCTAGTTACAAAGATCTTCTCAAAACGGCTCGGAAGTATGAGCTTGAACGGCATGACATCATACTGTGCACATGTACACAGTCTTCCACCATGATATTGACTAACACAGTCAGTGCACGCCAGATCATCATTGATGAATGTGGAATGGCCACCGAACCCCAGGCCCTGATCCCATTAGTCTGCAACAAACCAGAAAAGGTGCGCTTCCCATTTCACAATCAGTATCCTGATCGTGCTTTCCATGAACACTGTAAGAATGTGTCTGTATGCTAACGATGAATGTTGCTTCCTTTGTGCATTGATTCATGAAATACTGCTCAGAAACAAACATTTTAAAGCACAACAAGTTTTAATGTCAAAATACCTTTTTATCTTTATTAGCCTAACCCTTTTCAAACATGTAAGGATATAAAAAAGCTGAAGATACACAGCAGTGCATCTGATGCAGGGTAAACTAGGGGTTCTCAACCTTACGTAACTTAAGGCCAACCACGGATTGTTAAAAAAATATTCTAGCAGACAACCTTTAAACTAGCTTACTATTGCTAAATCAAGTAGCATATTCAAGTTGGCCGGGTGTAATATTCTGCTTACCCTCACCATGACTGCCTGCCATTATGAATCTAAATTGAATATATTCAGGGTCATATTTCCTCACAAACACTCTTTGACTGGTGCAGAGTTGTCTCCCACTCCCATCACTTTTTCTTTACAAAACCAATCCATTTTGTGTCACTACATCCAAGGGAACGTTAGCTCGCTAACAGCAGCCAAACACGTGTCTCATCATTGGCGTGGTGATATTCAAACGGAACTGGCCATTAAAATGATGCTTTGTTTGAATGACTTTTGATGTAATTAATGTCATCTGTTGATATAATCATGTCTGTCTCCAGACATGTCTCGCCCAGATTTTTTACTTATCAAAGCACATTCACGCCCCCAATAGTATCAAGCCTTTCCATTTTGGACACAGGCACACCAAGTGCTGGTTTGCCGGCTAAACAGCCACCTACTCGTCTCTGTCTGACTGGCTATTTTTACATGGGACTGTCTTTGAATTAAAGGGGTGGGGGGCCCTTTTTGCATCATCACACTAGTTAGTGACTGTAATGTTTTAAAATATCACTTTCAGATTGTTTTGATCGGTGACCACAAACAGTTACGACCCATTGTGAAGCATGAGCGTGTGAGGAAGCTCGGGATGGCCAGGTCTCTGTTTGAGCGCTACTATACAATGCAACAAAGCAGGGCAGTGATGCTGGACACCCAGTACAGAATGGTGAGAACATTAAATATACACTATATATACATACAGTATACAATGTGCATTATAACAGTATATTGTATATACATGAACATATGTACTTACTGCAGCAACATTGTATTACCATATGTCTGAGTTCATATCACTAACTATCAATGATGTGCCTTTATAGCATGAGAGCATATGCAAGTTCCCGTCAAAAGAATATTATGAGGGAAAACTGAAAACCGGGGTGGAGCAGCGGAGCAGCGTCCTGCGTGTTGATGACAAGACGATGCCAATCGTTTTTGGGGACATCATCGGAGAGACCGTCAGTCTGGTCGTCAACACAGCCAAGGGCAACGAGAACTCTAAAGCAAACAAGGAAGAGAGCGTCAAAGTGGTACTATACTGGGCACCCTTGGTTTCCTTGTTGATTTTAAACAGTGATATTAAAATATAAGGGTAAGAGTTACTATAGTCATTAAAGGTGGGGCTGGTAATGTTGAGAAACCAGCAAGAGTACGCTAGATCTGAATAACGATCCAACCTAAAGACCCGGCCCAGTGTTGCCAACTCTTTTCAAATTAATTTAGCTAGCAGCATTAGCTCCAAACTTTGCTAAATCTGGCAAAAGAGTTTGCAGCACTGATCCCTTTGGGCCTCCTTCTAAAGCCACTCCCCCAAAATAGTCATTATGAACCTAAACAATAAACATGACTATTGTTAGTAGTCACAGCTGTCAGCTTGTGGAAGACTCCGTGACACACAATGAGTGTACAAACAGAGTGCACGAAAGTAGACAGGCAGGTAGGACGTCCAGTCGTTACATTCAGGCTGAATGAAACGGGCCTATTACAGTCCTGTGACCACCACAGATAATCAGATTTATTTCTCTTCTTTATTTTTTGACGCAGCATTTGGATTTATTGATTGCTGTGGAGATGTAAAAAACATCTAATCAAATATAACAAAAATTATTTTGAAGAAGATTACCAACCCTATCTTTAACCTGTTAACCCTTTAATCATGTCACGTTTCCATTTAAGTACATTGATGCACATTTCGAAGTATCGCATTAGAAAAGCTGTATGGAAAAAGCAAAGTTCAATAAAACTTCCTCAACTGAGCGAACAGGTTTGGATGCTCTCTTGAGATGTGTTTTGCATTTGTCAAAATATACAGTTGATGCACCAAATAACACAACGACAAAAAAAAAGAATAACTTCTGACATAGTGAACATTAAACTCACATGATTGATCATCTGTCAGTTTCTGTTGGATATTTATGTAACGCTTTTCCTCGTATCCGGACAACATTAAGCATGGCCAAAACTAGCTTCCGGTTCGTAACCTCTACTTCTACTCTGTATACCGGTGGATTACAGCCATGTGTAGCCTATAGCGCCAACTTCTGACCAAACTACGCTGTAGCCGAGTTTATTCGATCCAAACCACTTGATGGAAACGTTCCTAATTCACATTACTGTTTTACAACATTTCAAAACTTCACTTGACAATTGAATGGAAACCCAGCTAGTGACATGATTTATGGTGGCTTCATTATTACAAACAGTGGTTTTTGCTTTGGTTCTTTTGCAGATTGACATTGCTATAAAGCTGGTGAAGGTCGCCGAAATCAAACAGCAAAACATCGTGATTCTGACGCCCTATAATGCCCAAGTGTCAGAAATCAAAGACGAGCTGAAGAAGAAGAAAATGGATAAAATCACTGTCACCACAATCACTAAAAGCCAAGGTGACCAATCCATTACTGAGAGTAAAGTAGCTACACTACAATGAAAACATATTCCAGAGTCAAAATTAACATTCTGAAGAATTGCTTGTAACCAGTATTTTTGAGCTTGGCCCGGTGGTACCACTACTTCCGGTCCTGATGGGCAGTTTAACGCAGTGTGTCATATTTCATGACCACAACTCACATTTTGAATTTAAGATCATCCATAAAGTAGTACATACAGACAGTTGCATTTCACATTTCATGTGACATGCAACTTTTTGTCTTCTAGGAAGCGAATGGAGTTACGTCATCTTATCCACAGTGTGCTCTCTGCCGAGTAAAGACATTGAGAAAGAACCAGACGGCGCTTGGCTCTCCAAACACCTGGGCTTTGTGGGCGATCCCAACCAGATCAACGTGGGCATCACCAGGGCCAAGGAGGGACTGTGCATCATCGGTAAGCTACTTATTGCTACGCTTAAAGTGCAAAGCTCCTATGGATCCTCATAACTCAAGATGTTTCTGTCCTCTCAAAGGGAACCAAGAGTTGCTGAGATGCAGTAGAGACTGGAGGCATCTCCTGGACTACTACAGCAGTCAAAATGCAGTGACAGCTGCACACAAGATTTCAGTGTGTTGTGCCACATAGCTGAACTCATCCATCCTTCATAAGGGACAGGATTTCTATAAGTAGCAGGCCAGAAGAACAGAACAGCACGAATTCATTAAACATGTTCATATTTTAGGTTAAGTCTATAATGTCGTAACTTTTGATGTACTCTTTTTACAGTTTTACAGCATATTTGAGGTTTTTGATATTGTATTTGATGTGCTCTGACTTTCCTTCCTATTTAATATAAATAGGAAATCCTACAACTTCTAGATCAACTGTATCTAGAATTATATTGTTAGATGAGGTCATTTAAGTTCTAAACGTTCAGGTTCAAAGACTGACTGGTCTATTTTTTATGTTTGTGTTGAAGAAAAGTTGTTAAAGAAACCTTTGACCTACTGTGTTTTGATACCTTAATCCTCGTGTTGTCCTGGGTCATTCTGACCCCAAATGAAATATTTTGACGTCAAAATATGTTTTTTATTCATCAAATGGTCTGAAAATAATGGGGGTTGTTTGATACTATACTCGTCATGATTATAATAAATGTTATTGAATTATGGGTGATTTATTGAATTTAATAACTTCTGTTGTCCTCTGGGGTCAAAAAGACCCCGCAGCACAAAGTGGTCCAAGGGGGCCAATTGTCTCACCATACTGCTTTCCAAGACATCTTTGATCATGGATGTTTGATGTCTGGGGTCAAGTAATGGTTATGACAACAACAACAAAAAACAGGTCTTTTATCACAGGTGTTGGGTCATTTCACATTTTAGAGGGAGACAGAAAGCCCAATGAGGAGGCAGAAGCACTACTGCACAGGAGGTGTGTGAGCTCATTTTAAACTATGTTGTGGAAAATGAGCAGGAGGACAATGCTGAACATGAGGAGGAGGAAGAATCAACTGATGAGAAGGATTCAGGGTCAGAAGAGAAGGAGAATAACGATGAGGTGATAGATCCAACGTACAGACCACATGCTGCTTCTTCCTCTGAAGAAGCCCCCACATGCAGAAATTGAAGAAGGGTATGAAGTGAAGGAAAATGATGAGGAGGAAGAATCTGAAGCTGAAATGGAAGAAGTGGAGGACTGCACTTATTATAATGAAGAGGAAGAATCAACTGACGAGGACGAATCTGAGGAAGAGGACCCAGCTGTGATGGAAGAATATTTCCAGTCAAAGGATGAATCGAATGGACCTAGAGGCACATGTGGGTATGTTGATTCTCGCTGGCGTGTACCGATCCAGTAAAGAAGCTACAGATAGTTTATGGCATGCCGAGTCTGGCAGGGCAATTGTCCGTGCTACCATGACACTCAAGATGTTTCATAAAATCTCAAGAGTGATTCGATTTGATGAAGACACAAGAAGATCGCCGTGCACGAGACAGACCTGCTCCCATTGGAGACGTCTGGGACAAGTGGGTGTCTCTCCTGCCGTTGATGTACGATCCAGGCTGATGTGACTGTGGATGAGCGCCTGGTCCCCTTCAGAGGTCGCTGTGCATTCAAACAGTACATCCCGAGTAAACCAGGGAAATATGGGATCAAAATATGGGCAGCATGCGGTGCCAGGTCCAGCTATGCATGGAACATGCAAGTATCCCCTGGTCAGAAAACAATCAGGGCATGCGAGTTGTCCTTGACATGACGAAAGGTCTCCAGGGGAAAACGATCACCTGTGACAACTTCTTTCCTTCACATGCCCTTGGCCTGCAGCTGCTGAAGAGAAAGCTGTACATGGTGGGAACAGTACGGAGGAATAAGCCTGAGCTACCCCCTGCACTGGAGTCAAAACAGACAGGGCTCGGTTCTCATCGAAGCTTGCCTTCACCAAAACCCATGCTCTGGTGTCCCATCACCCCAAAAAACAGACGTGTTCTTCTGATGAGCACTCTGCATCGGGATGCTGCTGTGAGCAAGAGGGAGGACAAAAGGACAATAATCATCAAAGATTACTGTGTCTGCATACAACTCCTTTGTCCTGTGGTCTGAGATCAAGCCAACCTGGAATCGGGGGAAGTGCAACAGGAGGAGACTGTTCATGGAGGAGCTTGGGCAACAACTGGTGATACCTCACATCAGGCGACGCAAGGTCAGCATGAAGCTACGTTTCTGTTGCTTTTCCTTCCGTAGTGACCTCACAATTTGAACTATTTGTATTTGCACTGTGATTTGTTATAATAAAGTTTGACTTGACTTGACAGGCCCCAGGCTTGACAGGCTCCCCTCCTGGCCCATCACCCAAAAGGAGTAGGTGCAAATTCTGCCCTCGCCAAAGTGATCTCAAATCGAAAATGTGCCAAAAATGCAATCATGCAACTGAGGGCACACTCAGTTTTTATTCTGAAAAGTTAGTTTTGAAAAGTGAAATGTTTTGGAAATGAATGTTGACATGTTTTATATGTTAGGTAATGAGTTGGAATAAAGTTGACAAAAAAGTTGGAACACAGAGCTGGGTGATAATTTATACTTTATGCTTTATAAACAGTCGAACCAGATGGGGTCATTTTTTTACCTTAAATTGCAAATGGTACAAAGAAATGGTGTTAATCTGTTTGAATGAAGTTGTTAATAATTTGCAGGTTTGAGGGTTATACCGTGGAGCAAACCTCCTCTGTTTTATTATCTTCTTTTTTAGAGGGGCTATAGAGTCTAGTGTCAGTCTCAGTGAGCCTGTAGCGCTATCGACTAGATGATCAATCTGGGACGGACTAAAGTTAGCACAGGAGTCCTCCGTTATATTGAGAACGGACTAAAGTTAGTACAGGAGTCCTCTGTTATATTGAGGACAGACTAAAGTTAGTATCGGAGTCCTCTGTTATATTGAGGACGGACTAAAGTTAGTACAGGAGTCCTCTGTTATATTGAGGACAGACTAAAGTTAGTATCGGAGTCCTCTGTTATATTGAGGACAGACTAAAGTTAGCACAGGAGTCCTCCGTTATATTGAGACATGGTATTGAATTAAATGCAGATGGAATCGCTTCTTTAAATTTAGCTACAGCACTGTCAGACAGACATCTGGTGTAGAAACTTTTGCCTAACGGTGTACACTCCGGTTGTATAAACTTGAAAGTTATTAAGTAATGGCCTGATAAAAGAGGGTTCTGTGGAAAAACTATTAGATGTTCTATTTTAATGACGTATGCAAGAAAAGGTCGAGGGTGTGGTTAAAACAGTGAGTGGGTTTCTGTACACTCTGACAGAAGCCGATTGAATCTAATAATGAGATAAACGCAGTACTAAGGCTATCATTATCAACATCCACATGAATATTAAAATCACCTACAATGATAACTTTATCTGTTTTAAGAACTAAACTTGATAAAAACTCAGAAAATTCAGATAGAAATTCAGAATACGGACCTGGGGCCCGGTACACTATAACAAATATAATTGGCTGTATTGTTTTCCAGGTTGGATGTGAAAGACTAAGAACAAGGCTTTCAAATGAGTTGTAGTTTAATTTAGGTTTAGGGTTTATTAAAAGGCTTGAGTCAAAGATAGCTGCTACTCCACCTCCTCGGCCGGAACCTCGAGGAATGTGAGCGTTAATGTGACTTGGAGGAGTTGATTCATTTAGGCTGACATATTCTTCATGACACAGCCAGGTTTCAGTAAGACAGAATAGATCAATGTGATTGTCAGATATTCCAGAGTTGTGAGACTACAACTGCTTCCTGGTCTGAACTCTGGGTTGTCATGGATTAGGTCCCCAAATAAACTTGGTCAGATTTGCAGAAATGAGATCCGCTCCATCCAATGTGGGATGAATGCCGTCTCTCCTAATCAGACCAGGTTTTCCCCAGAAAGTCTCCCAATTATCAACGAAGCCCACATTGTTTGCTGGACACCACCTCGACAACCAGCGGTTGAATGATGACATGAGGCTATACATCTCATCATTGACCAAATTTGGGAGGGGGCCAGAGAAAACTACGGAGTCCGACATTGTTTTGGCGTATGAACACACCGATGCCACATTAATTTTAGTGACCTCCGAGTGGCGAATTCGGGAGTCATTACTGCCAACGTGTATTACAATCTTAATGTATTTACGTTTATCCTTAGCCAGCAGTTTTAAATAGGATTCAACGTCGTCCGCTCTGGCCCCCGGAATGCATGTGACTGTGACCCCTGGCTTCGCTATCTTCATGTTTCTGACTATGGAGCTACCTATAACCAGAGTCGGTTCCTCAGCGGGTGTCTCGCCGAGTGGGGAGGACCGGTTAGAAACGTGAAGAGGCTGGTGGTGCACCGTGTGCATTGACATGTAACAAAGGTCAACGGTTGCATTGAATTGGTGGGCACGGTTCTGCATCTTATCCTTCATCCACATAAGTTTAAGTATCAACTTAACCTGAAATTCAGCTTTTAACTTCAAGTTCATGCTTAAAAGACACATATTCCCATTTCCTCCCAACTACCTGCTGATGCTTTGAAACTGAAAAAGCTAAATGTTCGTTATCTGAGTTCACCGACAGAGCACACTGTGTGGAACCCAAATGGATTGCTTTGAGCTAAATGATAACATCAGAATGCTAACATGCTCACAGCAAGGTATAATGTTTACCATCTGCACCTTTAATTTGAGCTTTTTAACATTAGCACTGAACACAAAGTACATCTGAGGCTGAGGGGATGCCTTTCATTTTGCAGGTATTTTTGGTCATAAACCAAAGTATTGGAAACATTTGGATGCATGCAATAGTTGTTGAGATATTTCAGTCTGGATCAAAGTTGGGGACTGACGTCGCCATCATATGTTCCAAAGATGTCATAGATGTTTCCACCTTTCCACCTTTTCACCTTTCCTAAGGTGTGTAAGTCAGGTCTGCCTCTATGGAATTTATTTAAGTATCACTCTAGGATTTTTCTGGGACAAAATGGACCAAAGGTTTGCTTTCAAGACAATTGTCAAGTATTCAGCACTCACTTCTCAACTAATTCAAATGTAGCCGAAGGAAGGTGACTCATGTCTCCTATACTCTGCATTTGACCTTGGCTTTTGGCGGGCCCTTTATCATTGTTTACTGTTAAATACAGACATCGTTGTACATGTTTGCCTCAGGCTGAATTATTGATAGTTAAATTCTAGTCAAGAGTGAAAGCAATGTTTTGTGTTTTCTGTCTCTATTAAATCTGAATCAATTCAACCACTAGGTGGAGACAAATGACGATTAGAGTTTGCCTTTGTAGCTGTGGTGTGCTAGAAACAAACAAACATTTTACAGTAATAAATCTGTAATAAATCGAGATTCAATTGTTTTCTGATGTTCGTGTCAGTGTTGAAAAACAAAAGACCATGCATGTTATGGAAACTTGCTGATGATGGTTTTATGTTTTGTGTTGTGCCATTGTTTCATATCAACACTAATAATTCAAGGAGAGCACTCAAAAAGAATTCAGAATCCAAGTGAACGGAGTCACTATCCAACTGGCACCATCAAACATTATGTAAAGACACGGGGATCATAGGTGCATATCACCCATCAGCAGTGCCGTTTAATCTTTTATGATTCAATATAATAGCTATAGAGCAGCTGTGGCCAAGACAGCAGTAGACGAATGTCTTGCCAGTATCCTGAAGTCAGTCAACATCCTCAACCTCAGCCCACACACTCACACATGTCTCACAATTTCATAGCCTAAACCCGATCTGACCTGATGTCCTAGAACCTAAACATAGACTCAATCCCACAGACCAGAGCCCTGTTGGGCCCCACTGGTCTCAGATCATTTGCAGATTTCTAATTGGACTGATGGAGATGGTCTGATAGGCCTGTAAATTCCTACATGAGATGCATCTGTTATTAATGTCCATCAGCAGACATGCTCTGTTTTCTAATGTGGAAAAAAGGTCATACCAATCCTGTGTTTTCTTATAAGACTTTTATACTGTACGTATTGTTTTGTGATGAGTGGAATCCCCATCAGATTTCCAATCAAAGGGCTAACAGGCTCAGACCCAAGGGTAGGAATTATCGCTCACCATTTCTATCCAAACTCACCTTTTGGCTGCTCTTGATTGCATTGTTATCAGATGAATACTTCTTTGGAGTGACTGTGATAGAGACCTTAAAGTGGTGGTTATCTAAAGGTTTTCTTTCGTTCAGAAATATTTAGTTGGGTGCTGCTGTGGCACAGGAGCGATGTACACTAATCATGAGTCAGAGGGTTGATCCCTGTCATGTTTACATATGGTGAAGTGTTGGTGGTCGAGACTCCAAACCCTTAATGTTTATCTCTCCTGATGAGCAGGTGGCACCTTGTATGGTAGCCAGTGTATGAATGTGTGTGTGAATGGGGGAATGCTGGCTTGTGTTGTTCAGCACAACGCACACAAAGCACAAGAATAAAAAAGCTCTGTATGAATGCAGTCCATTCACTTGTGGCATGATGGCTACCAGACAGGTGGTAAAAAAACACATTCAAGAAATGAGGCTTCTGCTGAATCAGCTAGTGAACTGCAGCTCAGACACATTTCACTTCCAAAAACCGAGATGTGGTCGGAGAGAAATTAATTTTCTAATATGACTCAGTTATATTTACAACAAAATGTAAAAATGGAAGTTATGTCAGTATATGTGTATGGAAGTATTGCTTGCTAGTAGCCTACTGCTAAAACGTGACTCCAGGCTGCTGCAGTCCTTCCAGAATCTTGGAAGATAAACTGTAACCATGCCGATTAACAATTTAACTATAAACAGGAGTTGCCACTAAACAATATAACATAACAGCATCCCAAAGGAGTCTAAAACAAATGTAAGTTGGAAATACGTTAAATATTAGTTATGTACCCTGCTGAGTATTGTAGTTTATTGTTTGGTACATTATTTTACAGCTATTATCTGGCATTAACTTGTTAGCAAGCTGCATCAGGCTAACCCTGTTAACTGTAGGTGTTGACATTGTGGACAGATGTTGATGTGTGTAAGGTTAACTGAATATTTTATGAATGTTAATGTTACTGATATCATATGCACTGCCCTGATAAGTGACTGCCAATTATTAAAACGTTTGTGAGGTAACACTAGCTAGCTTGTTGGTTCAAGTAAGCTAGCATGGTTGAGTTAGATTGACCGGAGATTTTCCTTGCAACAAAGTTGTTGAAAATACAAAAATGTATTCACCATATTTCTGTTTGTGACTTTCTGGCACATTTACATCATACGGTCTTCTAATCATTAGAGTAAAATGGGCATATCGTGACCATTTTTAGGTTCATACTTGTATTTTAGGTTTCTACTAGAACATGTGTACATATTAGAATATGTGTAAATATAACAGCATAGTAAATACATGCCTCTACGTTGCCTATCAGCTACACACTGTACATGAGTAAATGTGAATGTATGTTACAGTTACCATGGAAAAAGTCAAGCTGGCCTGTACGAGCTCGGATGAAAGTGAAGCCCAGGAGGTCAGGACTCAGATGGACGGCCTCCCAGACCTCTACAAGCAAATCCTACAGCTGCTCCGCACCAGACTTAGTGACCACTCCTTCACGGTTAGTATGCGGTGCTAATTTTTTCATGCGGTGCTGATGTTGATCTGAAAACAGCCTTGAAGCCTCCGCACAAGTTCCTTGAGCTCCACACGAGTTCAAAGACTTCCTGGCTCCAGACGTCCTCCACCTGACTAGAGGTCTAATCAGAAACACCTGTGTGGGTTTGCAGGGTCTTTAAACGTTGAAAAGCCTTCACTGGTATGATTGTGCTGTCCGAGGGATGGGATGTACAGCGTGAGAGGTTGAGCACAGAGCTCCTGTGGATTCATAAGTTCATGTGATGTATTTTCAAGGTGAGGCAAGAAGAGCTGAGGCTCATGCAGAGGAGCTCCTTCTACTTGGAAATCCGACGCCACGATTTGCCCCTGACTGCGGATGAGCAGCAGCACACTTCGTACGTCTCTGACAGCATGCTGTGGGCTCGCATCGACAAGCAGAGGCTGCAGAGTGCCATGGCCCAGGCCAACTCCCGGGTGGAGCTCCTCCTCACTCTTCAGGAACTGCTCTACGAGGAGATCATTGAGGGCTGTGGGGAGCTGGAGGCCTTCATCACCAGGTACAACCAGGGTTCGGCGGACGGCGACACGCCAGCACACGTGCAGCAGAGGCTCCTGAAAACCCGCCAGGACGTGAACGAGTTTGAGAGCAGAATGACTCGGACTCCGTGCCAGCTGCCCCTGCGGAAAGAGCTCATCGTCAACCCAAGCCACACCGACACAATACCGCTCAGTGCATCACTGGTCATCAAGTTCCCGGTGATGATCAACAGATTGGAGTCGCGCGTGACCTCCAACATCGTGCATCTGCATTGGGAAGTCGCAGACATGCAGTCTGAAGACCTGAACCAAGAGTTTGAGATCCACATCAAAATTCTTCAGCCAATCACTGCTGAGCATGAGGACGTTACTAAACACACATGCCAGGCGTACAACGTACAGATCAACAACCTGCTACCTAACAGGTGCTATGAGTTCTCTGTCAGGAGAGTAGATGCCGTGAACTTGGTGTACGGACTGTGGACCGACACCATCGTCCTGGCAACGTTGGATGTTTCCAAATAAGAGCAAGATGTCCCCGTTTGGACATGAAGAGAATGAATAGAATTCACAACCTGTATGTAAGATAAATATATCTGACTGGCTTTATTGCAAATAAAATAATTTGTATTGAATTGAAAACTGTGTTAAGTGCATTTCAAACTGCTTGGTCCAAATGCCTCGACTCCTGGTGGACAAGTTGAGAAATACACACATATGGCCCAGTGGCCCGTTAAAATTCTGACCCGCATGAAATAATGAAATGGGGGCTAGTGTGATCAGAACCTAGGTAATCACATGGAAACTGTTTTGCACTTTGGGCTATGATCATTTTGATCTTGATCCACATCGTCTGTCTCAATTTTTGTGTTTTGTGAGTTGTGAGATGTTTTACTTCTGTGCTCTAATCTTAATGAGTTCAGACAGAGGCCTCTGATGAGAGGAATTGTCTAATTTGTAGTAAATATGTCATTATGATGGATGCTTTCAGGCATCTGTTAGTCAAGTTAAAAATGGCCGTGATCAGGGAACTCTGTGGTTTATTAACATTGAAAAGGGAAGGTGATCTCAAAAATCTAGATTTTATATTATTGCTCAGCTCATTACTTGATTTTCAAAGTAAAATATAAAATACCCTCAACAAGTCTACAAACTGAGGTCCCCAATAATAATACACTTTCAGAAACAACCATCATAGCTCAACATGTTAATTTATTTATTCTTAAAACAATTTTTAGGTATGTAATTAATTAAAAGGTCTTTTTTTCCAGAGCTTTTAACGAGGAAGTAGCTTACTGTGTATCAATGACAACAGTGATGGGGGGCAGTGAGGAGCTTCACTGCTAACATAAATAACCCTAACCCTAACCCTAACGCTAACCCGCCACAAAAACTTGATCCACTCCAGCCTTGTTCCGCTCTCAGCCACTACAGGATGGCTGAGAGGACTGCTCAGTATATGTATTTGTCATGCTTTTAGGTTGGAGAAAGTCCCCTTCACAAATATATTTGTGTTTTGTACATGAAGAACAAAACGCTGTACAACGATTAGACCAGACTGACAAGTGAAAGGGCAGAAAGAGAGAAAGATCCTCTCAGCAACAGTTGAATAAGGATAGAAGGAATCACCAGTCACTGGTACAGTGAATTGGAAGCTTAGCATCAAAAAGGAATAAGTTCCTGTTTCTGTGTCAAGTGCAAAAAAAATGCCTGTAAAAAGAGGGAATATTAACAGGTGTGTTAATATTAACAGCTATTCTTAAAACATCACAATAGAAGAAGGTTAGTATAGGGTTAGCAGTTTTGGAATTGGATCAATGAATATCAGATGAACAAAATATGGACAAACACATCACAGTGTAAAACTATTCAATCCACCACTGAGGAGACTGCAGAGGGCCCAAAATATTTAGAGCCCAAATGCACCGTTGTGTTTCAAGAATGAGCTCGGGTCATTTATGAAAATTCAAAAACGAAGGCATTTGGGGGGAAACAACAACAACAGCAACAGTATTCTCAGTATTCTCCCCTGGCTTGTAACACTGTGGGGACTTTGACTAAACACAAGTTTTATTCAAGTAATTCTTCTTCTTCTTTTGAAAGAAATGTAAATAATACATTCAGTGTCTGAATTATACTCTTTTTGTCTCTAAAATAGTCGTCATTGAAGGAAAGAAAAATCATCAACATACCAGGTGTGTCCAAACTTTTGACTGGTACTGTATATGTTAAGTTCAACTGATGTGAGCCTGTTTAGTTTTTACACAATTTGTTGGAAATTGGAATTTGAATTTTGGTTTGTTCTCTTGGCTGGATTGATGTATTATAATGTAACCACCAGATGGTGCCATAATATCATGTAAAGCAGAAATAGGCGGCAGGTGATGCAGATGATTACCAATGACGTGACTATTCTATGGGATGCCTTGGAAATGTCTAAATGGTTCACAACCCAGTGTTCTTGTTGGCCCCTGCATGTCTCAGCAGTGGGCTTCTGACTCAGCAGCTCAAGAAAGATTGTAGCCGACCCCTCTCATCCTGGACACAAACTGTTGGAGTCCCTTCCCTCTGGCAGGAGGCTGCGGTCCATCAGGACCAGGACCTTCATGGTCCATCAGGACCAGGACCTCACGCCACAAGAACAGGTTCTTTCCAGCTGCAGTCGGGTTCATCACCAAAGCCCGGGACCCCCACTGACTCGGACTCCATCCCCAGGACAGTTTCCTTCAACACCCTTGCACATCTTTTCTTTATTCTTCATTAAAATACACGACATTTTTACACATCTTATAATATATACTTGTTTTAAAGTACTGTTATCTGTTTGTTGTTTACCATATGTATCTTTAAATTAAGTCTCGATGTTTATTGTTTTTATTATGTTTATTGTTTTATTCTATGTTATTCACCTCTCACCTCGTCAAATTCCTTGTATGTGCAACGCGCTTGGCAAATGAACGATTCTAATTCTGATTCTCTGTTGAAATAAATCGAGATTGATGAGACAAACAAGTGTGAGCTCCACCCTTCAGCTACTTCTGAGTACTCGCACAATCTCCCTGAGCACATGGGACGAGCGGGACGAGCTGTGAACGAACAGATGGATGTGAGGTTCTTTCATGGAACTGAACCTGACTTCTAAACTCGGTCTCAAACAAAAACAATGTACTCTGTTTCAGATTAATGAAACACGCTCACAAACAAATTAATACTTTTTGTAAACTTGCATTACATAACCATGCTCATTTAAAATGTTCACTAATAAGAACTGAAATAAACTTAAGGACTAAATTATTTTCCTCACTATATATAACCTAGGCTTTTTAGAATGAACACTTTGTTGAGGTGATATATTGCCTAATTAGTTCAAGCACGACACAAAATGTGTTATCAATAAAGAAAATTATATTTTAAACCAGATATATGTTTAGTTTAATTATTTTGCTATAAACTTGGCGCGTTTGTGAGGTGCACTAAAATGTCAAACGTCTCTGCAGAAAACGTGCTCTAACACGTGCCCTGTCGACGAAAAGACCCGCGCACGTGGAGTATCATGCTGGACAAGAGTTGGAGGGAAGAAACCATCCTTGGAAACCTGGGGGGGGGGTGGATCATTGTGACTAAAGTAGCGAAAATAAATCCCAAACGACGAATACGTCTCTGCTCTCACTGAATTGAGTATTTACCGCATTAAATCCCAAATAATTAAACGGCTGCTTAATGATTTCTTCACGTCTTAACTGACAGGCCAAAGTTACAAAACTGGAGAAAGTTCCATTTACTTGGTGAAGATAAGATTCGTATGTACACGGAAACAGCACCCGCCACGCGGAAGTGCTTGAGTGGAGTGGCTTCAAGATATATAACGTTAAGACAGAATAATGACTCTTATTGTGCGCAAAAATATATCAACTCAATGGACTTTATGGGTTCTGTAAAACAAATAGATCAATAAAACCACACCGTGTGTTCAAATCTTAACACACCTTGAAAAAAAAAAACGACATCTACATAACAGGTTTTATTTTGAAAGTCATGACCGGAAACTGTTATATTGTGGCGATCCTGACCCGTCATTCTGTTCCTTCCGCTGCCGTTCTGTTGGCTGCGTTCAAGGAAATTAGTGGACCCTGTCGTTGTAGATAACATGCGGACATTTTTCTTTATGTTTGAATTGTGAGGGATTCGGGAGGACGTATGGAGACAGTTGGAGGTGACAACTGGCGGAGACGCACGAGGAGCGCACGAGCCTACCGCAAACAGCAAACCGGAGCAAAGGCTGACGAGTCCAATGTGCTCCGGAGTCTGAGCGTCGGCAACACGGAAGACGGCCATGACATGGAAGAGGACACTGGCCTCTTCAAGCAGGACAATTTGGAGCGCAGGGTCATGGCGCCACGCTACAGCCTGCTGCGGGAGGTGGGGAGGGGCACATACGGTGTGGTGTACGAAGCGGTGGCCCGGAGGTCCGGGGCGAAAGTTGCCGTGAAGAAACTGCGATGCGACGCCCCAGAAAACGTGGAGCTCGCCCTGCAGGAGTTCTGGGCGCTGGCGAGTCTGGAGAAACGGCACCAAAATGTGGTGCAGCTGGAGGAGTGCGTGCTGCAGAGGAACGGCATGGCTCAGAAAATGAGTCACGGGAACAAACGGTCCAAACAGTACCTGCGTCTGGTGGAGACTTCACTTAAAGGTGACGCTGCGGGAGCTGAGTTGGTTTTGATGTATGCCGAATTAAAGAGCAATCCCTACTACTTCAGAAACTAATGTAACGTTGTAGCAACGGTTTTAGTAGTCATCCGATATACCCAACGTAGTGTTAAAATACAAGATATTTCAGTGTAGTTTGGACGACTTATCCCAATCAGGGAACGTTATTGTTTTTGTCGCCATGACACTCGCTGGGGGATGGGTAGGTTCTGTGAAGGAGCTCCCGAGTCTGATACTCACTAAAATGGAGTATGCTGAGTTGGCTGTAGTCAGAGGTGTTTTACCCATGTCCCATCAAGTTGTTGCCTTCTTTTTTTTTTAAGCCTGTCTTCGTGTGTTGTGTTGGTTCCCTTGGTCTTGTGCTTTCAAAAAAAGCATCTAGTAAAGCTTTCTATATAAGTCACATTACGGTTACCTTGTTAAAGACTGAATGATTTAACGATCACTCCGAACCCCTGAGTGTCCAGCTGTGTGCAGTTGTACCCCCTTCAGATCAGTGGCACTTGATCCGTTTACAGGTATTTGAAATATGCATCTCAATCAATGGCCTGCATAGAGTGGTTTCAGCAGCATAAGTCGGCAGCCTATGAATAATGGCTACAAATAATTTGTTGGCTTACAGTGGGTCATTGAGGAGTTAATGTTGACTCTTAACAGATCTGCAGATCTAAAACCTGTGTTAGAGATGCTGTGAAATGACCACAATGTGACTGTCAGTGTGTTGGGATTCTGATAAGTGCTACCCACGCATCACCTTTTAGAGAAGCCCCCTGATGAAGAGAGGCAGGACACATCCAAAGGGATTGGACATGTGAGTGGAAACGCCTGCTGTCAGATAGTTGGAGTGCACATTCACTGTCTGTAGGGAAATTGCAATCCAGGGCTCATAACTTTAAAACGGGGTTGCCATGCTGGTAAGCCGGCTGCGGGTCGTAGAAACAAAAAAAAAAAGGTTGCCATTTTTAGTCAGTCAATGTATGTGGCAGCTCTTGTGGCCGTCACCTCATTATGTTGTTAAGCTTTGCAACTTTGCCATCCCTATTTTTTTTTTTTATTGTCAAAAAAGTGTTGCAACGAATGGGAACCAAAGGTCAAGTATTGGTTGCCGATTTCTCTAAATGTTGGCTACTGGCAACCTTGCAGCCCTTACTGTCAAGCCCTGTAACTTATTTCAGGCTGGTATTAAATGGTAACGACTACTAAGAGCATTGAATGCATCTAATAAACCACATCTATAGCTTAGGGCCAGATGTACATTCTCAGTTAAACATAATTGATCGTTATTGTTTTTTCTTTGCACATGTAGCTATTTGGAGTAGTGTGTATCCTTGCATCACTGTGTGAGTGACTGATGTGCTTCCGTTGCAGGTGAGCGAGTGCTCGGTCCCCCAGAGGAGCCCTGTTACCTCTGGTTCATCATGGAGTTCTGCGAGGGCGGCGACCTCAACCAGTTCATCCTCTCTCGGCAGCCCGACCAGCGAACCAACAACAGCTTCATGCTCCAGCTGACCAGCGCCGTCGCGTTCCTGCACAAAAACAACATTGTCCACAGAGACCTGAAGCCAGACAACATCCTCATCTCGGAGAAGTCGGGCACGCCGGTCCTCAAGGTGGCTGACTTCGGCCTGAGTAAAGTCTGCGCTGGGTTAGGAAACCCCAACGAGGGCAAAGAGGGCGAAGACCAGAGCAAGAACGTTAACGTGAACAAGTTCTGGTTGTCATCGGCGTGCGGCTCAGACTTCTACATGGCTCCCGAGGTGTGGGAGGGCCACTACACGGCCAAGGCCGACATATTTGCCCTGGGCATCATAATCTGGGCCATGTTGGAGAGAATCACTTTTATTGATGGCGAGTCCAAGCGGGAGCTGCTAGGTTCTTACGTGAGACAAGGATTGGACATTGTGCCGGTGGGCGAGGCGCTGCTAGAGAATCCAAAGATGGTGCTGAACATCCCACAGAAGCGCAGGTCGTGCATGTCGGACGGAGTGAGGAAGCTGCTACAGGACATGCTCGCCGTCAACCCTCAGGACCGGCCCGATGCCTTCGAGCTGCAGGCCAGAATGGACCAGGTCACGTGTGCTGCATGACCCTCAGCCAGTGTTCCACAGGTACGTTGATCTTCATCCCCCATCGCCTCTTTGACCACTTGACTGTTCCGCTATCTGTCTTGTTTCTGAATTACTGCCCATCCTATTTAATGTGGAAATACTGTTTGTATGTGGTTCACAGTAGAGGATCGACCGAGAGCGGATTTGCAAAGGCTGATATAATAATTATAGTTTGGAGCAGAAGAAAAGCAAAGGGCTGATTAATTGGCCATCAAACTCAGAGTAATAAGACAAAATAAATAAATATAATGGAACTGGACATCAAACTAACCATAAGAAATTGGGAAACTGGGAGAACCTTTTTATCTTTTGAAAGAGGAAAGTGAGTTACCCGTTCATGCATTACTTCTGTCGACTACTTCTGCAGTTAAATAAACCGTTTTTGTGTTACTGACTTTAATTATTTGTACGAGAATCTTCAATTTATTAGGGCTGCAACTAACCATCACTAACATGTGCACAGAGGATTTCAGCCAAAGTGGACCTCATTATGTGTGTGGATTCTCTATGTAAAACAGTGATGTACTGTGTGACAGCCATGGGCCTCCAGCGGAGCAGAGCTTCCTCCGATAAGTGTTTTGTAAAACGTCCTGTCGCCGCAGAGAGAGACAAAACCTCTTAACCTCTTAAAGCTGTGTATATTAGTGTGTCATGTTTGAAGTTCTGGAAGACTGAAATCGTCCTTCTGAGATAATTGCCACCCCAGCTTGATTTTAGCTGGCATTGTGGAAAGGCAAAAACAAACTTTTGTATTTCCACAAAGATGGTGGATTTGCCCTCCTGATTGCATTTCTCTCAGCAGAAGAGGATTGTTTTGCTCTGTCATCTCCCTCTGTTGATGACTTGGACTGATAGTGGTCTGACCCGCTGACTCAACACTGGTCATTGAACAGGCGTCTCCGTTCCATTTCATGTCACTGATATTTAAGCCAATCCATGGTTTCAGGGTTTCTGTGTGACGCAAATGTCATCATCTCAAACCATGCGACGCAGTCTGTATCAGACCTCTGTGGTGGAATGGACTGTAGTTGATCCGTTCCCATACGGCTCCTTCTAATGTGAACACAACATCTTCTACATTCTTACACATTGGGTGCCTTTGGTATTAGTTGAAGTTCACTGTTTATTAGCTGTCGGGAGTTAATGTGGGCTTGATAATGGCTAATGGCAGCCCCCCCCCCCCCCTCTCGGCCTGGGGGCCACACATCCATCAGCACACAGATGCCTGTTTTCCTGTGAGGTTTAGTGAGCGTGCACTGGCTCCTCCTCCTATATTATAGATGTCGGTGTGTGTGATGGTGAGCTGCTCGTCCCTGAACTGAGGTGCCAGACTCCCTTTCTTTGGCGTATGTGTGAAAGACACGTAGTCATACCCTTTTCCCTTTGTTTGTTTGTTTGTTTGTTTGTTTTTCTTGCGTCACACGCCCTGCTGCGGTGGGGGGATGGGTGGAAGTGCATGTTATGTAAGCAGGGGTGGGGGGGCGGGAAGGAGCTGCAAACATGCCAGCTGACCTGCCCTCTCCTGTTCTGCTCTCTGCCGGTCCGACTGCTGACCGCCTCTGTCGCCAGTTAAAATGACGACCTTTTCTGGCAGTTAATCAGCTGCAGTTCATCCTGTGTTTTCCTTTTCCTCCGTTATTGTCCCGTATGGTGTTTATTTGTTTATCAAAACACACAATTCAAATTATTAGGAATTAAAAGATTGTGTTTTTGTTGTAAATTTCTTTCATTCGTTTCCAGTATTTTTGGTTTAAGTAAAACGGGTCATTTTTTCTCTAATATCTATTTTATATTGCTGTGAAAACATCTCCTTTTTAAAGTTTCTCACCAAAAGCTATACATTTGAACACGTCATGATAACTTTATAATTTGTCTTCGCCCAATACTAATTTTCCCGGATAGAGCTTGAACACATCATAGTGTAACTCACACCACCACTGTCCTAGGAAGGGTTCACAGATGAGGCTTTTTCAGTCTTGATTCTGGTACCTGGGCTCACGGTGTCGGCTCACTGGGTCCTGATCACATAATGGGGGTAAATGAGCTGTGCGCCTCACTGTGGAAGTCACTGGGATCAGTCGTTTATGTGAAGGCAACATCAGGCCTGACTTAAACATTGCTTTTGTAACTTTGCAAAACTAAATATAATAAATAAATGTACTGAATTTCGATTTGATCTGGGATTCCAAAGGGTCTCTAATCTAAACTTGTATTTGGACATCTTATCTGGATGAGGACAAACGCATGTTGATGCAGATGTGAATGCACACAGAGCATTGTAATGGGCCGATCATATCTGGAGGTACACTGTGTATTGAAATGTTCTTACTTGGAGTACAGAATAAGTGGAAATTACAGTGGGATTCATGACATGTGCATACCAGCCAATTTAGTATTGTACTGCATTAAAATGTGTTTGATTTACGTGTTGTCTTTGACATTCTGGGTCATTTATCACTAGTAAATGACCCAGATATACTGCATACTATATACAGTTTCAAAGACTTGGATCGAGGCAGTCCAGAGCATAGCGTCATGTTAAGTACCCTATGGCCCTGTCACCAGCATCACTGTTCTGTTAGTCATGTGGCTAAAAGCACACACGCACTGAAAGTGATATATGGAGCTCGTCAGTTGATGCTCCCATGGTGCACTGCTGGCATCTGACTTGAAATGCCAACACCACAGAACCAGCAGTATTTTAGGAAATGGTCACTATTGAGGCCAGGATTTAGATATCTAGTTTTTGTATATTACAGATACTCCAGAACACCGTATCTTTAGACAATTGATGTGATATGAATGAAGGTTAGACGAGATGATGTGAATATGGCGTCGGGCTACATAGAAGCGGCATCACTGTTGGAGTTGTTGGGACTCCTAAAGACTCTACGGCCACTCTCTGTCGTCCTGTGGTGTTACAGAGTGAAGCTTCTCGTACCTCATAAACAATCTTTGGCTGAGACCAGACACGCTGTCCTGCAGGGAGCACACAGACATGATGATGGTCATTTATTTCTTGAAAAATCAGCGCTTTTATTTTTGAAACAATAGGTGCACTTCAAAACACAAGTGCGTTTGGGCTAAAGTGTTGAGTCCACACTCCCAAATTCCCATGCTACATCAAATTGATGAGTCGGCACTGGTTATTAAAGCGTGATGCCTCTTCGGGGCCACTGGATTAAGCTCTCAATCCCTGCCTCAACCTCTCTAAGTCAGTTATGTAACCGGGTGCGTGAGGACAATCTGGAAGCACAGCTGAGCACTGTGTCTGCGGCTCCTCTCATAACGCCCCCAGCACGGCGCCGCAGGTCCCCTTCAACAAAGGGCTGCTTGTGCCGGCTCCTGCACAATGATGATCATCCTCGACGCAGTGGCTCGCAGACTGACGCGCTGTCACTCATTAGCTGTGTTGATGTGAGGCGGAGGGCTGGACCTCCCCGTGGCCCTGGAGTCGGCTGTCCTGTCGAGCTTAGTTTGTACTCGCCGTAGTGAAGCCGGCGCACGCCAGAAAATGACGTGATCACGGGGGGCTAGTGGTCGTGCACCCCTGATTTTTTTTTTTTTTTTTTATTATTTTTTGTAATTTTCACTGATAAACACGATTTACATGTCTAGAGATCATACTAAGGAGGCCAGTTAGTTTTTAGATGCTTTAGAAACAGGAGGTCTTAAAAATCTACATGAGGAAATATTTTGCAGCCAAATCAAATAGTTTAGAGAATAATCAACCTTTGTTTCTTTATAATACATGTAATACTTGACTTGTTTCGTTACAGGGCTTGTACAAAGACAATACAGTAGTTTATGAACATGAGATATGAGTGTACAGATGATTACAATCCCTCCTTGTCATTGTGGAGGTTGGTTTATGGTGTTTTGCTGGTTACACCTACAGTCTGTGTTCATATCTCTGAGCTACACTGGTTGTCTTCTTGATTCTTCTCAGTTCATGTTGTGTTTCACCCTCTGGTGTTTGAGAGAATAAAGCAGCGCACAGCGTCTAGAGCAGAAACACTTCAGTTCATGCTCGGAGTTCGTTCTGCAGAGGCTCGAGTATAAACACCGCTCCAGTGAGATTGACAACAGGCCTGTGACCTCAGTACAAGCCTCCTGGTGCTCCGTCCCACCACGGCTCACATGCTGAGTAAACCTGTTATTATGTCTGCTTAACTCACTCCTGGTGCAAGCGTGTGTGTATGTGTATTTCGGGCAATTTTAAATATAGTAAATGGTGCATGTTTTTGCACCTTGATCACAGTTTGTAGGGGCATTTTGAGATTACTTGAGGCATTTTTGCTCTTTGTCCAATGAATTTCTGACACTGCTTTATGTGGCCCAATTTGAGTTTTAAACTCTCGGAATGAAGACATTTTGGCCAGTTTGAGGATTCTGACTTGGTCTTAAGGTCCAGGTTAGAATTAGGTATGAATTGTGATGGTTACGGTTAGGCTAAGAGACTTGGGAGTGTGTTATGTCAATGAGTGTCCTCACAAAGATAGAAGTACAGAGTGTGTGTGGCCGTCGGCACTCTGCAGTGGGCATTGCTGCAGTGACTCAGCACATCTGTGTTTTATAGGCTGCTGCAACCTTCACGCCCTCACTGCTGCACAGTCTAGTTGGTGAGGTCTCTGCAACACACACAACGTGTTTCAGGCGGTTGTAAAGCAGCTTGTTGTCGGGTGAAATCCTCCGTAGGGCTTCAGCGTCTCAAAGCTGCTGACAGATGGTCCTCAAGCACATAAATATCTATTGGGGTGCTCCATGATTTGAGTTTTAAGATATCAGATGAATGAGTAACTAAGAGAAAAGCACCATGGGGCTGAGCGTAGATGTTCCAAGTTCCCTTCATCATGCATATTCCTGAAGGGGGAAAAAACAAATGTTTCCACCATCGGGCTGTTACTTTAAATAATAAAGAAATGTGTTTTTGTCCATCCGGCTCTTAGAAATTACATACATGCAGCTGGTTGGTAATCAGATGTATCCCTCCATAACTCTATTAGTGATACAAGATGCTGCTTCCTGGTTTCCCCCCCCGCCCCCCCAGCTTTTCCTCAGCCATTCCAGACACCTAAATTCCCAGTATTCCATGTTTCTCTGCTCGACCGTGTCCCACTCAAGACGCTCATACACGATTCTTTTCCTTCTGTTTCCCTGCAGACTGTTTCTACCGGGAGCTGCTACCTGAGGGAGGGTCGTGCTGATCCGAAGACTGTGAAGAAAAAAGGAGAAGCAAAGTTTGGACGCTGAAATGGGATTTTTTTTTTACGTTTACAATGAGGTCATCTGCTGGTTCTGACAGTTAGTCTTGCCCTGAATATTACAATAAAGCGAGAAACATTTAGTTTGCTTCTTAGCGGGAAGGAAGCTAGATTTGACTGAGGTGGCCAAGCCTCCGTCAAAGAATAGAGGTCTGGAGAAATTCCCATGAGGAAACGTGATGGTGACACTACTGAACAAACCTACATTTAAGCTGACGTGCACCACTAGTTTATTGTGTCAGGCATTCTTCTAATAAATAAAAACACTGTGACATCAGATGCACACTACTACTGGAAACCTCTCTTCATGTGGTAGAGTTTCTCTTATTGTGTCTAGGACTTCAGTGACGTCTGGGCCTCTGTGGGATGTTTTACTTTGCTGACAGTGAGGATTGTATCCCCATGCTTACCTGTCTTGTGGTGGCACTTTTCCTGTTGAATGCCTGTCACAACTTGTCAACAACATTGCCGTGTGTTGCCCCAGTGAGAAAACGCTGTCGCCACCCTTTTGCTGTTGTGGGTTTAAATTTCTCCACCCGTCTGTTGTTGGTTTACATTGAAGTACACTACGTAGGAGTCATGGTTATTAGGACTAAGTGGGTGATGTGTGTGAAATCTTCTGTCATGGGTATATGTGATTTTATACTGCAATATTGAGATAAATCACAAATATTGAGTACTTTTCCAATACATTGAGACTGTTTTGGCTAATCTGGTGAATTAAAGAGGACCTAAACTCCAGACTTTTGGTAGAAGTGCTTCTCGCAACGTCTCGTCGTTTCTATTGTTGGTTCCTTTCCTGTAACTAGTGCAGCATGACATTCACTACGAGCCTTTTTTCTCTTTTCTGTCGACTGGAAATTGGCAAACTACAACCACCGAGGAATCCGTGTATATGACTGATTATCTGGCGACAGCCGTGTACTTTCCCACACAAGTATGTAGATGAAGCATTAAGTCCCTAATTTAGCGTCGGGCTAGCTAGCTAGCTTGCTAATTCCAACCATGTTTTCATGCAACAGGTAAAGAAGATAAAACGCACCACGTGACCGGCCGGGCTCGCTCTGTGACATTAACATTTAGCCTGCCCTTACCCTTTCAGTTAGCTTGTGCTAATCGCTAACATTCTGGCTATTGTTATGATTATGGTGAGATAACAGTGAAGGGACTTATTGTGACAAAATATAGTCCAGACTCTCAGAAGCATTTGTGAATTTGGGTTTCCATGCGAGGCTGAGATGTATGGATGCTAGCCATTAGCATTGGCGCTAACTATGTGTATGCTAGCCATTAGCATTGGCGCTAAACCCAGTGACGGCTTATCTTTTGAATTTGACTTCATGGACACTTTGCTCCTTTTGGGTCCCGCTGTGGTCTCATTGTTTCGACCTCTGGTGCCTTGAATTTGGTCGTCAGGTAAGATTTGGCTCAAGATCTGCTGCTGTATTTTCCTTTTGATTTGGCACTCCAAGTACATTATTCACGGTCTCCATGATTTAGTTCCCTTTTTTTCTGGTGTAATTATGGATGGGGGATGATAAATAGAAATTTCTAATATTCCTATGCGATCGTTTGGAATAAGATTATTTATATACAGCGTTTTAGAATTAGACTGTTTTTCTGTGGACCATTTATTTGTAGAGTGAAGTCCCGTTTGAAAGGGAAGTGAATACGAAACGTTTGAACAGGTGTCATTCATGTTAAAGGATCAAAGCGCCTCCCGGGTTCTGAAGAGGGTTCGTTTGTTGTCGAGAAACAACCACAACTTGATGTAAGTCAGTCCCAGGCCTCCGGGAAGTGCAATGGTGCCTGTGGTTGAAAGTGGAATGTGAAAAGTATCGCGTTTGGAAGCACATCGGAACCTTTGTGCAGTGAAGCACCGCTGAATGTTGTAACCTGGTTGATTTTTAGTTCTGCCCTGAAACCAAAGGTCTGAAGTCTGTCACGTGTCGAACTTAACTGGGACCCTGAATCATCTTCTTTTTGATTGCACTACCTCATGTTTCTGCACATTTTCTTTTACTGAGCCATAGTTTTCTCAAAGACATTCCTCCGTTGGAGGCGACGGCTTCGTATTCCACGTCATCGCAGTGCGTGTGAGGTCGTCTTTTGGATTGTGATCGGTTCGGAACGCGTACCGGAGCTTTTGACTTCTGTTGCGTTGCTCGACTTCTTTTTGTCTTTGCTGATGCATTGTGGGAAATGGGTTTACATTCATACGGATGTTTACGCACTGTAAGCTCAACACAGGTCATGTGCGTTCATATTTTTGAGCCTCTGTGAAAAACGTACCTCAGTTGCCCACCTTTGTGTCATTAGCTTGTGAGCCTTTGATCGTGCGGGGCAGAAGGGATCTTAGAGTGCAGACGAGCTCACGCAGGTTTTTTATATTCTGATTTCGAAGGAATTGCTTTTATTTTACTTTAATTTAGAGGAATGTACTTTAAATTTCTTGAAGAGATTTAAGAAAATCCTCAATCTTCCTTTTAATGTCCCTGTAGCGGTCTCTGGAGGGTTCCCTGCGACGTTGGATTGATGTACCTAGGTCACTTGTGCTACATGCAACACTCTTCTATGCAAGTCTGCCTCCCTGGATCCACTGAAGAACGATTGAGGCCGATACCGTTTGTAGTCCTCCGCTTGTCATCCTGACTGACTGGAACTGTACCATACATCTGGACCGGGTTGTGTTCAGATGACTCAACCCTTTATTTCAACAGAGTGTCCAGTCATTGGTTATAATTGATACTGAAGCCATTTGCTTGAACGAAAACACTTTTTTTTTTTCTTTTTTTATTACTGACTTTGTACATATCAGGGCTCTGTTTCAATAAAGGTTGGAAATACCTCAAATCTGCGTGAGTTCTTAATGTGTGTGTGTGTGTGTGTGTGTGTGTGTGTGTGGAAATGGGAATAACTGGCATGTTTACTGACAACTTAATTTACTGCTGGCTTGGTGCCTAAAGAGGCAAGTAGATGGGAAATGTAACATCAAGGTGTCTTTAGGCCCTCACATATAGTCTAAATATATAAATCTACACTGCAAAGATTTTTAAGCATAACGCTGTCGTTATTTAGTATTTTTGTCATTTTCAACAAATCCCATGAAAACCCATCAAAGTCCATCTCAATCCTCTGAGTTCCCTACACAGTCTGTGTCACTCATGCTGCGTTCATGTCCTGTCGGAATTATGACATTCTGACTTGTAATAAGCATTCATGTCAATAAGCAAGTCCTAATTTAACCCTTCGCTAAGTCCTGCCCCTCAACTACGGTTTGGCCAATCATCGCACAGCTTTAGCTTTTATCCGTCTCTGCTCCTCAGACTCTCATCAGTGTTTCAGATGGTCTTCCTGTTCAGGCTGCTTTAGTGGGTTTGGAGCTCTTCATGGCTAAACGTTGTGTAATAGTGATACTTGTTACCCAGAGAGGCTGGAAGGAGATGTGCTAATGTTAGCTCCACAGGTTTTATAAAGTACATCATTAACTAGCGTTAGCACGTGATCCGTCAGGTGAGTTCACCACGTATCATCACACCTGACTCAGACGAGAACAACATGGCCCATTAACCCCCGAGTGTTATGTATTAATTCATCATTTATAAAGAGTAATGAAATTATTCTAATTACCAGATGTTTATTATTCTATAAACTGAGTTTTTAATGGACAAACTAAACAAACATTTGCAATTGATCACAGTTAAAACCCTGAGAAGTCTGTGATCATTCTGTTGGTTCAAATCAGACTCCATACAGGTCTACATGGGTCCTGCTGTTCCAGACTCAGAAAAGCTCTTATCATGGACGTATATGGGCCATATTCAGTATGTAACATTTAAATATTTACCACATTCTTGTACTTATGGAGGACATTATGTGTGGGTCAGGGTTTGATTTCTGCAGCCTCGTATTCTCTGCAGCGTGAGCTCAGGCTGGTCTTTTTAGAGTCTGGAGCTGACGAGCCGTGATCGGTGTAATTATTCACCAACAATAGCCCTCTCATTCCCCCTCAGACTCTCCCAGCCCTGAAAGGATGCACAGTTGGAATGTGACAGGCCAAACATTGTGTAGCATTCAGTATGCAAACGCAAGGACCTGCTTCCTGATTCCCACTTCTTTCCCTGTTGTCTTCTCTGGGACTGAGCTCAACCAAACGACCCGACCGGTTCAACCACCGACCACAAGGACCGTGTTCCGCTGTGAGTGAGAAAATAAGCATTCACTTTGGTAATATGCTACAAACCAATGTGCTGTGACAGTTATGTTCATACAGTACAACAACTACTAGACCCTCCACTTAACACCGCGGTATCTTGAACATAGTGGACATAGCTAACTGGGCTAAACCCTCCCTCTACCCAGCCGAGCCCTCTTAAAGGGATCGTTCAGGTGTTTAGAGGTGAGGTCATATGAGGTACTTCACAGTCACTGTATTTAGAATCTTTTTGCTCTAGTTTACGACAGGGAACTGAAACAAGTTGTAAATGCTCTCGGCAAATCCACCAGACTCTTTTGAAGAAGACCTGGCAGGACAAGGGGGTTGCTGGTCTACCGCTGTCTCCATCGTGTAGTTTTGTTTGTGTTATTTCGAGGCAGCGGTAGATCTGTTAAATGTGAAAGCTCTGTGTTTGTCAATGTGAGTCATGTGTCTTAGAAGAGAGCATAGATGGATAAAACGGCTTCAGTTTCCTGACCGTGAGATGAGGCTGTGAATGTATTCCAAATATAGCTTACACCAATATAGAGTGTCTAAAATAAGTCCACAGCAGTACAGTGTTCTGCTCCTGTGCTGTTACTCCATCTACTGTAGTACTACACTGACGATGGAGCAGTACCTCATACTCTTCACAACACCAGAGCTATCCCTTTAAGTTAATCATCAAGACGTGGAGCATTAGTTGGAGGTGATAGTAGCTATTCAACTGGCTAAAAGGAGATCACTCTGAACTCATCTGAAGAGGCCAAAAGGTCAATCAGCCACTGGTTCTAAAGTAGCCGATCAGTCATCACTGATGAGAAAAGCTGAGTCATTGTATGACCGTGACGTCAGCATGAGTGAATTCCATTCATAACAAGAACATGAGCGGTAAATGCAAAGCATAAATGTAGTGAATATTGATTTCTGCTGATATGACGCAATGTAATCAAAGGATAAGGCAGGTAATATTCTACATCTTTGTTATTGTCCAGGAATCCCACGAGCAGTCTGTTAGCTCATCTCTCAACACTTTGTGTGGCTCTCAGCTCCGTGTCCATTGATCCTAAAGACCTACATCTTTAGAAACAGCTCACAAATATATAAAGTTTACATTTGACAAAAGACGTAGTCATTTCCAAAAACAGCTGGAGGCTAGTTTGTTCTCGAACAGGAGTACAGGGATCAAAGCAAACTGCTGTGTGTGCATCATGCTGATGAAGGAACAGTTTTATAGTTTTTGGACAACTATGGCAGATGAATAAGATTTATCAGGGTTTGGATGCACACACATGGAGCTTAAGTGGTAGTTCAGAAAGGAAGACTCTCTTTACACTCATCATTCATAAATCTCTCTCTCTATTTTCTCCCTGTGATTACTCTATCAGCTGATTGGTGGGCGTCCACTTTGATTAACCAACCAGATGCTGCACAGTTTCCTTAAGCCAATCATATCGTTGCTGTCAAACTTTTAAATGGGTTCTCCGAGCTGCAGCTGTCAGTTGTCATTTCAGCTCGAATACAGATGTGGCCCTCCTCCACCCCAGGCACCTCCACCCTCCTCCACCCCAGGCTCCTCCACCCTCCTCCACCCCACGCTCCTCCACCCTCCTCCACCCCAGGCTCCTCCAATCACCAGCAGTCAGGCTCCTCATTCTTCACCACCACCACCAGTGTCTGGACTCCAGAGGGATTCTGCCTCATCAGAACTCGGCATTGCGGTCCCTTGAGTATCCTGTCAGGATCGAGTCCAATCGCCAAAGACTTTGCACTATTCAAATGTGATGCGTCCGTAATAAATTATTGTACAATTCTAAAACAAGTCTCTCCTGATTGAAATACTATTTAGTGGACACATTCACTGTTGGTTTGGGTCTGCACCTTTGATTGGTTGAAAACACAGGAACTACATCCACATGGTATGCACAAAACAGACCTTTGAGTTCATTTAAACATGACTCAAAATGTGACAGCGTGAAGATCTCAGGTTGCCCTGCCAGAGCGGGAACAGCCTGGTCTCCAGTGAGAAAAGATTCAGATCACATCCAGATTCCAGTCAACAACCTTTCCCCTTTGAAGGCGGC
Source organism: Ophiodon elongatus (assembly GCA_016806645.1). Taxonomy (NCBI): domain Eukaryota; kingdom Metazoa; phylum Chordata; class Actinopteri; order Perciformes; family Hexagrammidae; genus Ophiodon; species Ophiodon elongatus. The sequence goes on along the minus strand of JACSYO010002111.1, from coordinate 53,540 downwards.
AGGTTGTTGGTCTCCTCTTGAGTGAGTGAGACGGGGCTTCCTGGTTGTCGCCAGAAAACCACGTGGTGATACTGGAATTAAAGTTAGCCCTTTCACTTTCACAGCTCTCTTCTATTTATTAATATTATTTAGGTGTGTGTTTTTAAAAACTTTTTTTATCATTATAATAGTTATTGTTATTATTATAATAGCAATTATAATAATACTTATTACAATTATTATTATTACACGTACCAGCACATTCCTCTGGTCCCAGTTTATATTTGACAAACTTACACAACACACAAATTTACTCTCTCTCTCTCTCTCTATCTCTCTCTCTCTCTCTCTCTCTCTCTCTCTCTCTCTCTCTCTCTCTATATATATATATATATATATATATATATATATATATATATTTCTCCTTTAAAGGAAACTGAAAACAGCTAAAAAACATCCCCTCCATGTCTGTATCTTCCTCCGCAGTGTGTCAGTGCTGAGGACAGCTGCTGTTGGTGCTGACAACAGAAACATCTCAGGCCAAAAGATATTCAACAGTGCCACCAAGGGGTGAAACAGCTGTACTACAACCCGTTCATTTCCATAGTTCTGGGCTTCAAACAAGCACATTAGATCAGAACAGATTCATGAATAAAGAACATAAGAATAACACATTGTCACTGTCAACTGTATTTGCTATTGTTTCTGGGGATTTGGGGGTTTAATGACCTTAGGAGGAGTTTGTATTCTATAGTTACAAACAAATTACACTGGGTGGCTTTGAAGGATGCTTTTGGTATTTTATAGACTGACTTATATTTAACTATTTTCAGGCAGAAGTTTTTATCCACTGAAACTCTGTCATCTGAAAAGGCTTTGTAACAGCACACACACACACACACACACACACACACACACACACACACACACACACACACACACACACACACACACACACACACACACAGGGAGGTTTCCACAGTGATAGTGTATGAATGAGCACACATTTTCCTACATTTTGACCCCAAAGAAATGTGTAGGCAGAGTGAACATTGTAGGATGGGAGTAGGTTGAAGGTATTTTCTCCAGCTGACTCTAGCGCTCCTCTCCACTCTACCTGTGATGTCACCCACTCTAGCTCTGAACATTACATCCGATCATGTAAAAATCGGTTAGATTGCATGAAAGATGTGGAACATTTTAAACTTTGAATGGAGTTTCTAACGCAATGTATGAACGAGTATATGAGTTTGAATTGCATTCACTTGCTTGAAGAAAAGTTTTCAGAAAACGTAAAATATTTCTGTAAATATATGGAAGGTGTGAATGAAAAAAGTAATAGCGTGCATGTCCTAATTGAGATGAATGTTTTTTATGTTTGAATGAAGTTTCTACGTTGCAAAAATGTGTAAGTAGTTAAATGGAAAAAAAATTGAAATTCTTTTGCTGTCGAAGAACATAGGTAAGAAAAAAAAACATAATCATAAGTGAGGGAAGCTGCTCAACAATACATTTATTGATCTAATTCAACCACTAGGTGGAGACAAATACCCAGCATTGTTTCCGCCAGTTTGACAGTAGTCATCAGCAGTCATTCACATCATGACCTGTGGTTGGCCTACACACACTTACAAACACATAAATAGTGTTTATTAACATGGAATACAATAATGTGAAATGGCTTACTCAGATGTATTGAGCTGGGTTTATTTGTCTTAAAGGGGATTTTATTGACATTTTAGCTGTAAACACAACATTATCTGTGTCCTGAAATGACTTGCATTCATTATTACCATAAAACAGACTCTCAGTCGTCCCCTCCATCGTGAGCAGTGAACCGATGCGTGTGAGATATCTTACGTCATCGCTGACACGGAGGTACCACAGCGAGAGTTTTCACATCTATGAAATGTGATTCATTGCATTGTGGGTTAGCAGACTCTACTTTCTGCTTCTTCCTCATTTTTGTGTGCACTATATAGATCACAAAATTCCGACATTCAAATAAACAGTGGTGGGTAAATGCAGTGCGCGTAATCCCCCCATCAAGTTGATATGGCTAAAATGTCAGAAGACAGCTGCCTATTTACCATCAAGGACACAGTTATTCATTCATTCAACTTTTATTTATACCCGTGAGATCACTAAGGGTGGCCCCTCATTTACAATGACATCGAGTCAATTACAAAACAATCATAATCTGGTGTTCAGAAATCGATTGTTGCAGCTTTTATGAAGCCTATTCTATAGCTTTAAGACCGGCCTGGGAGTTTGGATTGTTCTCCAGTGACTATTTACTTTGCAGTCCACCGCCTGTGACATCAGAACCTGAACTGTATAAATGAACAAAGGCAGGCACCTTGAATAAACACATCGCCACTCTTGTCCAGAAGAGGAGGAGAAGGAGGAGAAGGAGGAGGAGGAGGAGGAGGAGGAGGAGGAGGAGGAGGAGGAGAAGAAGAAGAAGAAGAAAGGGAGACAGGACAAAAGAAAGAGCACAAGAGGCAGAGGTGAGGAAGATGGACAGAAGGGACTCCCAGCTGGTCTGCTCTTTGCTGCTGTGTATCATCACTCAGGTGAGACACATATTAATATCCTCTCTGTAAATTGAGAAGACCATCTGTCTGTTGTAATGCAATTATTTGAAGATGTTATCAGAGAATTTCCGTTCTGTGCATGGCCATGTGGTGAGCTGTGGTGTGTGTGACACGAATGCTGTCTCACCTTATCATGACTATTAGGTAGGGGATGTCCCCGTTGTTTCCATAATGAACTGGTTCATGATTATTGGAGGCAGCAATTCAAAGCAAAGGACTGCCATCAATCATCATACCATAAGGGGAATCACAGCAGAAGTTAGAGTTATGACAGGAGTTTTAGTCATACTGTATACTGGTATACTGATAGACATGTAAATACATTTTTTTTAATGTAGTTATTAGTTGTTTTCTGCACATAATGTTTAATTTTTGTTTTGTTTTGAATATGTGTAACCGTTTTGTTAAATTATTCATGCTTGATATAATAATAATAATAATAATATTTGCTGTTAAAACAGTTAAAAAATGCGACAAATATAGGATAAAATACTCAAATACAAGTATACATGTACACCTACATACATACACACACAAGCACACATCCACATACTTATGCATGATACACAGACAAGAGTTAAAGCACACGGCCAAAATAAAACTAAAGTAAAGGCAAACAGAGAGTATTTATTAAAAAAGGCTAACCCATAGAAATGAGTTGTCAGCAGCCGCTTCTAACAAACCAGATTCAACACATCTGATAGAACGAGGAAGTTGTTGGTCCAAAGTTTAGGAGCTACATTTACAGAAGCACGCTGTCTGCAGAAGTCTTGTAAGCCCATGAGGGATGAGCCCAATGTTTGACATGGAAGTAAAAATGATTACTCAACTAATACTCATTCACCTTCACTCTCTGATTGTTTAGTCAGTGTGTTTCACAAGTGTAACTGTCGCTCTGCAGTGAATCCAGTAGTGATGTGACTCACGTCTCTTTTCACTATAATAAGTAAAAGGTTCAAAGAAGCTCATGGAATCATCTAGAAGACGGCATCGTGATTGTTTGACGGTGTCAGTGCTATCACATAATTTAGTTCTGAACCTTTCGTTTTAGCAAAGAAACTGAAATGATCTGATATGATGATACCAGGTGAAAGTCGCACTCAGTGGTTTTACATGGGACGTGATTATGAATTTATTTTAGAATTGCCTAAAGTGTCAGGGCCCCCCTGGCTCTCACCTACAAAATGTCACTCAATGAGGCACGCACCCACCAGGAAGAGACTCAAAATGACCACAAAGAAATATAAAATGACTGCAAAGAGACACAAAAAGACTAAAGAGACACCAAAACAACTTCAAAGAGATGCAAAAAAAAAGCTGCAAAGAGAAAGATTTATAACAACTATGAAAAGGGGCAAAAGATCCACAAATAGACAAAACATAACTAGAAAGAGACGCAAAACGACCACAAAGAAAGACGTGTGGAGAGGTGGTGGGGCCCTCCCCATGTATGGGCATGTCTGCTCAGGCCCTTCAGGCTACTGTCACTTGTATGCACTTGTGTAGAGCTGCATAGGAATACAGATGACTCACACTGAGTCCTACTGTGGAACATCAGTATAGCATGTCGAGACCAGATTTGGATTTCCAAAATCCAAATCCATAAAATATGATACAGTTGTGTCCTGCTTGAAAAAGCCAACAGGATTGACTGGAGCTATTTCTTCAGTAGAAAGTCGTTCCAGCGAAAGCACTTCAATGACATGTGTGAGTCAATACCTGTCTTAGGGCCAAATCCACTCCAACACTTAATAATTATTTTAATACCAGTTGAGCCAGATGCTCGCTGGTTGAACAGAGAGCACAACATTCTGCTGAGCAACAGCATAAACAGCCGCTGTGTTTTCTTCCTCTCACTTCAGGTGTGGTGCCAGCTGTGCTCGGGGCCATGTCAGTGCCCGCCCACCACGCCACGCTGCCCCGGTGCCGTTCCTCTGCTGTTAGACAGCTGCGGGTGCTGCCAGGTGTGTGCGAGGCAGGAGGGCGAGGCCTGCACCGACCGACTGCCCTGTGACACCCGCCGAGGGCTGCAGTGTGACTACAGCGCCAGCTTCCCCGGAGGGCCGGGACAGTGTGTCGGTGCGAACAGAATACACTCATACTGACACAGATTAGTTTGGATCGCAGCTGCATGTGCTAAATCTGACAAAACTGCTATGCCTCTACTATGCTAATTACCCCTAAAGCACTGGTTTGTATCTCGTATGTGTTATCTTTAATCGTTTAAAGGCAGGGTTGGTAATCTTCTTCAAAAGTATTTCTGATTTTAAATTAAAAATAAATACATTTTCATTACATCCTGACAGCAATCAGTTCAACAACTGCTCTGATAAATCACATGATTGTCTCTCTTCCTGCCTGTCTCTCTACCTGCCTGTCTCTCTACTGTCTGTCTCTCTTCCTGCCTGTCTCTCTTCCTGTCTGCATTTATTCTGTCTGTGCACTCATTGCGCGCCACCAACCTTCCACAACCTGCTAGCTTGACGGCTGTGAGTACTAGCAGTAGCCATGTTTGGTTATTTACGTTCTTTATGATAATTTTGGGGAAGTGACTTTGGAGGGAGGCCTGAAGGGACAGTATTGCCAACTCAGCCACTTTCTTGTTAGATTTAGCAAATGTTGGAACTAGTGCTGCTATCTACCTTTATTGGAAAAGAGTTGGCAACACTAGGCTGGGTCTTTAGGGTGAATCATTTTTAAAACTAGCGTACTCTTGCTAGTTTCTCAAGATTACCAACCCGAGCTTTAAGTCATTTTTCAAGTAAAAAATCTCAAATGTGGGAATTTGCTGCTTTTCTGAGTCTTACATGAAAGCAAATTGAAAGTCTCTGAAGCACAACCTGGGCCAGCTGTTAACGGTACCACTACTGCTATGAAACAACAACCCAGTCGCCAGAGAAAATGTTAGAATTGTACATTCACATCAGCCTTGTATCACGCTTGGTAACGTTGTGAAACGATTGGTTAGGTTTAGGAAATATGACTACTTGGTGATGGTTGGAATAAAGATTCATGTTTTGTGTTGAAATAATACCGTAATAACATAAGAACCGTAACAACATGATATAACATTGTAACGTAACAACCGTAGCAGCGTAACTACCTTGAATATATAACAATCACCCTTCCGGGACAAGAATGGAGATCTCCTGGGTGAAAGTCCTGTGTTTGTTTGACTTTTCACTTCCTCCAAACACATTTAGTGGACTTTCTCGCTTGTTCTACTCGTTATTATCCCACGTAACCTTCAATAACAGTACCTCGCTATCCAACGTCACTTTCTCTGCACTTCGCTCGCTGTGCTACGCTGCTTGCTCTGACTGAATGCTAAAACACCGACATTCGACGTATCCGGGATTTAAAAAAAAAGTACCATGTCAAAAAAAAAATCTTCCCCTTCCTTTGCCGTGATCAGGTCGGAACGAGCTGGGCTGTGAGGTGAATGGCAGGAGGCTGGAGGAGGGACAGGCATTTCAACCTTCCTGTGCCCAGCTCTGCCACTGCCTGGGGGGAGGGGTGACCTGCGTGCCCCTGTGCAGCAATGATCTGCAGAGGCCCGCTGATAAGTGCCACAACCCTCAGCTGGTGCGACTACCGGGGCGCTGCTGCAAAGAGTGGTTGTGTGAGGGCCTGGACAACAGCATTTCTTCAAATCCATCAGCAGGTAATGGGGTTGATGATCAACAACACCAAACAAATATGGCTGGAAACATATCAACAGAGGTTAGATGATCAGAATAGTACTTGCTGTGATACAGTCTGGCTATTAAGAGTCATATCAAAAAGTAAAATGATTCAAATATAGCTATTTGAAGACTTCAGAGGCATTTGCATCTCATCCCTGCCAGTAAAAGACTGAAGGAATCGACCCCTGGCTAAGTCCCGACCCCCTAACGCAGACTGGCCAATCATAGCATAGCATCGCTCCGGCTCCAACCAGGCTCTGACTTTTATCCGTCTCTGTTCATCAGACTCTCATCAGTGGTTTCAGATGGTCTTCCTGCTCAGGCTGGTTTAGTGGGTTTGGAGCGCTTCGTGGTTAAACGTTGTGTAATAGTGATACTTGTTACCCAGAGAGGCTGGAAGGAGATGTGTGTTTTTAAAACGTTAAATTTCTACATAAAAACCTGTGTAGCTGACATGAGCAGAGTGCATTAGCAAATCATTACCTAGCGTGACCACTTCTATGCTACGCTAGCTACTGAAGGTATACTGAATGGATACACTTGCTGCTTTAGCTTTTTGATGATTGTAACTTGTCCCTTTTACACTGTGATCTGTAGCTTTAGCTTCTATATTTATCTTTTGAATCTGTTTTCACTGCTGAACCAGTTTGACATCCTGATATATTCTTCAGATGCATAATGGATCCTTCTGTCTGATTCTCTCTGAAATCACTTTCAAAGTATAGGTAAATATTTCTTCAGATCAGTTAGTGACAGTGTGGGCTCCTTGGCAGCTCTCACAGCCTAATGGAGTAGCAGCAGAGGGGCGGAGTTTAGCCCAGGGTCAATTGGATCATTTTCAGCTGTTTCCTTTAGGGCATCTTTTAAATGCAGGTCAGCAGGGGTTTGGACACACGGACCAACAGTCAATACCATAATGTTTAAGGTCACTTTTGGGTTGTGGCGAAATAAACAGATTTCAATACCAAAGAGGTGTCAAGAAGATCAAACATCTGAGTGAAACATCTGTGAGCGCTATTCTTAGTAAACCGACCTCGCCCTTGCAGCAGTTTACAACATTCCAGACTTGCATATGTGCTGCATTTTCTGGCTTGTGAGCTTTCATCAAAGCTGTCCTTGTTAAACAACTTTCAGCTTGGTGCAGAGAGCGAATATTTTCCTCTTCTGTTTTTTTTCCAGCTGAGCAGACGCGTCAGGACTACGGGCGCGGGCTGTCCGGCCCGTCGTTTGGCTCCATGTCCAACTGCATCGAGTGGACCTCAGACTGGAGCCCCTGCTCCCACAGCTGTGGCCCAGGTGTCTCCACCCGCAACACAAACAGGAACTGGGCTTGCCGCCTGCAGACTGAGACCAGACTGTGCCAGGTCAGGCCGTGCCAGACTCTGATGCCGGGGCTCCGAACGCTGCAGCCGGTCAGTGCATAAGTGACACACATTCATCAGTTACAGTCACAGGTCCAGGGATCAGACACAAGAACGTCTATACCATTTACAAATGCTTTAAATTATCTTCTGCTTTTCCATTTTGATCCACATGGTTTGATCTTGAACTACATGGAACTCAATATCATATAAATGCAGATATTACATACAAAATCATCTGAAAATACTGTAAAAAAGAAAACTGTTTATAAAATAATCAAAAACTATATAGGCTACCAGAATGATTCAATAACTTACGTCACTAGTATTTAACTTTATTTCTTCCTCATTTTTATTTATGTCCTTTCTGTTTAAAATGTTGTTTCCCAATTTATTTTTATACCATAGTGGCATTTCCTCCAGAGAAACTATCATTTTATAATGTCACTTGTAACGACAGAGTTGTTCTCACAGTAGATCTTTTCCTCAGTGGACATTTTGACTTAAACAGCTGTGGTTTTAGGTACATTTTGACATAGTGTGCTAGCTCACCACAGTTACTATCTTCTTTAAAATAAATACTAAATAGCTAATCGAATCACCTGGCCCAGTTGGCATCAGATGTATGCCATCAGCTTTCATTGCCAAAGGCTTTGGGCGTCTGTGCGGTTGTTCTCCCACATTCGGGGCACGATATATTTAGAGTGTGGGGCTATCCCCTGATAGTGGTTTCTAAAACAAGGTCCTCTTGGCTGACCCTGCTATGAGAGGCTGGTGGAATGTGATTGACTAATGCTATGTTCACACCAGAGCGACAAAACGGCCCAGCATGGCCAGCTACACTGTCAACAAGTTGAGAGCAGCTCAACTTTGATTTGGAGCGCCTCACGCAAGTGTTGGGTGTCAGTCTGAAGCTTCATGTCCCCGGCTTCCAGTGAAAAGGACCTGTAGTCTGTTGCTGTGTCGCTCGTAGTGAGGCGTGGTCACAACAACACGGTAATGAAAAGGGACATTATGGATTACTGTCTCCTTACCAATACATTACATTTCATGTTGCAAATGTTGTGCTATATGGCAAGTTAAGAAAGGTCTCAATTCAGATATAAAAAGACGTAGAAATCTAGAATTATACACATCGCTGGAGATGTAACAAGAGTAACCACATAACTACTACAATGTTTCCTGTCACTGTGTATTTCAGGGTTCGGGGGGGTGCGAGAGCAGCTACAGTTCACCTCTGTCCATTCAGCTGGAACAGCAGGGCTGCTGGAGCACCAGAGCCTACCGTCCCAGGTTCTGCGCCTTGACCTGTCCTGAGGGACGCTGCTGCAGCCCCTCCCACACCAGGACACTGCGGATGGTTTTCCGTTGCCCCCAAAACAGGCTGACCCAGCAGCAGGTGATGGTGATCGAGTCCTGCTCCTGCAGCATCTCCAACTGCCACCAGTCCACAGCTGCCCGGAGTGTCCTGCTCTGGCCGTGAGCTGCGTGTGCATCCGGCCACAAGAGAGATGGGCGGGACCCGTCTGTGAGGAAAGTGACAAAACGTGATGACACATGATAGATGAAATTTATGGGAATATTACAATCAGGATGGGAAACTTGACATTCGACAGTAGCTGTTGTAGTAATAGTAGAGTGTCAGGATTAATCCAGCAAATACAGAGTTTTGTAAATGGGCTCTCATTTGAAAGCATGTACTGTGATGTATGTAAGTGAGATTCATGCAGTTATCTGTACCTAGATTTAAAAACAAGAAAGAAGTAGCCCCATTTTGTTACATTTTTATACGCCTTCAAGTGAACGCTCGTGTCTGATGGATTTGTAATTAGATTGTTCACATATTAGCCACGACAACTTTATATGGGGATAATATGTTAGGTTGTGTGTACATCTTGTTCTGCTGCCCTCAAGTGGCCAGAAAAATATACGATATAGCCAGACCTTTAGTTTACAACATTCAAAACAACATTCAACATTTTCGTGTTTCAGTGTTGATGTGTGTTGTAGGGAAATCTACTGAAATGAGCTAGCCCCGGCCCGGTTTGTGCCATCACTTTTTGACCATGAAAAAGAAAAATACCTTTTATTTCAATTTTTTATTTTTGTATTTTAAAATCAAATAACCACTGTTTTTTTTAGTTTTTTTCAATCCCTGTTTCTGAAAAGAAAATCGAATGACTGAAAGATACTGTCACAGTAAACACACAGATGGCTAACGTCAACTATAGGCCGACCCCACACGAGAAGATTACATTCTGTTATTCCGCTCTCAGTGTTTCAGCAGTTTGGTCAACGTCTGTGTTTTCTTGCCCTGCTGTTGGTTATTGTTCAGCTTTTCTTTTTTTTTTCTTTTTATAACTGATGACTGTAAATTTATATTGTTTGGACCACGTAATAGAGATGAAATGCCGGCCCCCGTTCCTTTGGAACATGTGGCTACATCTTACACAGTGTACCTTTTAAAGTTCAGCTGTAATTAAATTGCATGTTTAATGGCACACAGATTTGCTTCGTAAATCCCTCATAATTACACATGAGAAATGTTTAGATGGTCAGTTTTGATGTCACGACGGCATCCTTCAGGTTGTACATTAAACGGACGATGCTGTTGTTTCTTTAAACGTAGACAGATCAACGCTGAGTTTGCATAAAGCAGCCACCATGAAAATGTTCTCATTGGTCGTCTACAAGCACGAACACACACGTCCACTGCCATCACAGTCAGGGTTATCTCGGAGCCAACCGCTGCACATTTGAGTGAGCCAAAGGTTGGACACAATTTACAGATAACACACTGATTTTAGAGGAGGGGTGGTAATAATAGTAATGGAGTTATATGAAACTGGAACCATCACGTACATATTTTAAAGGGTCCTTGTGTAGGATTTCGAGATGATAACTATGTTTTCAATATAATCATCTGAAACTAAGAATGGCTGTGTTTTCGTTAGCTTAGAGAGCCCTTATCTACGGAGAGAGCAGGTCCTCTTCACGGAGTCCTCCATGTTTCTACAGGAGCCCAGAACGGACAAACCAAACCCTGGCTCTGGAGGGAGACTTTAGTGTTGTTACATCCCCTGAAGGCCACCGTAGTTCTCCAACACGCTTTGAAAGAGAGGGGTGAGCAGAGAGGTGTTTAGTTGGCTTGCAATCTGTAACCTCACCACTAGATGCCACTAAATCCTACACACTGGCCCTTTAAATGATACAGATTGACATATCTGAGAGCGCTCTCTCAAACCTGGGTTTGTTCCGCACAAATGTGAGGATGGATTCTCAATTTCTTTCTAAAAGATCTGATTTGATATCTAAAAAAAAAGCTGCAGTCATTAAGAAAAAGGTTTCTCTGTTTAATCAAGAATACACATGTTTAATAAAACTGACTTGATGGTTTTATGAATAGTTGAATGACATCTGGTTATCTACATTTGATTGAAATCTTGGCAACATGATTATTACATAATCAGTGTTTGACTAGAAGGAGTGATTCAACAGGTGGGGCCACATATCAAGGAGCTGGTTTGATATCCGTATAAGTCCATGAGACATTTTAATACTATAACTATAACTTTCAATTAAAAAAGTTATTTGCACAACAGTTAGTTGCGCGTGCAGCCTAATCTGCCACCACAGGCAGAGATGATACAGATGCCTTCACAGGATGTGGCCTGTGTTCTCGATAAAGAGCTCAGGGGTCCACTTCTTGTTTTTGTTTTCTATTTCGCAGCGTGGCTCTCGGTGAGTAACTCAGCCTCGGGAAGTGGGCGGGCGTCTCGTTGCGTTCCCTTCTCGTGTAGCTTTGCGCGACTCACACACGCAGAGCCCAGAGGAGACGTTCTGTCGGCCACCGGCTGCTGCTGCTGCGACGCGTCTGTGCAGAAGTTCAGGTCAAACGAAACACCGAGAGACATGTCTGTAAACATCACGCACGGTGACTGCGAGAGCGTCAACCAGAACTTCACGCACGCCTTCCTGCCGCCCGTCTTTCTCACCGTGTTCGTGGTCGGGACGCTGTCCAACGTCTGGGGGCTCCGCAGCGTGTGCGCCGGCTGGAGCCAGATCGGGAGCATCAACGTCTTCATGCTCAACCTGGGGGTGGCGGACCTGCTGTACTTGGCCACCCTGCCCTTCCTCGTGCACTACTACGCGTGCAACAGCAATTGGCAGTTCGGCCAGACGTTCTGCAAGGTGACGCGCTTCTGCTTCAACCTCAACCTGTACGGCAGCATCGGCTTCCTCACCTGCATCAGCGTCTACAGGTACCTGGGCGTCGTGCACCCCATGTGGGTGATGGGCAAAATCACCAGCCGCCACTCGCTGGCCGTCAGCGCCCTGGTCTGGCTGCTCGTCGTGGTCCAGATCCTGCCTGACATGTTCTTCGACAAGAACTATTCGGATTCACTGAACTCGTGCTACGACACCACGTCGACGGAGCGGGTCCAGGACTACCTGCCGTACAGCCTCGTCTGGACCGTCACGGGGTTCGTCTTGCCGCTGGTCATCATCCTGGTCTGTTACGGGCACGTCGTCGTGGTTCTCGCCAAGAATGACAACGTCGACCCGCTTTTGAAGCAGCGGTGCCTGAAGCTGGTCGTGATCCTGGTGATCCTGTTCTCCGTCTGCTTCATCCCCTACCACGTGTTCCGGAACGTCAACCTGACCACCAGGATTATGAAGAAGAACCGCGTCTGCTACGCGAGCTTCCGCAACATCTACATCGCGCACCAGGTGGGCAGATGCCTGGCGTGTCTGAACAGCGCCATCAACCCGCTGATCTACATCGTGGGGAACGACAAGTTCCTCATAAAGCTGCATCGCCTCGGCATGCGGGCCCGGCAGTCTCTGGCCGGCCTCATGGGAGCCGTCCTGTACCGCAGGCCGATGGAGGTGGACCAGGATTCTCCGTCGGTGACTCGCGTTAATATTCCGAGCTGATGAAGGGATGAGACGCGGTACGCCGGGAGCGGAGGAGAATGGTGAGCGGAGACTTGCAGGGTGTGAAGCCATCAGTCCTCGGCTCAGCGAGGTGTCCGCAGCGGCGCGCGGAGAGGCGCGCCGAGGGGCGCGGAGAGGGGCGCGGAGAGGGGCGCGATGCCGCGCACGAGGACAGAAGACAGAAGTTGTTATTTGCAGCTGGAGCTCATGTTTGCGTCTCATCTCGTTTTCTGTATTGTACAGAGGCGCTGTTCATATTTTGCACTTTTTAATGTATTGCTGGATGCTTGTAACTCGAGACATAGTGCACTAGACTTTACCTTTGCTCGGTTACAGGTGAAGCGGGAGATGTTCCCCGTGGTTATGTTTGAGAAGAGCCTCGAGAAGTCTTGTATTAAAATGTTTACTTCAATGAAAGTACAGAAGTATATTGTCAACAAATGTAATACTCAAACACCACAAATTAAAGTACTCATTATGCAGAAGGCCACCTGTCAGAATGATTTATTATACCGTACACAGGTTCATATTTCAGTTAGTTGAAACAGTTTTAGAGAGCTGCTGATTCAACTGTATTTATTTATTTATTATATAAAAATATATAGGTTGTGGTATAATGTATATGTCTACATATATATATATATATATATATATATATATATATATTTATTTATATATACATATATATATATATATATTATTGTCCTTTCTATTATTGTCCTGTCTACAAACGCACGCATGCACGTACACACACATATACATATGGGGCGACTGTGGCACAGTTGTAGAGCAGGGTCATCCTTCAATCAAAGAATTGGTGGCTCCACCAGTCCATGTCGATGTGTCCTTGGGCAAGACACTTAACCCCACAGGCTGTACGGTGTGTGAATGTGGTATGAATGTTATCAGTGTCATCAGTGTGTGAATGGGTGAATGATGTCATGTAGTGTTAAAGTGCTTTGAGTGGTCAGAAGACTAGAAAAGAGCTATACAAGTACACATATATACAGTCCCTGACAAAAGTCTTGTCACTTATCCATTTTGTAGAAACAACAGCTTATAACCTGACTTTTAATTAATCCATTGGTTTTAGAAATGGCTCATATGAAAGCTAAAACCCTCCAAAATTATGTTTAATATACTAAAATAAATTTGCTTCACTGAAGAAAGATTGATCATTTAATGAACACAGAAAGGTCAGATTTTGGCAAGACAAAAGTTTTGTCGCCTACAGAGAGTAATGTGAAAATTGAACAAATAATTTACTTCAAATACAAAAATATGTTGCATAACATCAGTGAATTAAGTAGTGGTGCTGTGAGATCCATATTTAATATCTTGTATGACTCCCATGAGCTTGAAGGACTGCATCCATGCGGTTCGACAATGATTCATACAATTTATTGATGAAGTCATCAGGAACAGCAAAGAAAGCAGTCTTACATGCCTCCTAGAGTTCATCAAGATTCTTTGGTTTCGTCTTCCATGCTTCCTCTTTCCTTCGACCCCAGACATGCTCAGTGATGTTCATGTCTGGTGACTGGGCTGGCCAGTCCTGGAGCACCTTGATCTTCTTCGCCTTGAGGAACTTTGATGTAGAGATGGAAGTATGCGATGGAGCACCATCCTGCTGCAAAATTTGACCCCTTTTATGGTTGGGAATGTAAGAGGTAGCTAATACTTCTTGATATTTTAGGCTATTGATATTGCCTTCCACCCTGCAAATCTCTCGCACACCCCCATACTGGATGTAACCCCAGACCATGATTTTTCCGCCACCAAACTTAACTGTTTTCTGGGTAAATCTCGGATCCATGCGGGCTCCAGTAGGTCTCCTGCAATATTTGCGGCGGCTGTGATGTAATTCAACCGAAGATTCATCTGAGAAATCCACCTTCTGCCACTTTTCCAGCGTCCATCCTTTTAGCAGGCTGTGGGCCTTGAATTTGCCTTTTGTTTAGTGCTGGTTTCTGGGCACTGATTCGACCATGGAGGCCATTTTGAGACAGAATTCTACAAACTGTCCTGGTTGACACGGGGACTTGAGGTGACCAGGCCTGGTGGAGCTCTGCTGCAGTGGAAAAGGGGCTGGCCTTGGATTTTCGAGCCAACAAACGGTCCTCCCGAGCAGTTGTCTTGCGGGGTCTGCCGGACCTGGGCTTGTCAAAAACATCTCCAGTCTCTTCAAATCTTTTTCTTATTCTTTGTACTTGACGCTGAGACACATTGAAGGTGTCAGCCACCTCAGCAGTGGATCTGGTCTTCAGCCTCTTGATAATCAACGCTTTGGTCTCAGGGTGAATTTTAGGCATGTTGTCAGAGGTCAAGTTGCAGTTGATGTGAAGGTCTGGTGTGCTGGGGTTCTTTTTATACACACCCACTAATTGATTGATCAATTACTGATCAATTATTGATCATAGGTGAGGCTGTAATCTAGGATTGGGTGCATCATATGAAGGCGACAAGACTTTTGTCTTTGCAAAAACTGACTCAGTGGGCTTTACCAAGCTGTGAACGTTAGAATGCTTTTCAGCAGTTTCGTTTGGCACCAAAACATTATTTCAAAAGCTGTTGGGATTGAAATTAGCCATTTCTTGTAAAAAAAAAAAATTGATTACAAATATATTTGAGGGGCACTTAAGGTCAACTTGTACCCAAGCGACAAGACTTTTGTCAGGGACTGTATATATACATACATATATATGTATGTATGTATATATATATATATATATATATATATATATATATATATAACTGTACAAATGTTATTACCGACCTGTGTATTTATTCGTTCTTCGCCCTCCAAAGGGAATGAGAGGCCACCAAACGGTGATGCTCGTGTCGCTTGGATCGCCATGACAACACGACAGGGTATCAACACATGACCAGAGCTGTGTATTTGTGCAGTGACCTCGTACAACAGGGGGCTCATTGTTAAAGTGTTAATAAGCTGATAGATGTTTTTTTAGGTAAGGTCTTGATGTGCAAAACTGTCAAATAAATGAGTAAAGAAAGATAATACTCCCCTCCGGAGTGTAGTGGGTAGACGTATAAAGGAGACGATCACAACATGGTGCCGGTTCCTTAAAAGTCTACTGAAGTGCAGTGCTGGAGTAAATGTGTTTAATGTACTTTCCACCGCTGGTTTGGAGACTGAATATGAAACAAACACACAAATCCAGTCAACTGTCACAGCAACAAAACACTGTATTTATTAAATATTGTATGGCTTCCCCTCTTGTCTGAAACAGGTAGGGATGACTAATAATTTCTCAGCCACTGCAAAAGGAAAGCACCTTTTTCTGAAGGCTTATAACAGTAATCATACATATGAGAACTAATTTATAAAAATATACGTGATGCTACTGAACATCAGGGAAATTCTCACCAACAGATGAGGTGATGCATGCATGATTTATATGATTGCAGGCGTGCTATCACTGAAAGTGATCAAAGGTTTGTTTTTTTCCAAATGAGTACGTCTTGGTTGTAGACCAGTCTGCAGAGGAGAATTCTCTGGCTGCTCAGCTGTGCAGGAGGTATTTATCTGCCCTGATAACTTCACAAAGTGCTGAGAGAATGTCAGAAAGCTGAAGCTGTCTGCGCCCGCCTTCATGAACAATCTCTGCAGCTCTGCAATGCCGCACTTACAACTTGTCACTACATATGGGATCGAGTCCACGTTCAAAAACTCTTTCTTCTTGGGAGTATTTACAAAACAAAAAGAAATCTGGCTTGGGAACAGTCTGTAATTTACAGAATGTTATAATTTTATGAATCATGCACCAATAAAATAACGCAAATGAATTACCAGTTCCTACCGGTAAAGTTGAAGAGAACAAGACCACGAAGAACAAGAGAGTAACAGTTTGGCCTTTTAGAAGAACATCAATAAATGACTCTTAAGTTTGCATAATTTGTTCTTACTGTGTAATTGAATGATACAAAGTGGAGAACGGTCAGTAATACTACAGTACCAGTAGGAACCGGCAGGTGTTGGTAACAGATTTCAAAAATTGCATCATAGGTCACCCCGAGGTTATGGAGAAATTACACAACATGTTAAGCTATTCGTAATAGGCAGCGTTACAGAAAAGGGTGCAGCCGCTGGGCCCACCTTACTTCTCTGTAATACAGCCAGCGTGGGTTAGGGTTAGAGTTGAGATAAATATGAGAACTGTTTGTCATCACTGGATCCATTGTTGAGGATTCCTTTGAACTGCATCATGACTGAGGCAGAGCATCAAATGACTTATTAGATCCTTGGCCTGCTCTGGCCTCGCAGCCGAGACGCAAGTTCCTGGCTTGGTAGGGAATAACAACTCTGGCTTCCTAATCAGACCAGGCTGGTGCTGTCAACAGGAACATAGACCACAATGAGGTACTCTCCCCTGGCCCATTGAAGTGTACACAAAAGCCACAAGTGGTTTCTGGTTGGACCGAAGGCAGAGAGACAATATTTCATAAGCTACTTCTCGATTCTGCACTAATAAGATATGCACCAGGCGTTTTCCCACCAATAGCAAGCAATATTGTGTAAACAGTGTGTGATGTAATGATGGAAAAAAATACAGGAACTTTTGCAAAGTCTCAGCGTAGCATTGAGCGTCATTTGTCCTTCACGGAAGTCAAACTTATTGTTGAAATATTGTGGTTTCAAACTGCAGACATTCATTTAAATGGACAGTTCACCTCACAAACTTCCTCATGCCGAACCAGAAACACTGAATATATTGGTCTCTGACAGATTAGAGCTCGCTCCGTGTGCTTTGTGGTTTCTGAGCAGGATCCCAGACACTAACTTGTGTTGTCTCCACAGATAAATATTATCATCTCGCTCATTTCTCTCCCTCTGAGTCCGTAAACGTAGTCGGGTAAGAAAAACACAGATTTGCATGATGAATGTGCACAAGCACTTAGAGGAAACAACGGGCTCGGCTACACCCAGAGACCCCTCAGTATTACAGGGTTGGAAAATACTTCATACTGCTACAACACCTTTTGGAGGATCAAATGACCTTAATACAGGCTGAATTCATATTTGTTTCACAGTATTTACTCAGCCTGACATTGAGTTCTCACAGCAGGTGAAGTATCCGTCCCAGAAAGTCTTTTCCAGTGCACCGTAAGCTGGAGTACTGACTGTTAAGGTTGTTCACATAGAGCAAAGAAATATAAGAGTTGTTAATTATGTATTCGTTAATTATTCAACGCCTTGCACGTGTCGTGTAAACGAAGTAAATGTTACACTTCTGCTTTATATCTGTTACTTATTCAGACTCTTTCAAACTGTGCAGCTGGGGGTTGTTGGAACAGGGAAGGTTTTATTGTGTTCCTGTCCCGTTTGAATGGAGGTGTTTTACCTTCAGAGGTCAAATGATTGGTTCTGTCGGTGGAGTCTCGTGTCTTTAAAGAGCGCATATTAATTGCATGTATTGTATGTTAATAGAATATAATCGTTGTCCAAATCCCTGTTGATTTTATTTATCGCATATTCACTACAGTGTGCGCCACAAAGCATTGTGCTGGAAAAGAGGGGTAATTAGCGTTTCCACCTGGGTGTCCTGTTTGTACCGCTGCTGATCGGCCTGGAGCCGATACATAACCACGACTACTGCAGTCATTTGTCCTGGTGATGAACGCCAATTGTAACCTTTCTGAAGACAAAAGCCAGATGTAAGTGGGTTTTTTTTGTCTAGTGCTAAAGAGGCTTTATATGACTATAATGAGGATAAAAGCTCAGGCAGCTGTTTAAAAACTTTATTGCTAATATTCAAATCATATTTCTCTATAGGTTGCATATTTTATTAGCTGTTTTTTATTTCCCACACCTGATGACCATGGCAGAAAATAAAATATTTTCCACCAGATTCTCACACACCATTCCCAAAGTGAGCTTACGAAGCCCTAAATAATTTAACTGGGTAGAATTTCAAAATGGCTCTCTTAAAAATAGAATCAGTATTTCCTGTTGGGTGGAGGTTTCAGTCTGCAGCTGCTGCTGATTAATGTCACAGTTCATTGAGTGTGTGTTCCTGGATAAAGGAAGCTCTGTTGTGTTAGTGCACTGTCAAGATGTAGCGGGTCTGTTGAGGTGTCTGCCCTCACACAGCAGCAGACATACTGAGCTGATACATTTTGGATTTCATTGGCATACAATGACAAAGGTGAGAAAATATAACATCAAATATACGGTCTGTCTAAAACATCAATGATGAGAGGAAACAATCCTCATCTGATCAATAGTTTACTGAGCTAATGTGCTCCATCAGGAGTGTGTGGCACATGGTGGCTGTTACAGAATTGAATTAACATTGCTGTCTCCCTGGCAACATAAGCAAACAACCTGGCAGGAGATTGTGATTGTTGTTAAACTCCCATCTACACCCACAGAAAAGATATGAAACCTGAAATATGAAAAATGTCAAAGCACCATTATATTAAGACTTTTGCTGAATTGTTAGAATAACACTGACAAAATAATCTCACCTAAACATCCATTTAGTAGCTGTTGTGGAGTTTTTGATCATTACAAATAAAACATTTGAAGGATTTATAATCCTTGTTGGATTCATTCTTGGAAAAAGCAGTAAAGAGATATAGGGATTAATATTGTATCATAACCCCATCACTGTCTGATCATTCCCAGGAGTTACTATTCAGACGATTAAAAAGTAGCATTTCTGAGCCACAAAAATATCACCAATCAGTTGTCTGACACAATTAAATCACAAGTGGGTTTCACCTCTAGGAAAGTAGCTCAGATGTGTATCGTACATGTACGAACTAATCTTGAACAAACAATCTTCAAAATAAACCGATCACACTGAATCACCGCCATCGTCAATGTATTAACTCGCTGCTTTATTTTATACTCAAAAGAGGAACGAAAAACCGAGGCAAGCTCTCACCGTTGACATGTCTTTGAGACAATGATGTAGTTGAGATGCGAGTACAGGATTTATGTTAGCAGTGAAGCTCCTCACTGCCCCCCATCACTGTTGTCATTGATACACAGTAAGCTACTTCCTCGTTAAAAGCTCTGGAAAAAAAGACCTTTTAATTAATTACATACCTAAAAATTGTTTTAAGAATAAATAAATTAACATGTTGAGCTATGATGGTTGTTTCTGAAAGTGTATTATTATTGGGGACCTCAGTTTGTAGACTTGTTGAGGGTATTTTATATTTTACTTTGAAAATCAAGTAATGAGCTGAGCAATAATATAAAATCTAGATTTTTGAGATCACCTTCCCTTTTCAATGTTAATAAACCAGAGTTCCCTGATCGCGGCCATGTTTAACTTGACTAACAGATGCCTGAAAGCATCCATCATAATGACATATTTACTACAAATTAGACAATTCCTCTCATCAGAGGCCTCTGTCTGAACTCATTAAGATTAGAGCACAGAAGTAAAACATCTCACAACTCACAAAACACAAAAATTGAGACAGACGATGTGGATCAAGATCAAAATGATCATAGCCCAAAGTGTAAAACAGTTTCCATGTGATTACCTAGGTTCTGATCACACTAGCCCCCATTTCATTATTTCATGCGGGTCAGAATTTTAACGGGCCACTGGGCCATATGTGTGTATTTCTCAACTTGTCCACCAGGAGTCGAGGCATTTGGACCAAGCAGTTTGAAATGCACTTAACACAGTTTTCAATTCAATACAAATTATTTTATTTGCAATAAAGCCAGTCAAATATATTTATCTTACATACAGGTTGTGAATTCTATTCATTCTCTTCATGTCCAAACGGGGACATCTTGCTCTTATTTGGAAACATCCAACGTTGCCAGGACGATGGTGTCGGTCCACAGTCCGTACACCAAGTTCACGGCATCTACTCTCCTGACAGAGAACTCATAGCACCTGTTAGGTAGCAGGTTGTTGATCTGTACGTTGTACGCCTGGCATGTGTGTTTAGTAACGTCCTCATGCTCAGCAGTGATTGGCTGAAGAATTTTGATGTGGATCTCAAACTCTTGGTTCAGGTCTTCAGACTGCATGTCTGCGACTTCCCAATGCAGATGCACGATGTTGGAGGTCACGCGCGACTCCAATCTGTTGATCATCACCGGGAACTTGATGACCAGTGATGCACTGAGCGGAGCCTCTGCTGCACGTGTGCTGGCGTGTCGCCGTCCGCCGAACCCTGGTTGTACCTGGTGATGAAGGCCTCCAGCTCCCCACAGCCCTCAATGATCTCCTCGTAGAGCAGTTCCTGAAGAGTGAGGAGGAGCTCCACCCGGGAGTTGGCCTGGGCCATGGCACTCTGCAGCCTCTGCTTGTCGATGCGAGCCCACAGCATGCTGTCAGAGACGTACGAAGTGTGCTGCTGCTCATCCGCAGTCAGGGGCAAATCGTGGCGTCGGATTTCCAAGTAGAAGGAGCTCCTCTGCATGAGCCTCAGCTCTTCTTGCCTCACCTTGAAAATACATCACATCACAACTTATGAATCCACAGGAGCTCTGTGCTCAACCTCTCACGCTGTACATCCCATCCCTCGGACAGCACAATCATACCAGTGAAGGCTTTTCAACGTTTAAAGACCCTGCAAACCCACACAGGTGTTTCTGATTAGACCTCTAGTCAGGTGGAGGACGTCTGGAGCCAGGAAGTCTTTGAACTCGTGTGGAGCTCAAGGAACTCGTGCCGAGGCTTCAAGGCTGTGTTCAGATCAACATCAGCACCGCATGAAAAAATTAGCACCGCATACTAACCGTGAAGGAGTGGTCACTAAGTCTGGTGCGGAGCAGCTGTAGGATTTGCTTGTAGAGGTCTGGGAGGCCGTCCATCTGAGTCCTGACCTCCTGGGCTTCACTTTCATCCGAGCTCGTACAGGCCAGCTTGACTTTATCCATGGTAACTGTAACATACATTCACATTTACTCATGTACAGTGTGTAGCTGATAGGCAACGTAGAGGCATGTATTTACTATGCTGTTATATTTCTATATCATATTTTTCATAAAATAATGAGGAAGGAATGTGTGATTCATCTTCTTTCATTGCATATCTTGAATGCCGACCGAAGGAAATTAGCAATTACTATCCATCTAAAAAGTTCTATTGGAAAGATTCAGTATTCTGTGAAAAAGATTCAACATGCCCTGAAATTCTATTCTGCTCCATCACGGCACATTAATTGTTAATATTCTGCCTACTAACTGCACATTTTATTTCTTGTATTTATGTTGTTTCATTGTGAACAATATGAACTTCTATATTTCTCTTCTGTGAGTGTGCTTATGGGAAACTATTCAAAACCCACAAAAAAAAACATAATTATTAAAAGACCATATTATATAAATGAGCCAGAAAGATCACAAACAGAAATATGGTGAATACATTTTTGTATTCAAAAACTTTGTTCCAATGAACAATCTGTCAATCTCTCAACAGCTATCTCACACTGAACAACAATAGACCTCAGTTTTAAACCTACAAATTTGAAATGTGTCCCAGTTCATTTCCGGTTGAAGTGTATGTTATTGATCAGCTGACGGGAGGTAAACATTGACCTAAGCTGTAACCTATCAAGGCAATTCATCTGAAACAAAGCATTTCAGAGGGGGAATACAGGTATATTCAGACGGAGACGAAGAATGAATGATGAATTAACATTCATAAAATATTCAGTTCAGTAATGTACCAAACAATAAACTACAATACTCAACAGGGTACATAACTAATATTTAACGTATTTCCAACTTACATTTGTTTTAGACTCCTTTGGGATGCTGTTATGTTATATTGTTTAGTGGCAACTCCTATTTATAGTTAAATTGTTAATCGGCATGGTTACAGTTTATCTTCCAAGATTCTGGAAGGACTGCAGCAGCCTGGAGTCACGTTTTAGCAGTAGGCTACTAGCAAGCAATACTTCCATACACATATACTGACATAACTTCCATTTAAAAATTTTTTTAAATATACCTGTGAGTCATTATAATGACTGATTTCGGTGACTTGCCACTCGGCTGGGTGCGGGACTAGATCCTGTTCCTTACTCGCTTTTACAAAGAGATTCCAGGCCGTTCGTATCTTTGGGTGAGGTTCCCATTTAATTACAGTTCACAACTGATACTACAACTTGATATCTATCAGTTTCCTGGTCTCCCTCTGGTGTGTCTTGTTTGTGGTAAAAACCTTGCGATCTCCCCGTCACCCATGCATCATTACATCTGTCAGTTGCACCTGTGCCCCATATACACACTAATACACACTGCCACCCGTGGTCAACCTGAAGTAGGCTCCACATTTACACATAATACACAGACATAACTAATGGCTCCTACAGTCATATTAGAAAATGTATTTCTTTCCGACCACATCTCGGTTTTTGGAAGTGAAATGTGTCTGAGCTGACCTTGGGTCTGAGCCTGTTAGCCCTTTGATTGGAAATCTGATGGGGATTCCACTCATCACAAAACAATACGTACAGTACAAAAGTCTTGGTATTGGTATGATTTTTTCTCAGCATGTCTGCTGATGGACATTAATAACAGATGCATCTCATGTAGGAAATTACAGGCCTATCAGACCATCTCCATCAGTCCAATTAGAAATCTGCAAATGATCTGAGCCCAGTGGGGCCCAACAGGGCTCTGGTCTGTGGGATTGAGTCTATGTTTATGTTCTAGGACATCAGGTCAGATCGGGTTTAGGCTATGAAATTGTGAGACGTGTGTGAGTGTGTGGCCTGAGGTTGAGGATGTTGACTGACTTCAGGATACTGGCAATAAATTCGTCTACTGCTGTCTTGGCCACAGCTGCTCTATAGCTATTATATTGAATCATAAAAGAATAAACGGCACTGCTGATGGGTGATATGCACCTATGATCCCCCGTCTCTTTACATAATGTTTGTAAAGATTTTACAGATGTATTACTGTAAAATGTTTGTTTCCAGCACACCACAGCTACAAAGGCAAACTCTAATTGTCATTTGTCTCCACCTAGTGGTTGAATTGATTCAGATTTAATAGAGACAGACTAGTGAGAAACCACAAAACATTGCTTTCACTCTTGATTAAAATGTAACTATCAATAATTCAGCCTGAGTATTTAACAGTAAACAATAGAGAGTATAGGAGACATGAGTCACCTTCCTTCTGCCACATTTGAATTAGTTGAGAAGTGAGTGCTGAATACTTGACGATTGTCTTGAAAGCAAACCCTTGGTTCATTTTGTCCCAGAAAAATCCTAGAGTGATACTTAAATAAATAAGTAAGCTGCTGGAGCTCTCATTATATGTCGAGTGTTAATTCCTGTCAACTGGTATTTGGACTAATCTGAATGTGGAAATCTGAGTGAGATTAATTTGCAAAAAAACTGCCATTATTCGTGCACATGGTTTCATTTCACTTAGATGCAGCTCTGGATTCCTTCTAGTGAGTTCCAGATGACTTTGAATCAACAGTGTTGAAAGAGATCACTTAGGTCTGAGAGGGTTTCTACATGACTGGATGATTCCAGGCAGATCAAACTGCACATCAGCTCCTGTGATACATTTACATGTGTGCTGACTGCTTTGCTTTGGAATGATGTGTAGAGAAAGCATCACAACTCTCAGCCCATCAGAGAAATTGTTCTGTCAAATTTCAATTTAACAACATGAGTGAATTTCCATTTCCCCTCAAAGTGGACCTAAGTCGTTTCTCCACATCTGTCCGCCAAAGAAAGACCACCAGTGTTTTCACCTGGACCTGGAAATACTTGATGCAGTGAGTTAGCAAGAAGTATGTAAACGGAGATTACTCATTCAGCCTAAAATACACTAAAGCATCTGCTGGTAAAATAACAACAGGTCACTGGGAGAGACGGTATCCATGAGCTGCCTCTTTCTCACCACAGGTCACACACTCAGCAAACCTGCAGAACCAGGCAGAATGTCTTTATTCTGGCATGAGCCACTATTAGAAACTCTGCAGAAATGCAAAATTGAAGCAGGCTCTCATATTGCTCAGCGTTTTATGTTTTTGTTTTTTATGAATTTTGACATATTTTAAAGCTCACTGTTTCTTTGTCATACATACTTGTGACAAGGCATTCTTTCATCCCCCTCACTTTGTTTTAACACATTTTTGTGCTAAAAACATGATATCATTCGTCCTAAGCATTCAAGATTTGGACATTGGTGATCCTGGGAAAGGACATGCAGACAATTAAACACTGCTTTTCAACCTGGTGTAAGTTATTCATGAAAGCAACTTAAAAACAAGTCAAACAAATGGCAACTGAATATTAAGGGGTTCAGGATTAGCTAAACTTAAGTAGCATATTCATCTAAACAGGCCTCTCATTATTACATAATATTGAGGCCATCTTACAGTGGTAAGTAAAAAAATACATTATCCAAGTTTTGATCCCGGGTTCCTGTGTATTTTCATTTTTACGATATCTCCATTTACCAAATGTATAAAAAAGTTCAGGGTTTCCATCAAAATCCCTCTCTTTTATCTTATGAAGGAAATGCATTAAAGTAATGTGTTAGAGATACACACCATGGGGTTGGGCAAGTAACACTCAATGTAAATGTTTGTTGTTTGCTTACAACTGGAAACTCCACAGTTAATCTTTAAGACTAAAGGTGCACTTTCATGCATCACCATGTAGGCAAGTGTGTCCCCTGTCTGAAATCTGCCAACTCATGTTGGACATATTTAACCCACACTGCATGTACACTTCTTCTAATACCGCTCCGAAGCGGTGTTCAGAGCTAAGCGTATCCCATAATTCATCAGGGTAGTTTCCCCCTGATTTCTGGGAACACATTGGTGGCTGCTCAAACATTTTAAGAAAGATTCGAATTATCGAATTTAAACTCCTCCTCCTCACCTACAAAGCCTTAATCGGTGAGGCACCATTATATCTTAAGAGACTTATTAGAGCAGTGTGATAATAAGGAATTACAGTAATCTAATCTAAAAGTAACAAATGCGTGAACACATTTTTTTGCATCGCTTTGAGACAGGATGTGCCGGATTTTTGAAATGTTACGTAGATGAAAAAAGGCGGTCCTTGAGATTTGTTTTACGTGGGAGTTAAGGAGCTCATAGTACCATATTACCCCACTAGAGAGCTTATAGTACCATATTACCCCACTAGAGAGCTTATAGTACCATATTACCCCACTAGAGAGCTTATAGTACCATATTACCCCACTAGAGAGCTTATAGTACCATATTACCCCACTAGAGAGCTCATAGTACCATATTACCCCACTAGAGAGTTTACAGTACCATATTTCCTCACTAGAGAGATTATAGTACCATACTACCGCACTAGAGAGTTTACAGTACCATATTTCCTAACTAGAGAGATTATAGTACCATATTACCCCACTAGAGAGTTTACAGTACCATATTTCCTCACTAGAGAGATTATAGTACCATATTACCCCACTAGAGAGCTTACAGTACCATATTACCCCACTAGAGAGCTTATGGTACCTCTTTGATAGTGCTTAGGGCTGGCTCAGGTTTGCCTTCTAGACCCAAGATATGCTGCTATAGGCCTATACTGCTGGGGGACATCTTAGGATACACTGAGCTCCTCTCTCCTCTTCTCTATCTCCTTTTGAGAATGTGGTTGCTGTGCTCCCCTCCCAGACCAAAGGAAACAATTTCATCATCCATCACAGTGAGCTGCGCACACTTCGACCTCACCAATGGCTAGCAGGAGAGGTATAGCTTGCATTTTAGTTACTTAAGGCCCTATTGTCAAAGATAAAGCACTTGTAAAAGATAGTGACCATCTCACAATTGTTAAATGAGCTCAAGGTCTAACATTTATCATTGAATGTTGCACATACCATTTTGTTGATTACTATGTCGAAGCGAATGGATGAATGGACGATGTCTTTATTACCATGACTTTGTTTGTTTTAATATTAAAATACTTAATTGTTGCTTTTTTTAAAATAAATACAAATATTTGTCAATACAAGTGAAAACTGCAACATTCTATTGAGGTTATAAGGATAACTGTTGAATTATGTGTACTTTATAATAAATCAACAATATAATCCATGTCTTTTTGACTTACAATACCAAAATGAATCTAAATTATGATTTATTTCCCTTTTTCCCTTATCTAGATAATCGAAGGTCTATTACAAGTTGCTGCAAATGAGCTACATATGGGCACTACCATCTATATTCTCAACCATTTCACAGCAGGTGTGATTCTCTTTGGTGAAAGAGAGCATGTTGCCAGGCACTGTTTGTCAAAGGTTATATGAGTTCCTGGAATGTTATTGTGTGTGTGTGTGTGTGTATGTGTGTGTGTGTGTGTGTGTGTGTGTGTGTGTGTGTATGTGTGTGTATGTGTGTGTGTGTGTGTGTGTGTGTGTGTGTGTGTGTGTGTGTAAATGGACTGTACTTGTACCGCGTATTTCTATTCCTCAGACCACTCAAAACACTACATGTCATCATTCACGACAGGAGCTACCATGCTGTCTACCACCTGCCCATCAGGACTCTAACTAACATGCATACAACACTCACACACCGTAGGCACAGCATGCAGGAGCAACTTGTGGTTACGTGTCTTGCCCAAGGACACTTCGACATGGACTAGCGGAGTCGGGGATCGAATCGCCGGTCCTCCGATTGAAGGACGACCCTGTTCTATCACTGAACCACGGTCTCGTGTGTGTGTGTGTGTGTGTGTGTATGTGTGTGTGCGTGTGTGCGTGTGCGTGTGCGTGTGTGTGTGTATCACGCTTTATGATCAACAAGTAGAATATTTTGCAGAATTTCTTATTAATGGAAAAGTGTAAAGATATAATTAATATTTCTATTCTTTCACAGGTGAACTTTGACAATTACCAGGCCATTGTTTCCTTTGTTAATATAAACAACAACCACTGGAAGTTACTGGTTAGTAGCATAGTTCTTCCTCTATATAGATTCAATGTCCAGTATTGTTTTGAAGATATAATCAATATTTGTTTTATTAAAATACTTATTTATAATTTTCAGTACGTAAATGCAGTCAACCACACAGTGTATTTGGTGGATCCTTTAAAAAGTTCCACAGAGGAAGCAGATTCAAAACTGGCAGCCACAAAAACCAGGTATTTATTCATTGAATTAATAGTGAGCACAACTATGTTGGCACAGCAGTTATGAGTAAGGCATGGACGTAGGTTGGTCCATCGTCAGTCGGAGGAAGGTAAAGAAATATTTTTCAGTGATGAGCATACACATGCGGCGTACACCTAAATAGCAACCCAATAACTTTGTTGACAGTCATGGAACTTTCAGATGTAATTGGTATGTCACGTTTGTATGTTTTCAAATGATAAATCAGCTCCCCCCTTGACCTTTACCCTCCCATCCCATCATATAATGAATTGTTTATCACAGTGTATTGTGAGATGTGGTGCGAATGTGAATTGGCACAGATACGGATGTGGGTGGTTCATCTTAATTGAATCATCCTTAAGGAGGTTTAGGAGGGAGGAGGTAGATCGGCCCGGGATCAGTGTTTATCGAATTCACAAGAGAGGGTGTTAGAAGACATGCATTTTATATGAATTATCTTAGACAAACTGCCCCTTGCCTTTAATTGCTGCCGTGACTGATAGTGTTCAACATTTTTCAGATTGAGAAAACAATAAAGTAATATAGACAAAAAAACAAAAGATAGTAACGTGTCCATCGGCCTCGATGAGATACAAAGTAAAATACCAGTTCAGTTTAAGGTATAGATTGAGGGGTAAGCACGGTGAGAAACAGACCTAACTGTCAACCATCGGCCATCTGCGACATGAAGTGAAATACGTTGTTCGAAACTTCCTTACGTACTAGATCATCCAGTATAACAGGATGTATGGCTGTCTTGACCTTCAGATGGCCAGGGGGCCCCACTAGAGAGAAGAACTAGACTGCAGGGCTATAAAGCAGAACCTGACCCCCAGGTGGTCACCATAGGTAACGAAACTACTGGGGGGCCCTGATATGGAGAGACGATAGTAAAAAATATTTATCGATCATTAGCAGGGTAGCCAGAAGTCTCCTAGGGTTGAGTCCCATTTTTTTATTGTATTTCCTCTAATGATTTTAATGCTCAGATTTAGGTATAGCCGTCTAATAGAGACCGTAATACACCTTGCTTAAGAGTAGAATATATTTAAAATGTCCACTCTTACCATATAATCAATGCTTGGCAAAATGTAACCAGGATGGTTTGTAGACTTCGGTCGTTTTTATTAATGATTGTGATTATTATGTGTATGGTTGTAATCAGGATATCTCATATTCATGTATACTCTGTAACCTCATGTCATTTTTGATAAGAATGATCTTAATGTTTTCGGAAAAAAACTATAAGTATCTCATAAGGAAGAGACAGGACTTCTTCGAACGGCTTCTTCTTTTTGTAATCTTTCTTCAGGTTAGGTTGAGGGGTGAATGCAGATTTAGAGATTACTTTTTTCTCCGTACTTTAGGCCAAGCACTTTGCTCGCTACATTTCCTGTTGTTCTTCGAGTGTTGCACTTTTAAAGTTGTAACTTATTTTTCATCTTGTATTAGAAAATAATCGTCAGTTTTAATCTTAATCTTTTGCGTTCTCTGATTCTCTTTGATCGAGCCCCCTGAGACCCGAGGCGGGGCCCCTGAGACCCGAGGCGGGGCCCCCTGAGATGAGTCGAGACAATCCACACCAGGGCTACACATACTGATATAAGGAATTACACTTACATAACATATAAGTATTCGCTTAAGATTTGGGAGAAATATACCTGGATGACCTCTGGCTCCCGGCCGGACATCTTGTGTCTAACCAGGCTAGGAGAGGGACTTCATAGCTGTTAAGTCCCCTTGCAGAGTTAGTCACAAATGATTGAAACTGATAGCTCGTCACTGATACTAACCGAGCCTTATACCGCGCTAGATAAACAACCGCAGGTATACCTATTAATAAAGTTGATTCGTTTTCCGCGTGAGCATCAACCGGTGTGTCACGGTTGGTTCTTTGTGTGTAGTAAACTATTCTTTATTATTTGGGTGTGGTGAAATGGTCCGACTCGAATTTAAACCAGGTTTCTCTCCAGCGGAGACCCATTCGAGGCATTGGGGGTGACACGCGCACGGAGACGCGCAGTGTCCTGGTGCGGTTGCACACGGACATAGAGGTTTATTTTCCTCTACTCCGTTCACGCGCTGCTCTCCGCGCGCCGGGTCACCTTTCAGGCCAGGTGGTTGAGTTATAGAGGAGGCTAGCTCTCCGCCCTCTTCCCCCTTCTCGCGGCTCTACCCGGGACACTTTTTGACACTCACAAGGGTTCCTCCAAGTCAGAGACGGAGGGCCCCGTGCATCTGCACGTCGCCGACGAGGTTCAGACAGACACTTCTGTGCTGACCTCGTTTCCCTACCCCACACCAAGCCTCTATAAAACTAAAAGTAAAAAATAAACGTTTAGAATAATAACATCTCTAAAAACCTCAGCAAAATTTAACAGTAACCGTATTGAACAAACATCAATAGAGAAGGTTGAGGGATAACCCCACAGATTAACTGCAAGCATTAGTATATTCAAACAAGAATCATGACAACAAAATATGAATCAATTAAACAAAAACATATCTCGCATTTGCCATCCATTCTTTGATTCAGACTTGTAATATGTGAGGATGTTTTCTTTTTTCCGTTTTATATCATTATAAAATATGTCCCTTTAGATTTGGGACTTTTAGTTTGACAAAGCAAATAAATTAATGATATTATACAGTAATTAAATTAAATATTAATAATGTAGGTTGCTGTCCTAAACGAGGCCCACTGCTGTATAAAGTTGGTGTGTTTTGATGTCAAGCATTACAAATTAATACAGTTTAAATAAAAGTTTATAAATCGAAATTAAACTTTAAATTACAATGCTTTCCTATTGATCATATAAATAGGTCAAACCACATGGCGCACGGCGTACAGTTCACGTTGACAGGTTAACGTCGTAATGACGTCACCGGCATGACGCCCTCGGAGACGCACTGAGCAGAAAAAAAACTAAAACCCCTAACTGTACCGGAGCACAGTCAGGACCGGGATTCACTCTCCGGACTGTCCGGGCCGTGTTGCGCCCTGCCGCCTCAGCGAGAGAACCCGGCGTGCGTGTGTCTGGAGTCCACCCTGGAGGAGCAGAGCCGACGTGACGGGGGCAAGAACGCGGATTCACCTGACGGACGGTCCGCTCCTGTGACGGGACTGGAACTGGTGGAGACATGGGAGCCGTTCTGGGAGCCTTTTCCCTCGCGAGCTGGGTGAGTTCTGACAGCGCCGACGTTCCTCAGTTCTGACAGCGCCGACGTTCCTCAGTTCTGACAGCGCCGACGTTCCTCAGTTCTGACAGCGCCGACGTTCCTCCCGACGTTCCTCGCGACCCCCGAGCGCGAGGGACGGGGAGCGTGAGGGACGGGCGACCCGCAACAGGTACCAGCGCTCCACAGTACAGGAGGCTCCACACGCCACTCCGATGGCTGCTGGTCTAATCCACAGTCCTCTCATAACACTCACACCACGTAATGTAGTACTTGAGCTCGCGACTGTGGTTTATTGGTAACTTCTTCTCAAAGCAGGACCCCCGCTAAATGATTGAGTTATTGAATGTTTTCATTCGGTCTCCGACAGCTCGCACGAGCGGGGAGACAGAAAGCCAAACTCCATTCAATCATCTCGCGTTTTAAATGCGCTGTTTTGCTTTTCCTCACCATTAGGGCAGATATTGACTAGAACTCCAACTAGTATATGAAATATTTCCGTTTAGTGGTTCATTCTGCACTCAACCTGATTCGCTTTGCAATATCTTTGCATGTTTGAACATGCCATCACCATCATTAAAGCGAGTTTCTATTCACAGTAAGCGAAACTTCTTCTGGGTGACCGAAACCTAGAACGCGTCTGAGGGCCGGTAGACAGAACAGGAAGCCCACGGCGAAGCACGGGGTTAATCATAACACACGTGGACGTTTGCTGACACGTGATTAATTAATTGGATTAACTCCGCGTTGGTGCCTTGTTGCACGAGCGCCATATTCAGAAATATTGCCCATCGTGAGACGAGAGGAGAGACGGTCCGTGTCACACACACGATGAGGACAACAACGTCCTGTGGACACACACTGCACACATCCTCTCAGTTATTGGAGCCGTTTCGGCTGTATATATTTATTGAACAATGTAATATAATATCAGATGACCCTCTATTAGTCCCACAGCGTGGATAGTGCAAACGAACAAGAGACAGAAGTAAAAAAAAAAAAAAAAACAAGTATAATAAATAAGTAATCACACAGTAAGGTAAAAAAAGATTAAACGAATAAAGGTTCTAAAAAGCACAATTGTCTCAGAAAAGTGAAGCACAAAAACTCAACGGTGAGCAGGAGCTGCTGTAACAAGCTGCGCCTCAGGATTCATACAAAAATATATTAATCAAATAATGGAAACATCACAAGTTATTAAGTTATCACAAGACATTATTGGGTTTATGGTGATTTTAAAACGGAAAGAAGAAACATATTCTCACAGGAGCTGTGATGAGGAAATGTTTTGGGGTTTTTCTTGACTAATAAATTAATATACGTCCTGTCTGTGCTTTTCAGGCGAGGACTGTCAGATCTGCAAAGTAAACACACCACGTCTCAGTGGATTGTACTCCTATAAACCAATTTCTTTGGCCGGGTGGGTCATGTGCTGCCTGCATGTTATCTGGCACACATCTCCTCGGCCTAGTGTGGGGTTGTACTAAGCTGACCTTGTCTGGCTGGCAGGGGTATTAAGTTGTTGACAATCTTCCCGGGCCTCCTTTATCTCTTGACTCCGCTCAGTTGCTGGTGTGGGAGAGAGAAACTGGAGCGGTTCATTGTCACGGGACACAGCGGCTGTTTGAGCGCTGAAACATACTGGACATTAATATTGCTCTCTAAAGGGTCGGACTTGGATGAACCCCTCTCCTTTTCCAGGATCACAATCGGCATTGGTTGCAATATAAGGGTTCCCTAGGAGATGCAGAGCATTATTATAGCAGCAAACTAACCCATGTGTTGTTGGTAGATTAGCTCAAGAGCTGAAAGGCAGCGAGACTAAACAGTGGATTGATGCCATCTTTTAGTTCAGGCACAGACCAAAACTCTGAGAGTCTCAGGTGATGGTCTCTTCTCTCACGGTGAATCTGATTCACCACACTGGTGAGCGGAGAGAAGCCATCAGCCTCCGCATCCTGCCAATTAACAGAACGCCATGGGAAGTTTCCTACGCTCTGATATCCCTCACTGCTCCTCGCATGCTTTCACAGGGCGATGACACTGGTTCACCAGACATTACTGAACATTCCCAACAAAGAACGGCACCGAACCTTGAGTTTACAACTTTAAAAAAAAAAGGGCTACTTTTCCTGAAGAATATATTTACGTGCTCGCTGTTGAAACATTTCTTTGAAACAAAAAGAAGTTGAATTAGAAATTCAAATAGCCGGTTCTCTGCTCCTCGAGGAGGAGCTGGAGGAGTTCCTGGTGAACCTGCGTGTCGTAGATCGATGTTTTGGATGTCCCCTCCTTTCACAGGTGGAAGCTGAAACGTATGCTTCTGTCTGTCCCAGGTGCCGTGCCTGTGCAGCAGTGCGACCTGTCTGATGTGCAGCTGCTGCCCGAGCACCAGGAACTCCACGGTGACCAGGATCATCTACGCCTCCATCTTGCTGCTGGGGACCATCGTTGCCTGCATCATGCTGTCGCCGGGTGTGGATGAGCAGCTGAAAAGGGTAGGAGTGGACTGTGGAGATAGAGGAACTGCATATGTGGAACGGACGTTTCTGCTCACAGTAGCGCTCTGTTTCTGTCAGAATGAGCAGTAATCCTACAAGTGATGAAGTGTTACATGTTACCATGTTACACAGTGGTTAATGGCAGAAAACACTGTATGCACTGGTTCAATGTAGCTGTCCACTGGGATTCAAGGATCAGCTGATTTAGAATGTGGTGGTCAAAGGTCACTGTGACTTTACAAAACACATGTTTTGGCCATAACACAATAATTTGTGTGCTAAATATGACAATTTCACACAATTGTCTAGTAAGATGACATTTTGAACGGACATCGATGTAAACTGAGGGAGGCATACATCCGCGAGGCGGTAAATCTCAGACAAACTGGCATTTCTTGTCACTTATCGATCAGAATATGTGTACTGATTCTTAGCCTGAGTTAGATTTGGCACACTTAGGTCCTCGTTACACTTGTTTGCCATCCGATCATGCCAGGACCCATTAACTGTCTGCACGCTCCGCGATCGGATCTCGGGATCGGATCTCGGGATCGGATCTCGGGATCGGATCGGATCTCGGGATCGGATCTCGGGATCGGATCGGATCTCGGGATCGGAGCAGTCAGATCTTTTGTTGTGAATCATTTATAGGAAGACGTGTTTATCACCAAAGTAGCGGCGCTTTGTTAGCGGCTATTCTTCAATAAAAGAAGTCGACTACTACTGAAGGGAGGAAGGGTTAGAATAAAAAATAACAGAGGCTTTTTTTGTGAAGAGTTGAAAGGAAATTAAATGTATTAATCCTTCATTTCACAGCCGCTCCTTTGGATCACTATCTGATCAGGCAGGTTTCATTGAAGTGTCACATGTGGACACAGCTGATTCTGATCGGGGGCATCTGATCACAAAAGTACTTTGTGTGTGTGTGTGTGTGTGTGTGTGTGTGTGTGTGTGTGTGTGTGTGTGCGTGTGCGTGTGTGTGTGCGCGCGCGTGCATGAGTCAGAGTAAAGCACAGAGAGAGGAGGTTTGAGACAAGGACGTCTCACTCCGTAACTTCTAAAGTACCGATAGCAGAACCGTTAACTCCGGACCTTATTGATACTCTGGGTATTTACTACAGTCGTATTGGTTCCCGTTTAGAACCGGGTATCAGGGGGGCATCCCTACTTTTTTTTTTTAAGTATATCGTGAGGTGAAATGCCAATTGTACTGACCCAGAGCCACACACTGACTGACGGTGCTGTTTTGGTAAAATGTGTAAATTCAGGTTCATTACAGACTAGAATCCGATCAGTTAGAGGTTCACAATGTTTTATTTTAAATATTAGTTTAATTGCCCTGTCACTATTCAGCATCACATGGAGTTCAGCTCCTGCTCATTTGAGCCCATTGTTTCTAAATGCTTGAAGTTCTAACGTGACCCCTGTGATTTGCTGCAGATCCCAGGCTTCTGTGAAGACGGGGCCGGCTCCTCGATCCCCGGCCTGCAGGCCGACGTCAACTGTCAAATGTTCGTAGGCTACAAGGCAGTGTACCGCATCTGCTTTGGCATGAGTATGTGGTTCCTGGGGTTCGCCGCTCTTATGATTAACATAAAGAACAGCAAAGACCCCCGAGCCGCCATCCACAATGGGTAAGCACTGCAGTAACACGCTGCACTTCATCACGTTGCAGTGGCGTGTCTCTCGCTTTTGTTTTTTAACGACTTTCAACCTCAGGATTTACACTGGAACCGTGGCTTTCTGTGTCCTCTGAGCATGTGCACCGTAACACTAGGTCAGAGGTGTTATAAGTTATACAACAGATGGCCTTTGTCCTGCACACACCCTTGAAGTCCTTTGAGTCCTCTGCTCCCTTCATTTTCGTTTTTCAGCTCTACGGCGCGATACTCGTCGATCGATCCGGCCTCCATATCCATTTATGTCCTCAATCAATATTGATCCGCCTAGTTGAGGTCTGCTCAACAACATGTGGCCCTTGCATGCGCCGCTGAGGGGTCATTTTTAGGGTCTGGGGAGGTGTGATGAATCAACATATGATATATTAAGTATCCCACACTAGCATTGAGTGGTCATATTCAGGCCTGTGCAACAGGTTGCTGCGAGTTGTCTGTGTGGGAGCCGACTTGTCATGCCGAGCAACTTTTTTGTTGCCTTTACAATGTTTTGATGTTGACTAAATTGTATGTGAGAAAGCAATATGGAACATGCAACAATTGACCTTTGTAAACAGATTCTGGATTCATATGTAGGCAACGGGACAAGGGTTTGGCATCGGCAGCGTTCTGGTTTGGTGTTTTTAGTCCGAGTAGTATTGAAGAATCACCTTCAAGCGAACTTTGGTTTGAATGCAGGTAAACGGTCCGCGTGGAGAGCAGAAGAGATGCACTCTATGAACCCAATGGCTATTGTCTGACCATGACTTACCTTTTAATTGGATTAAAATTAGCTCGTTAACTGGCTAATTGTGAAACAACTTGGTCGTACATCTCCAACTCCAGACTCGCATCTCAAGTTGCTGATCGGACCGTAAACGATGAGCAGCACACAGAAGAGGAAGTCTCGGCCCAGATATCTGCTGGCTACAGCCCATTTAATCCCAGAGGCTCATCGCTCAGCGGACCGATAGCAGATAGGTTCTGAGATTAAGCAACAATACAATCAAAGACTTTTTATTTTTCAGATGAAATAAAAGCATATCAGTAAACCATATATGTCTGGCCTTTGACGTGATTCTCACTCCCCAGTGTGGGCCTTAGTGAAATTGAGTTTGACACACCTGATTTAATACTTTTCTCATTTGTGGTCTGATAGACAGTAAATCCATCAAATTCAGTGCTCCATGCCATATCACTGTTTTCCAAACTACTGTAGCTAGCTGTCATCTGCGCTGGTCATATAAATATATATGGTTGATGCTGCGTCAAGGTCATATGGAAGTGGGCGTGGTTCCCCATGCCCTTTGACTGGCCTAAGTCTGTAGTTTGTGGTTGTAAAGATTCATGAGGCTGGGATTATCCTCAAGGTCACAACAGGTCATTTTTACAGTGATGTCAGTCGTCTCACTACAATGAAATGCTACTATGAGGACTGACATCATCACACATGAATACAACTGAGCTCATTGGATCCACAAGAGTCTCCGCTTTCCAGTCAAACTCAATTTAAGCAATTCAAAGACTCTTGAGGGACCCCAGTATGCAGAAATGTATAAACACTACATTTTAGAAAAATACACCCTATACTGCATGAAAAACACTGATTGGTTTTCTCCCCAAATCTCATGTGATGACCATAAAGTGGGTGTGTCTGTAAAGGAGAGACTCATGGGAAGTATAGATCGACTGTAGTGGCGACTGGATTAGTGGTGAGCAGGGTCGTCCTTCAATCGGTTCGATCCCTGGCTCCGCTAGTCCATGTCGATGTGTCCTTGGTTGAGTGTTCTTGGTCCTCGATTGTGTCCTTAACCCCAAATATCTCCCGGAGCTGTGTGAATGAGTATGAATGTTAGCTACTCCTGATGGGCAGGTGGTACCTTAGCCCCTGTCATCAGGGTGTGAATGGGTGAATGATGTCATGTAGTGTTAAAGAGTTTTGAGTGGTCGGAAGACTAGAAAAGGTCTATACAAGTCCATAGAACCCACTTTAATTCACATATCTTGAGGACCCCTGTGAATATGGCCGGTTCTTCCTTCACCAAAATATGGAGCGTTACTTAGCCTCCTTCCCGACAAGCTAGCAGGACATTGTTGGTACCAGTGGATTCATCAGATCGTCTCGTTTCACATGATACCCATGTAAAACCAAGCTGTTACAGCCTCTTACAGACAGTTATGTCGGCCAATGAAACTGAATAATGCTAGCTAGCTGGATGGCTTTACATCGCAGCTGTTGCCTATTCCTGGAGTATTGGATACATAGTGGTTAATACACAGTCCAGTCCACAGTAACCACATGGTTCCTCCGCCGATCGCTCAGCAGCTCCAGTTGTTTGTCACACATTTAAACCTTGCAGCAAGTTATTCTATTGTTGAAAGTGTTTTACTTAGATGACATGTTTTGGGCATTGTTTGACTTTGAGGGTTACATGATAGATGTGCTCTTGATACAACTCTAAAATGTATGTTCATGCATATGTTACTGTGTAATTTGTTTTCAGATTTTGGTTCTTTAAGTTTGCTGCCTTGATGGCCATTACAACCGGTGCCTTTTACATTCCAGATGGGCCTTTTACCTACAGTAAGAACTTCATATTTTAAGGTTTTGGCCTCTCAGATCTTGACATCCAACGCACACAGAGTTGTGACACTGCACGACAGAGGAGTGATCGAATGAACTGTGTGTCTGTCGTCGCAGCGTGGTTCGTCGTGGGCTCCTGTGGAGCTTTCTGTTTCATTCTGATCCAGCTGGTGCTGCTGGTGGACTTCGCCCACTCCTGGAACGAGTCCTGGGTGGAACAGATGGAGAATGGCAACTCCAGGGGCTGGTATGCAGGTCAGTGACTCATGCTGGGGCACAAACACATGCTGCTTTCAACTGTGTTTTGCGTGTGTACTTTAAAATTCCCAAATGAAACATGCAGACTAACATTTGTTGATTTTTGAATGTGGTGAAACTCCAACGATGCAAAACACAGTGGGAAACTGCTCACAGCTGAAAGAAACATTTAAAGTCTGGGTGCTCGGAGGGAAGACTTAAAATTAGAAATATATTGTTTACTTATATACTTCATTATGAAAGTTTTAGGCTATTTTTGTTTCAGATATTTACCTTTTCTACCTTTGGTTTCCAGCTTTGCTGGCGGTCACGATCCTCAACTACATCCTGTCATTTACTGCCGTCGTGCTGTTTTTCGTCTTCTACACCAAGCCTGATGGATGCTTCATCAACAAGTTCTTCATCAGCTTCAACATGTTGTTCTGCATCGTGGTCTCTGTTGTCTCTGTGCTGCATAAAGTACAGGTACAGTACTTCAGTGTCAGTCATTCAGCCAGGCGTGAGCCTGTACAACAGTACAACAATGTGCCGGGCTTTTGAAATGCATGAAGTGGAAAAACAGCAGTGAATGCTTTGGGGTGTTGCTACCTTGTGATTGACAGGTTGTTACCACGGCGTTGTCCGCTCTGGGAGCTGTCCGTGTTTTTGTCTTAGAGCTTTTACACAGGCTACATCCACGCTGGTCGAACCAGGTTCAACTTTAGCTTTAACGTAATGAGACCTCATCTGGCAAGGCACTGCAGTGGCCAAACACATACATGACTTCACAGAAGTCCCAACAAAAGAAGTTGCGACTATGATAATCTCCCAGAGTTGTAAAATCTTGTCTGTGAGTGTTTTGGTGGAATTACTGTTCCTTGTCTCATAGCATGTAAATCAACAGCGCCACAGAGCAGCCCCTGTTCCGGTTCCCTGCTAAGGTTAAAGGGCGATGTTTGTTGTACAGATTGGAAAGCCCTTTGATGCAAATTTGTGACTTTTGATTTTGGGCAACATAGATATAAGTTTGTGGAGACACCACCATTATCGGCCAGATAACAAACAAAAAAAGGCAATACCCAGCCTGGCAGCAGCGATACAGAGCTATCAGCTGCTTCATCACCAGACTACAGAGCAGCTTCTTCCTCAGGCTGTGAGACTCATCCTCCACACACAGAAATAGATGACATGGAACCTTCTGTTACGCTGGGTTTATATATTATCATACCAGCGTCTTTTGCACTACCCTCATTCTCACCAAACCATAGTCTCTCCAGGTTTATAAGGATTTGTATATACCTAAGTAACTGTATTTATTGTTTTATTTTATTTTAAGGTATATATTTGTATTTATGTTCTATACAATGAACATTGAATCACAACCTATTCCCAAACCTTGACAAAATAATCTCAACTCAATGTCCACTCACTGGCCTTTTCCATACTTTCAGCCACATTTTACATTCTTCATCAGGGAATGGAGTTTGCTCAGTTATCATGGAGTATTTCACGTAATATATTTATGGATTTCTGACTATATTTGATATGTTTGTCCACAGGAGTCTCAGACACGTTCAGGTCTTCTACAGTCCTCCATCATCACCCTGTACACCATGTATTTGACCTGGTCTGCCATGACCAATGAGCCTGGTGAGGATGTGTGCTGTAAACAACCATGCACTTATGAATTAGCAGAAATAACAGCCATCCATTAGCTCCAAACAATAAACCGGACATGTTTTCATCCTTGGCACTGTTGTTGTGCATTGTTGCAGTCATTTAGAAGAAATACCATCTATTTAAGTCATATGACTATGAGTTATAGCTTTTGTTAGTTATGCTTTTGGTTGTTCTTTTCAAAATGCATGGTGTGTGTTGTACTTGTGGCAACACAACATGCTGTTTGATTGATTAATTGATTCCTCCATAGACTGTGCAAAATTATTCACACACAAAGCATTACATATGATTTGGAATGGTTTCAGTATAATTTTCAAGCTACTTTCATGGATCTCATGTCTTGTGTTCACACGTCACAAGCTAGGGGTCCTTTCCCTTCATTTGATTTGATTTGGAAGGTGCAAAACAAAAGGAGGGTGGGTGGGGTTTCCTGTGCAGGTTATGGAATAGAGTCGGAGCGCAGTACGGGCAGGGTAACCTTTGGAATCTGATATCATATTTTTTATGAAGTAAAGCCTAAATTGTATTTAGTTTTTTCTCCAAAGTTATACTTCAATTGAGCCAAACAATATTAGTCACTGTCACCTACTCTCACGACTGCTGCAGTAGTACTGACAGTTGAGTTAAAGGAGCTCGACAGTGAGAGAACATGTCACTTAGTTTGGTTTCTTAGACAGAGAAAGAGAGCTCTTTCTACCAGGCGGCAACCTCCGGGTCTGAAAAGTGAAGTCAATGCTGAAGTACCTTATACTTACATTCTCTCTCCTGACCACCAGGGGGCGACTCCTCTGGTTGTATAGACGTCTATAGAAAATGACTACTTCTCTCTTGATTTATTCCCTCAGTAAACATTGTAAACATGAGTTTATGGTCTCAATCTCTAGTTTCAAGTCTTCTTCAATACAGCATGATGTTCATTTTATTAAAGTATGGTCCATTTAGAGTCAAACAGACCATAAAGCAGGGGATGCTTTAGGGCGGGGCTACAAGGTGATTGACAGGTCGCTACCACAGAATTGTCCGGTCTGGGAGTTGTCCGTGTTTTCGTAATTTTCAGTTCATGAAAGTTAATTGTAACAATTTGGTCGCCTAAAAATATCTAATTCGGACACCCATTAGTTTGTGGACTAATGCAGTCCACAAACTAATGGGTGACGTCACAGTGACTATGTCCACTTCCTATATACAGTCTATGGTGCCCTTTATATGGTTAAATCTGTTATTTTTTAAAAAAGAGTGCCCCCTCACAATTTTTAACAGTCCCTTCATGCAGTCACTTCATCCTTGGGCCTTGCTTGGGTAAAAAAGTGTTTTGTCTCAATACTCATCCATCAGTATTAGTAATCTTCTATCAGAATCAGTGTCTGTCATCATTTCTAGCATTTCAAACATTGTGCTTCTTTTTTCTCTCTTGCCCTCAGACCGAGAATGTAACCCCAGCCTACTGAGCATCTTTCAGCAGATTGCGGTCCCCACACCGGCCCCCCTGGAGATAGAGAACCAGACCGCCGTGGTGATCATCGGCACAGAGGAACCAGTCCTGACTTCCCCGTACCTGCAGTGGTGGGACGCCCAGAGCGTCGTGGGGCTCGCTATCTTTGTCCTGTGCATCCTCTACTCAAGGTGAGCCGAGAAACAATGTGACTATGAGAAACTGTTTGTCACAAGACTTACTCTTCACAGCTCAGCACTGTCCCTGGAGGTTTGATTACATCACAGGCAAGACCTCTTCACTGTCATAAACAAATGTATGAAATACAAAACAAATAAAATTATGTGATAAACACTTATTCATCATATATTAACGTAGACACATTTCTAATTTCTTCTCTATTTCAAAACTAGAGTTTCAAAGTTTAGTTTCACCTCAAGTTATATTTAGTTTCTGTTCTGGAGCTTTCAGTCATATCTCATGATCTTCATCTGCCAGTTGCTTTTTCCAAGGTCAAGAATGTGGACACGTATTTTAAGCACTAAATAAAAGGAGGAGCAGAAAGGAGAAACTCTGCTCCTGCCGAAGGGAGGAGGAGGAGACTCTACTGCTGCCGGGCGCTGATCACTCCTCCTTCCTCCGGAGCTCTGATTGCAGGTCCAAGGCTGTAGCAGAGCCAGATCTGGGACTGTCCACGGTGGACTAGTCTTTGCTGGAGGCCCCGCTGGAGTCTGAGCTGAAGGAGTTTCTGGTGAACCTTCATGATGTCATCTGGTTTGGCAGGAATCCGACTCGGTGGCACCGGTGACGAGCTTTATCTCTGATCGGATCGCCAATCTTCTCTCTGATGGTCTCGTTTACTTTAGTAGGTCAGATAGAGGATCAGGACTAAACTGAGACTGTTAAATAAGCACCTAAAAGTTCCTCATAGTAACTTTAAACGTCTTATATTCTATGTCAACTGGACAAAGTCCATCTGCTGAGGAAGCTCATGTGATATGATCAAAAGTCCCAGGACAGCTACTAGATGGATCTTGAGGTGAACTTGTTTTGTCAACCTGAACTTTGCTTGTGTGGCTAAAGAAAGATCTTAAGTAACCAACGACCTATCGGTATGAGAAATGCATGATGTTGTGGGGTGCACTTCAGGGCCATCCATACCCATTCATCTCTTTATTTATCCCTCAGCATTCGTTCGTCGAGCACCAGCCAGGTGAACAAGCTGACCATGGCCTCCA
This sequence comes from Ophiodon elongatus, assembly GCA_016806645.1. Lineage (NCBI taxonomy): Eukaryota > Metazoa > Chordata > Actinopteri > Perciformes > Hexagrammidae > Ophiodon > Ophiodon elongatus. The sequence goes on along the minus strand of JACSYO010002111.1, from coordinate 11,365 downwards.
AAGACTCGACCATCCTGGCTGAGGGCGGCAGCAGCCCGGACCTGTCAGACGAGTCCACGGGACCCCGGCGGGTGGAGGACAACGAGCGCGACTTGGTCCAGTACAGCTACTCCTTCTTCCACTTCATGCTCTTCCTGGCCTCACTTTACATTATGATGACCCTCACCAACTGGTACAGGTCAGTCCTCCCCCTCACACAGCCTCACATCCAGCTGGATCAAACAGATGTTTGACAGATGTTTTATCTTTTTACAAAAGAAAAGTACCAAATAAGAAGTGTTGCTGCACCTTGATGCAGACTGGTCTGTTATTTTGCCAGATTTCAACCTGAAAGCCCCATTTTAAATTGTTAACCAGTAATTATCTAAAACTGTTGTAGCTGCTGCCATGGCAAACATTTGAAATCAGAAAGAAAATAATAAGCCGACAAGTTTCTTTTGTTTTTGCTTTGCTGGCAGGTCATGGTGGATGTCATTTTACACGTATTTAACCACAACTAAAAGTTGTCCAAAGCATCTTTTCAAACGTGCTTCATAGTAAATTCCGAGCAGATCTATTGACTAATGCACGTCTCTCAGCGCTAACCGAGCTAACCGAGCTAACCGAGAGTTTATCAGCTGTAAGAGCCATGTGGGAGCCGTGTGGGAGCCGTGTAGAGCGGCGGCCGTGAGCTAACCAGTGGGGCACGCTCACGTGCACTAACATGCACTAAGAGCACGCAGAGAGACTTCATTCTCTGCTCAGGTAGACATTACTGCTGTATATCTTTACATAACAAATAGTTATGTGCTGCTATATTAATGCTTTGAATATGGTAGTAAATAGGGCTGGCCCCCTCTTAGTTGATCAGACTACTAAATTAGTGGTTAAGTCATTTTTTGTGCTTTCTCATGCTGAATGACTCAGTTCCAAATAACACACCTGTGGTAAACCCAAGATTTAAAGTTGTGCTTTTGAACGTTTCGACGTTATGAGCCGATACATGTTGAAGACTGAGACCTGTTGTTGTGTTCTGCTCTGACAGCCCGGATGCAGACTACACCATAACCAGCAAGTGGCCAGCAGTGTGGGTGAAGATCACCTCCTGCTGGGTGTGCTTGGCCCTGTACATGTGGACCCTAGTGGCCCCCATGATCCTCACCAACCGAGACTTCAGCTGATCAGCGACTCCACCCTGTCCTCCACCAACCAGAAACTCTGACCATGTTGCCTACATCTTACTCTCAAAATGAACTCTCATTTCATACATTTGACTGGCGTTTCATTAATTCCGTTCCACAATTGGGTCTGGTTTAGAGGTGCCATACCAGCTGTTTCAGGTACAGGTATTTACTGTCGTGAAAACATCCCATTTGTTTGCGTACATTTGTAATGTGAACTGAATAATAACGTGAATTGTAAATCAATTACAAATATATTCACTTTGCTTAGAAATATGAATGTATTACAGTAATAATAACGAGGGTTTGTAAACTGCACACAGCAGTAAGCCTATGTAGTGTAATGCTATGCCTTCCAATGCCTTATAGTCTGTAAAATGTTTCAGATATATGAATATATTAGGAGTAATATGAAATACATGAGTGTAGAAGTAAACCGTTGTTGGTAAGCACATTCCTGCAATCTGACTCAAAGTCAAGTTCCTGACAAACATTTATGGACCAAGATATTCAACGTAAAGGTGAGATGTGATAGTTTCAGGTTGTAAAATAAATCCATACAGTGACAGACCTGCACACAGATACAATCTGATATGATATGATTATTCTCTGTGCATCATTGTATGACTCCAAATAGTATGCAATAGCTTTAACGTGTATTCTTATTTTACTTGCAAAGATATGTCATGTTTTTTTAATCTAAGAATTAAGTTTTGTAAGAAATGTCTGGGAATGCTAATTGAAGGGTTAAATATGTTTAAGAATATGAATCAAACCAGACTTATGTGATACCAACTTTGACCAAATGCCTTGTAAGCCACATGATTTACTGTCGTCAGTTTATGCTTCTGCACTTTCTGTTCTGATTTACGCTCACTTCTGTTTGTTTTGACTCCGTATTCACAACCGAGATTCTCTGTGCAAAGCTCAACACAATAAATGAGCTGGTGCAACATGCCTCGTGTTTATCAGAGTACCATTATATAAGTCAAACCATTAAATGTAATCATTGTTTCATGTTTAAAAAGATCATTATCAAACGATCCCTTCAAACAATAACTCATTGTCATCCACACAGAGAATGCAGTGTTTCCACATATCCACACTGTTCAAACTACAGTGATAGGGAGGTTTTAAACTTGAACAGAAATAAGAAATAATTTCGCTTTGGTTTTTCAATAAATTATGAATTATCATTAGGGCTTACATTCAACCACAATTTAAAAAACATGCACTAAAAAAAAGATGGTCATGGAGTTCTGTAGGATGATGTATTTTGTAGGCTAACCAGGAAGTTAGCATTGCACTGGTTCCCTCAACAAAAAGACAATGGGATATGTCCATTAGATTTTGGATTATTGCAGAAAAGTAACTCTGTGGCAAACAAATGTTTATGATACTTCCACGTTTTGTTCAGCAAAATAATCTTCACAAACAAGCGTCACTTAATTTTTTTAAGCTTGAATGCAATCAGCAGTATAAAGTTTACGTTAGGCTATAAAACAAACTTCTCCACGGTCACGTGACTATGAACCATAACGTTAAACAGACCTTATTTCAGGCATCAAACCAAAAACACATTAATAAATCCATCGACTTTGAGACTCGTTTTCGCGTTTAGGACTCGTTCTCGCAGATATTTGTTGTTACTGCATCCCTATTTGATACAGTCTATGCTAGGTACTAAAGCTATCACATAAATGTAGAGTAGAGTATATACGATAGTATGAAACAGAAAACAAGTGCAAGTATCTCACATTTGTATTCACGTACAGTAGCTTCTTAAATGTAGTTACATTCCACCGCTGATGAACTCCCAGACAGGTTCACCAGCATGACCTCTGAGTAAACCCTCTGTTTGGTCCGAGGGAAACAACAGTGCAGATATAAATAAGTTACCAGACAAGCAAAGCAGTGTATTTTCAACAGTCTTTTTTTAAATAAAAAATGTTCACACTGAATGTGGGAGCTTCCCATTAGTGTGGAGTAACCATGAGGATATTCATCGGCCCTCCATCCTCACATTGTGTGCTAGACAAAGTCACATGTTGAATGAAATGTGTCACAGAGGACATGAGAACATATAATAATAATAATAATAATACTTTAATTTTATATAACGCTTTTCTGAGTACACAAAGACGCTTTAATATGCATAAAGCAGAGATATTACACTTTGACATTTTCCTACAACAATTGTATTTAACAAAATTTGACACAAACACCTCAAAACTGGACAAGCAGGGGGTAACACGTTATTTTGTGTGTCTGTAATATTTGTAATTCTAATTTCCTTATTATTTCTGGGATTTTGGTATTCAATGGACCACAATGTGTTCAATTAGCCTAATTCCCAGTGAGCTGCTATTGTGACCTTGAGTCTTTTAGTTAGCTCAACACATGTGGAGTTTGCCTACAAGCTAGCTCACAATTTAACATATAGGAGACTAAAGTTTCCATTAATAAATTAAGAATGAGTGACTATTTATGTTGGAGCAGTTTTTTCAAGAAAATCCCCATTTTCCCTATAATTAGTATCAAATTACATTTTTATTTCCAGGCAACTTCAAAGGAAATTGTTAGATTTGTAACAATGTAATAAAATACAATATGTGAAAATAGACACTGCATAGTTACACACAGATATTATATATATTATACATATATATATATATATATATATATATATATATATATATATATATATATATATATATATATGTATATATATATAGAAAGAGAGAGAGAGAGAGAGAGAGAGAGAGAGAGAGAGAGAGAGAGTATACACCTGTTAAACTTCCAAAAATTAGATTTGTGATAATTACAGTTGAAAGTACTTTTTCTTAATTTAATGTGGGAATGAACTGGACCTTGGACTCGGCCGGCTTTACCGGTGCTTCAAGGATCCTTCTCCGTTACTGAAAGAGTCAGACAGGGATTTGGAATCTGTAAATTGCAAGGACCAATAATTTTCAAGGGAAGTTTTATGAAGTTTGATCTAATTTCGAATGTACACAATGAAAATGTGTAACCCCGTTTATGTTGTATTTCTATGATGTTCTACCTTTATTTTGTTTAGATAACATAAAGGTGCTACAGTTTTACTTTTACTTACTTAGTGCTACTGTAGTATATTTTGCTCTCATAATGCATGAAGATAGCATACGTGAAGGGGCCTGTGACTTTGGAATGTCGGATCCATTGTTGATGTTACACATCTGGTACTCGTTAAGCATCCCCTCTGGGGAATGTTCTTAGCCTGGAGGATGGAGGAGTATGTATACATATGTCCGAAACATGTCTTTCATTGGGGGCCCTGTTTATGTCGTCATTTTATCCTCAAGTCTGGGGCGTAAACAACATCCATATACAAGTGATCGGGAGAGCCCCGACGGGTAGAGTTCTGTTCGACTTTGGGACTCTCCGGGTGTTCATGACGCCCGTCTTGACATATGTTGCTTGTTTGTAATAAACGTCATTATACCAGCAAGAACAGTGTCCGCGGAGATTCCTTCATCATCACTCCAACATCACTGTCGCTTGAAATATACGACAAACTTGGCGTCACGAACTCCGGACGTGATGTGGCCTGCGGATCCTCCGGCAACTTCACACACGGTGAGCATTTCTCACTCGATTGGACGCTGGTCCGTTCATTGGGGCTGTTATGTGTAATTGCTTGGTCACACCGTAAATAAGAACCTTCTTTTTATGGACATGTCCTGTTGTAAAAAGTGAAGAAAGGAAGTATGAGAGATACAAGGAATAGTTTAGAATAGCTTCATTGTAACGATAAGGTGTGCTTAATAGTATCGTGCAAGATTAATGAAGATTGGGCCCTCAACTTCTTAACGGTAAGACACATGCATATTAGCCACTGCGTAACAATGGCTTTGACATAGTCAGGAATTAAGATAGAAAGACAAAATTGGGAAACCTGGATCCAGGTAATTTGAATAAATAAATGTAAAAAGTGATAAGAGACAGAGAAATAAGAGAGAGATAAGATTAAAGGAAATGATCATATGACTGAGCCGCAGAATCTGATTAGATAAGCCCTCAGTGAAGGAGCTGATAGTATGGGCCGAAAAAACCTGGAACAACACCTTATGGTCAGTTTAATAACTGGAGAGTGTAGAATCAAAATTCGATTGACTGTTCCCACTCTGACATTTGTTGACGAACAGTGTCTGATGCAGCCTCTCATCGAATATTTACATCTCAGAAGGTAGCATAAATTTTATAAGAAAAGAAAGGAAAGAGCGGCAAAAAGCATGCTATATGAATATATGGTATGAATGGGGTGTTTTTTGGGAACAAAATAAGTGTGTGTGTGTGTGTTTTCTTTGAGATGAGGAGAGCCTGGTGAAAAATGTGTGTGCGTTGGGTATCGTGCGTGTGTGTGTGAAACGTGATCACTAATGTGTTCCAGATGTGTGTGAAAAACTGCAGAGGAGGAGAATATATATGTTTAAAGTTAAAAAAAAAAAAAAAACACATTATGATTGAATAAACGTACATAGGTTGTGATTTGAGACCGGGACATTTAATAACTTGTAAAGACAGATATTTTGTTAAACATGAGCTTCTTTTGAGAAGACGTAATGAAATAAATGAGTTGGTAAATAAACATGAGCTTCTTAAAAGGGACGTAATATAACAAAAGAGTTATTAAATACACAATGAACTTCTTTTAAGAAGGATAGCCTTTGAACTCCCCCTCCCTCCCCCTCACTCGTCTCAAAATTCCTTCGTGTGCAGGTCGGAATGTGTGTGTGTGAAAGTGCTCACTGAGGTCAACACTTTCTTGTGACACAGAGTTCATTTGCCGTTTGAACTTTTTGTCTCATTTTGGTTTTCATTAAATTCTACAATGTTTAGTTAGGGGTTTAATTTGGGAATTAGGTTTATTATGCTGTTAAAGGGACCTAATGGGTTCATAAGAGACTAAATCATTGCCTGTTTCTTGTCTTTTATTTCATTTACGGTGAATGAGAATTGAGACTGAAGACAAGGCAGCTGGCCGGTACATCACGGAGTGTGACTTGCTGACGTCTGCTGTGAGGCTTCGGTTTCAGTCTGCTAAAGGCCGGTAAAAATTTATCCACAAACTCTTTAGCAAGAAACCTGCATTTTCCATATTTGTATGTGTTTTCAGTCATAGTTAATATTGATGGTACACATTTTAACCTGCTTTCATTTATAAGCCTAGAAGAATATTGACCTGCTCACATACACATGGAAGACTACATGATGTAGTCAGTTAAGAGAAAGAAAGAAAGAAAGAAATAGAAGGCTTGGCAACTGAAAGACCAGTTAATGCATTTAATTAATTAATGGCATATGACTGTTTAGTCTAAACTCTGCTGACAATTGCAGATGTCAGTTTTGTTGTTTGTGCGTGGTTTGTTCTGATCTGTGCTGTGGTGGACATTCAATATTGTGACTGTTTGTCGATTTGAGCTGAATATTGGGTGATAATTAGGCGATTGTCTTACAGAGATTAAGACCACATTTGGTGACAGTCAGTCACTTGTGGGAGCGCGTGATCTTTTTGTCAAATATTATATTTGAGTTGTGATATTGCATTAATGAGTTCTTGATCCTTTGGCGTCAAATCAATTTCATTATTGACTGGGGTGAAGTTGTGGGTTTAATACATGAATGACTTAATTAATTGATTGATTTGTTAATTGGTTGCTTGGTTAATTTGTTAATGTGTTAATTCGTTAATTAGTTAATTGGTTAATTGAGTCATTTATTTATTTTTAAAAAAGGGGGGAGAAGTAATCTAAATAGCTTTAAGTAGTTTTAATCCTAGCAATTACTTCTTAAAGTACAATAACGGAACATAAGGAAGCCGTTATAATGGGGAAAAAGGACACTAAAAATCCAATAGTAATCACTCCTGTTGATGTAGTACAGAAGAATAATCCTTTAGTTAGAGGCATCGCAAACATTGCAAAAATATCGGAAAAATGGCATAAACGCTGGCCTGAAATTGACCAACCATGGCCAGTGGAGGGGACTCTTAACCCAGATGTAATTAGAATAATGCAGGTACTTGTATCCACATACAAGGCAGAGCAAAAGAAGGGAAACAAGGGAGAAAAACGCAAAGAAAAGAGGCAAGTGGAGCTTGGCATTCTCCAGTTGTTTGAAAATGAGGGACAGAAACTGATCAAAGCTGCAAACGATAAGAGAGATAAAGACGCAGAAGAAATAAAACAAAATACAAAACAAACAGAAAAACTGTTGGAAGACACCAATCCATTTTTCTCACATATGAACCCAGTGAAGAGACCGCCACCTTATGAGGTAGGGACGAAGTCTAAGAAAATCTATCCTCAGATCCCAGTGATCAGTCAGGAGGGTAACTATCATATCAGAGACAAGGAGGACAAAATAATAGAAACAGGACAAGCGGAGACAACTACAACGATGTATCCAAATTCCAAGAATATGAAGAAAGCAAGGTTGGGAACTAGGATGCAAAGGCTGGAATATAGAAACGAGAGTGACCAAAGTGATTTGGAAGAAATTATGGTGGGAGAACAACCTGCCATTGGAGATATTAAGAGACTCTTGGCTAATCTCGTTGGAGTTCATGCTATGGGAGAGATTCTACAGAAAGCTGGACTTGATCGATATGTGGGAACTGCTGTGAATGATTCAGAGCTGTTTTCTGCAAGTAGAGGTCGAGTGTGCAGAGCGCTGAAAGATACATTTCCGACAAATGTACATCCTGACAATATTTTTATTGAACCACTGGGACAGGAAGAAAACCCGAGGGTCTATGTGTCGAGAGCTCATCAAGTGTGGAGAAATGTCACAGGAAATGACCCGGATTTGAATCAAATGGAGCAGTCAATTTTGCGAGCCAGAGTACAGAAGGGGTTGCCCCTACCAGTGAGAAGCAAACTGGCAGAGGTGGTTGGTCTTGGAAGAATGGCAAAGGGTGTGTATACGGATCATATAGCCCACCAAGTGGAGCTGTATAGGAAAAAGGAACGTGATCAGAAAGACCAGGACCAAGAGACCCTCAGGAAACTTAATCAAATACAACTGATGGATAATAAGAAGATGGAGAAGAAGCAGGCTCTGGTTATGCAGAATCAGGCTCCACTAAATCAACTATTACCACAACCACAGCCGAACCAGGTTCAGCTCCAGTCGTTCCAGCCATCACCGGTGGTTCCAGTCGTCTCCTACACACATCCAGCCTTTGATCAAGCACAGTCCTGGAGAGGAAGGGATCAAAGAAATTTCGGAAGAGGAGGAAGGTTTAATCCAAATTTTCAACAGCAATCAGACGAATGTTATACTTGTGGACAATTAGGCCACTTTGCCCGTGAGTGCAACAGGTCAGGAGGGAATTTCAGAGGGAATTTCAGAGGAAATTTCAGAGGAAACTCCAGAGGAAACTCCAGAGGAGGATTCAGGGGCCAATCAGGGTCACCCAGAGGACCGGTGAACCCTTACAGAGGCCCGGAACCAGGATTCTAGAGGTGCCCTGAAGACTCGAGAGGGGGGTGTCAGCTGGTAGTATCAGGGCCGGAGAGAGATCCAACAATAGAGGTAAAAGTAAATAATCGACCAGTGGAAGTGATGGCGGACAGCGGAGCTGCTTTTACCTGTATTAGGCCTAAAGATGCTATACATCTCCCCATGTCTGGTCAATTGATTCGGACAATCGGGTTTGAGGGAGTGAAACAGCTAATTCCTCTCACTGAACCAATTGAGCTCAGCTATAAAAAGCAGAAGATTACAATACCCATATTGGTATCAGAACATACACCTATTGCACTTTTGGGAAGAGATGCTATGTGTAGATTGAGGTGTACAATAAAGTGTAAACCAGACGGCTGTCAGGTTGAAGTGCCAAACGAGATTGTTTACCAATCATTGATGACAACAGAGACTGAAGCTTCTACAGTATTTTGGATCGGAAGTCTTAATGGAGATTTTTTTAAGCCAGCTAAGTTGTGGGAAAAGTTTATCATCGCAAATATGCCCGACGCAAAGCTTCCAGAGTATCCATTTCACTGCACGCTCAACTATTTCAATAATGATGCTCAACCAAACGCAGAAGAATGGTTGAGTCGCCAACCAAAGCAAGTTCAACTTAATTCGGGCTGTATAATTTTGGGACCACAAGGAGCAGCTATGAGGATACACGGAGATGACTATTTGGATAAAGAGTTTGATATCGAGAAGAGTGTGCCACATGTGACCTTGTTGGTGTGTGAAGAACATACGCAGAAGCAGGTAGGAGAAATGATGGCAGAAGCAGAAGAAGCTGTTTTTACACCAGTAAAAGAGAATCTTGCCATCTGGAGAAGTGAGGATCAGAAATTCATTAAGATTATGATCTCTGCTCAAGGACAAGGACAGCCACAAACTGTGCAGATGACACATGAGTCAATTTGCAGTGCTAAGATGGACTCAGACTCAATGAGAGAAGAGATGGTACAACAAGTTCCAGAATGTTTGTGGTCTCGGCATAGTACCGATATTGGACTTGTGAAGTCAGCCCAACCAGTAAGAGTTGAACTCCGACCAGGAGTCAGACCACCTTGGAAGAACCAGTATCCACTGAAGGAAGAGGCAATCCGAGGAATTGAACCACAGATTGAAGGACTTTTAAGGGCGGGTGTTTTGAGGATAACACAGGATCCCCAGAGCAACACGCCTTTGTTGCCTGTAAAGAAGCCAGATGATTCATATCGCCTGACACATGATTTGAGAGCGGTGAATGAAGTGGTGGCTGATTTTCTAGCAGAAGTGCCGGATCCACATACTTTGTTAGCCCAACTTCCTCCAAATGCGACACATTTCACAGTGTTAGATTTATGTGGTGCGTTTTTAAGTGTTCCACTTAGTAGGGAAAGTCAAAGCTTATTTGGGTTCACGTACAATGGACAATCTTATGAGTATGAGAGACTGCCACAAGGGTTCAAACATAGTCCTCACATTTTCAATAAAATATTGAAAGATGATTTGGTTGGGATAGATCAGGTATTAAAAAGCACTGTAATTCAATACGTGGATGACATCATCATTTGTTCACCAGATGAGGAGACATGTCATAAGGACTCAATTAAATTGCTACAAATACTGGCAGAAAAGGGCCACAAGGCCTCTCTGAAGAAACTGCAGTATTGTCAGGAGAAGGTAGTTTATTTGGGTCAAATAATAACGCAGGGACACAGAAGCATCTTTGACAGCCAGGTGGAGGCTATTCGCAAGGCTCCGAAACCCAGAACAGTCCGAGAGATGATGACATTTCTTGGTATTGCAGGATATTCCTCAGCATGGGTTGAGGATTATGCTAGCTTGACGGGGCCTTTGAGAGCTATGATTAAAGATACTGGGAATGCTAAACTCCACGGCAATCTTTCCTGGACACACGATGGCCTTTTGGCATTTGAAACGACAAAAAAGAAGTTGCAAGAGGCTCCGGCACTAGCAATTCCAGACTACTCTAAGAATTTCTTGTTATATGTATCTACTTCTACTAGGGGTAAATATGCATGTGCAGTTCTTTGTCAACCAACAGGTACGGGGACGAGTCCTCAACCTATTTCGTACTACTCCACTGCTTATTCAGAAGTAGAGTTAGGGCTACCACTGTGCTACAGAGCAATGGTGGGAGTTTCTCTAATGTACAATAAAGCATCATCTGTAACAATGGGTTATCCAGTGACAATTCTTACACATCATAGTCTCAGAAATCTTTATGGTAAGAACAACTTGACTATGTCTAGGCTCAGAGACTATCATAGGCTCTTAGAGCAGGAAGATGTTACCCTAGCAAGGTGTGTTACGGTGAATCCAGCGGAGAATTTGCCCACTCCAGAAGACGGTGAGCCACACGATTGTGTTCAAGAAGCAGAGAAATACTCTAGGCTTAGATCAGATTTACAAGCCCTCCCATTGCATGAGGTGGACCTGGAGTATTGGACTGATGGGTCTTGTTATCGTGTGGGCGATAAATTAAGTGCTGGCTATGCAGTAATAAAACCCCAAGGAACTGGATTTGCTGTTGAGAAGGCTGAAGTGATACCACAGCCTGCATCTGCACAACTTGCGGAGCTTGTGGGGCTAACTGAAGCGTGTTTGTTGGCAGAAGGTAAGTGAGTGACGATATATACCGACTCTGCATATGCACATAATGTGTGTCACTTGTTTGGATCGGTGTGGAA
>JACSYO010002110.1:0-21832 GCA_016806645.1 Ophiodon elongatus | reverse complement strand
AACATCATGCTCTAAGGGGGACAGAAAACCGCCAAAGTGGATTTAATTCAGTAAAGCCAGGACCCTGATGAGGCCTGCCACACACCCAGACATCAGGCTCAGGGAGTGCAGTCAGACTCCCAGGCCTCCTCACAGACTCACTCACTCAAGCCAGACTAACATCATGCTCTAAGGGGGTGAAAAGACACCAAAATGGATTTAATTCAGTAAAGCCAGACTGCTCTGGGGGACCCTGACTGAGGCCTGAGCCTGACTGAGGCCTGCCACACACCCAGACATCAGGCTCAGGAGTGCAGTCAGACTCCCAGGCCTCTTCACACACTCACTCACTCACTCAAGCCAGACAAACATCATGCTCTAAGGGGGACAGAAAACCGCCAAAGTGGATTTAATTCAGTAAAGCCAGACTGCTCTGGGAGCCTGACTGAGGCCTGAGCCTGACTGAGGCCTGCCACACACCCAGACATCAGGCTACAGGAGTGCAGTCAGACTCCGGCCTCTTCACACACTCACTCACTCACTCACTCACTCACTCAAGCCAGACAAACATCATGCTCTAAGGGGGACAGAAAACCGCCAAAGTGGATTTAATTCAGTAAAGCCAGGACCCTGATGAGGCCTGCCACACACCCAGACATCAGGCTCAGGGAGTGCAGTCAGACTCCCAGGCCTCCTCACAGACTCACTCACTCAAGCCAGACTAACATCATGCTCTAAGGGGGTGAAAAGACACCAAAATGGATTTAATTCAGTAAAGCCAGACTGCTCTGGGGGAGCCTGACTGAGGCCTGAGCCTGACTGAGGCCTGCCACACACCCAGACATCAGGCTACAGGAGTGCAGTCAGACTCCCAGGCCTCTTCACACACTCACTCACTCACTCACTCACTCACTCAAGCCAGACAAACATCATGCTCTAAGGGGGACAGAAAACCGCCAAAGTGGATTTAATTCAGTAAAGCCAGGACCCTGATGAGGCCTGCCACACACCCAGACATCAGGCTCAGGGAGTGCAGTCAGACTCCCAGGCCTCCTCACAGACTCACTCACTCAAGCCAGACTAACATCATGCTCTAAGTGGGACAAAAAGACACCAAAATGGATTTAATTCAGTAAAGCCAGACTGCTCTGGGGGACCCTGACTGAGGCCTGCCACACACCCAGACATCAGGCTACAGGAGTGCAGTCAGACTCCCAGGCCTCTTCACACACTCACTCACTCACTCACTCACTCACTCAAGCCAGACAAACATCATGCTCTAAGGGGGACAGAAAACCGCCAAAGTGGATTTAATTCAGTAAAGCCAGACTGCTCTGGGGGAGCCTGACTGAGGCCTGAGCCTGACTGAGGCCTGCCACACACCCAGACATCAGGCTACAGGAGTGCAGTCAGACTCCCAGGCCTCTTCACACACTCACTCACTCACTCACTCAAGCCAGACAAACATCATGCTCTAAGGGGGACAGAAAACCGCCAAAGTGGATTTAATTCAGTAAAGCCAGGACCCTGATGAGGCCTGCCACACACCCAGACATCAGGCTCAGGGAGTGCAGTCAGACTCCCAGGCCTCCTCAAAGACTCACTCACTCAAGCCAGACTAACATCATGCTCTAAGGGTGTGAAAAGACACCAAAATGGATTTAATTCAGTAAAGCCAGACTGCTCTGGGGGACCCTGACTGAGGCCTGAGCCTGACTGAGGCCTGCCACACACCCAGACATCAGGCTCAGGGAGTGCAGTCAGACTCCCAGGCCTCCTCACAGACTCACTCACTCAAGCCAGACTAACATCATGCTCTAAGGGGTGACACCAAAATGGATTTAATTCAGTAAAGCCAGACTGCTCTGGGGGACCCTGACTGAGGCCTGAGCCTGACTGAGGCCTGCCACACACCCAGACATCAGGCTCAGGGAGTGCAGTCAGACTCCCAGGCCTCCTCACAGACTCACTCACTCAAGCCAGACTAACATCATGCTCTAAAGGGGACAAAAAGACACCAAAATGGATTTAATTCAGTAAAGCCAGACTGCTCTGGGGGAGCCTGACTGAGGCCTGAGCCTGACTGAGGCCTGCCACACACCCAGACATCAGGCTACAGGAGTGCAGTCAGACTCCCAGGCCTCTTCACACACTCACTCACTCACTCACTCACTCAAGCCAGACAAACATCATGCTCTAAGGGGGACAGAAAACCGCCAAAGTGGATTTAATTCAGTAAAGCCAGGACCCTGATGAGGCCTGCCACACACCCAGACATCAGGCTACAGGAGTGCAGTCAGACTCCCAGGCCTCTTCACACACTCACTCACTCACTCACTCACTCACTCACTCACTCAAGCCAGACAAACATCATGCTCTAAGGGGGACAGAAAACCGCCAAAGTGGATTTAATTCAGTAAAGCCAGACTGCTCTGGGGGAGCCTGACTGAGGCCTGAGCCTGACTGAGGCCTGCCACACACCCAGACATCAGGCTACAGGAGTGCAGTCAGACTCCCAGGCCTCTTCACACACTCACTCACTCACTCACTCACTCACCAAGCCAGACAAACATCATGCTCTAAGGGGGACAGAAAACCGCCAAAGTGGATTTAATTCAGTAAAGCCAGGACCCTGATGAGGCCTGCCACACACCCAGACATCAGGCTCAGGAGTGCAGTCAGACTCCCAGGCCTCTCACACTCACAACTCACTCACTCAAGCCAGACTAACATCATGCTCTAAGGGGGACAAAAAGACACCAAAGTGGATTTAATTCAGTAAAGCCAGACTGCTCTGGGGGAGCCTGACTGAGGCCTGAGCCTGACTGAGGCCTGCCACACACCCAGACATCAGGCTACAGGAGTGCAGTCAGACTCCCAGGCCTCTTCACACACTCACTCACTCACTCACTCACTCAAGCCAGACAAACATCATGCTCTAAGGGGGACAGAAAACCGCCAAAGTGGATTTAATTCAGTAAAGCCAGGACCCTGATGAGGCCTGCCACACACCCAGACATCAGGCTCAGGGAGTGCAGTCAGACTCCCAGGCCTCCTCAAAGACTCACTCACTCAAGCCAGACTAACATCATGCTCTAAGGGTGTGAAAAGACACCAAAATGGATTTAATTCAGTAAAGCCAGACTGCTCTGGGGGACCCTGACTGAGGCCTGAGCCTGACTGAGGCCTGCCACACACCCAGACATCAGGCTCAGGGAGTGCAGTCAGACTCCCAGGCCTCCTCACAGACTCACTCACTCAAGCCAGACTAACATCATGCTCTAAGTGGGACAAAAAGACACCAAAATGGATTTAATTCAGTAAAGCCAGACTGCTCTGGGGGACCCTGACTGAGGCCTGAGCCTGACTGAGGCCTGCCACACACCCAGACATCAGGCTACAGGAGTGCAGTCAGACTCCCAGGCCTCTTCACACACTCACTCACTCACTCACTCAAGCCAGACAAACATCATGCTCTAAGGGGGACAGAAAACCGCCAAAGTGGATTTAATTCAGTAAAGCCAGACTGCTCTGGGGGAGCCTGACTGAGGCCTGAGCCTGACTGAGGCCTGCCACACACCCAGACATCAGGCTACAGGAGTGCAGTCAGACTCCCAGGCCTCTTCACACACTCACTCACTCACTCACTCACTCAAGCCAGACAAACATCATGCTCTAAGGGGGACAGAAAACCGCCAAAGTGGATTTAATTCAGTAAAGCCAGGACCCTGATGAGGCCTGCCACACACCCAGACATCAGGCTCAGGGAGTGCAGTCAGACTCCCAGGCCTCCTCACAGACTCACTCACTCAAGCCAGACTAACATCATGCTCTAAGGGGGTGAAAAGACACCAAAATGGATTTAATTCAGTAAAGCCAGACTGCTCTGGGGGACCCTGACTGAGGCCTGAGCCTGACTGAGGCCTGCCACACACCCAGACATCAGGCTCAGGGAGTGCAGTCAGACTCCCAGGCCTCCTCACAACTCACTCACTCAAGCCAGACAAACATCATGCTCTAAGGGGGACAGAAAACCGCCAAAGTGGATTTAATTCAGTAAAGCCAGACTGCTCTGGGGGAGCCTGACTGAGGCCTGAGCCTGACTGAGGCCTGCCACACACCCAGACATCAGGCTACAGGAGTGCAGTCAGACTCCCAGGCCTCTTCACACACTCACTCACTCACTCACTCACTCAAGCCAGACAAACATCATGCTCTAAGGGGGACAGAAAACCGCCAAAGTGGATTTAATTCAGTAAAGCCAGGACCCTGATGAGGCCTGCCACACACCCAGACATCAGGCTCAGGAGTGCAGTCAGACTCCCAGGCCTCTTCACACACTCACTCACTCAAGCCAGACAAACATCATGCTCTAAGGGGGACAGAAAACCGCCAAGTGGATTTAATTCAGTAAAGCCAGACTGCTCTGGGGGCCTGACTGAGGCCTGAGCCTGACTGAGGCCTGCCACACACCCAGACATCAGGCTACAGGAGTGCAGTCAGACTCCCAGGCCTCTTCACACACTCACTCACTCACTCACTCAAGCCAGACAAACATCATGCTCTAAGGGGGACAGAAAACCGCCAAAGTGGATTTAATTCAGTAAAGCCAGACTGCTCTGGGGGAGCCTGACTGAGGCCTGAGCCTGACTGAGGCCTGCCACACACCCAGACATCAGGCTACAGGAGTGCAGTCAGACTCCCAGGCCTCTTCACACACTCACTCACTCACTCACTCACTCACTCAAGCCAGACAAACATCATGCTCTAAGGGGGACAGAAAACCGCCAAAGTGGATTTAATTCAGTAAAGCCAGACTGCTCTGGGGGAGCCTGACTGAGGCCTGAGCCTGACTGAGGCCTGCCACACACCCAGACATCAGGCTACAGGAGTGCAGTCAGACTCCCAGGCCTCTTCACACACTCACTCACTCACTCACTCACTCAAGCCAGACAAACATCATGCTCTAAGGGGGACAGAAAACCGCCAAAGTGGATTTAATTCAGTAAAGCCAGGACCCTGATGAGGCCTGCCACACACCCAGACATCAGGCTCAGGGAGTGCAGTCAGACTCCCAGGCCTCCTCAAAGACTCACTCACTCAAGCCAGACTAACATCATGCTCTAAGGGTGTGAAAAGACACCAAAATGGATTTAATTCAGTAAAGCCAGACTGCTCTGGGGGACCCTGACTGAGGCCTGAGCCTGACTGAGGCCTGCCACACACCCAGACATCAGGCTCAGGGAGTGCAGTCAGACTCCCAGGCCTCCTCACAGACTCACTCACTCAAGCCAGACTAACATCATGCTCTAAGGGGGACAAAAGACACCAAAATGGATTTAATTCAGTAAAGCCAGACTGCTCTGGGGGACCCTGACTGAGGCCTGAGCCTGACTGAGGCCTGCCACACACCCAGACATCAGGCTCAGGAGTGCAGTCAGACTCCCAGGCCTCACTCACTCACTCACTCAAGCCAGACAAACATCATGCTCTAAGGGGGACAGAAAACCGCCAAAGTGGATTTAATTCAGTAAAGCCAGGACCCTGATGAGGCCTGCCACACACCCAGACATCAGGCTACAGGAGTGCAGTCAGACTCCCAGGCCTCTTCACACCCACTCACTCACTCACTCACTCACTCACTCAAGCCAGACAAACATCATGCTCTAAGGGGGACAGAAAACCGCCAAAGTGGATTTAATTCAGTAAAGCCAGACTGCTCTGGGGGAGCCTGACTGAGGCCTGAGCCTGACTGAGGCCTGCCACACACCCAGACATCAGGCTACAGGAGTGCAGTCAGACTCCCAGGCCTCTTCACACACTCACTCACTCACTCACTCACTCAAGCCAGACAAACATCATGCTCTAAGGGGGACAGAAAACCGCCAAAGTGGATTTAATTCAGTAAAGCCAGGACCCTGATGAGGCCTGCCACACACCCAGACATCAGGCTCAGGGAGTGCAGTCAGACTCCCAGGCCTCCTCAAAGACTCACTCACTCAAGCCAGACTAACATCATGCTCTAAGGGGGTGAAAAGACACCAAAATGGATTTAATTCAGTAAAGCCAGACTGCTCTGGGGGAGCCTGACTGAGGCCTGAGCCTGACTGAGGCCTGCCACACACCCAGACATCAGGCTACAGGAGTGCAGTCAGACTCCCAGGCCTCTTCACACACTCACTCACTCACTCACTCACTCAAGCCAGACAAACATCATGCTCTAAGGGGGACAGAAAACCGCCAAAGTGGATTTAATTCAGTAAAGCCAGACTGCTCTGGGGGAGCCTGACTGAGGCCTGAGCCTGACTGAGGCCTGCCACACACCCAGACATCAGGCTACAGGAGTGCAGTCAGACTCCCAGGCCTCTTCACACACTCATTCACTCACTCAAGCCAGACAAACATCATGCTCTAAGGGGGACAGAAAACCGCCAAAGTGGATTTAATTCAGTAAAGCCAGGACCCTGATGAGGCCTGCCACACACCCAGACATCAGGCTCAGGGAGTGCAGTCAGACTCCCAGGCCTCCTCACAGACTCACTCACTCAAGCCAGACTAACATCATGCTCTAAGGGGGTGAAAAGACACCAAAATGGATTTAATTCAGTAAAGCCAGACTGCTCTGGGGGACCCTGACTGAGGCCTGAGCCTGACTGAGGCCTGCCACACACCCAGACATCAGGCTCAGGGAGTGCAGTCAGACTCCCAGGCCTCCTCACAGACTCACTCACTCAAGCCAGACTAACATCATGCTCTAAAGGGGACAAAAAGACACCAAAATGGATTTAATTCAGTAAAGCCAGACTGCTCTGGGGGAGCCTGACTGAGGCCTGAGCCTGACTGAGGCCTGCCACACACCCAGACATCAGGCTACAGGAGTGCAGTCAGACTCCCAGGCCTCTTCACACACTCACTCACTCACTCACTCACTCACTCAAGCCAGACAAACATCATGCTCTAAGGGGGACAGAAAACCGCCAAAGTGGATTTAATTCAGTAAAGCCAGGACCCTGATGAGGCCTGCCACACACCCAGACATCAGGCTCAGGAGTGCAGTCAGACTCCCAGGCCTCTTCACACACTCACTCACTCAAGCCAGACAAACATCATGCTCTAAGGGGGACAGAAAACCGCCAAAGTGGATTTAATTCAGTAAAGCCAGGACCCTGATGAGGCCTGCCACACACCCAGACATCAGGCTCAGGAGTGCAGTCAGACTCCCAGGCCTCTTCACACACTCACTCACCCACTCACTCAAGCCA
The DNA here is from genome assembly GCA_016806645.1 of Ophiodon elongatus. Lineage (NCBI taxonomy): Eukaryota > Metazoa > Chordata > Actinopteri > Perciformes > Hexagrammidae > Ophiodon > Ophiodon elongatus. Next base: position 14,591 of record JACSYO010002110.1, on the reverse strand, counting down.
GACAAACATCATGCTCTAAGGGGGACAGAAAACCGCCAAAGTGGATTTAATTCAGTAAAGCCAGGACCCTGATGAGGCCTGCCACACACCCAGACATCAGGCTCAGGGAGTGCAGTCAGACTCCCAGGCCTCCTCACAGACTCACTCACTCAAGCCAGACTAACATCATGCTCTAAGGGGGACAAAAAGACACCAAAATGGATTTAATTCAGTAAAGCCAGACTGCTCTGGGGGAGCCTGACTGAGGCCTGAGCCTGACTGAGGCCTGCCACACACCCAGACATCAGGCTACAGGAGTGCAGTCAGACTCCCAGGCCTCTTCACACACTCACTCACTCACTCACTCACTCACTCAAGCCAGACAAACATCATGCTCTAAGGGGGACAGAAAACCGCCAAAGTGGATTTAATTCAGTAAAGCCAGACTGCTCTGGGGGAGCCTGACTGAGGCCTGAGCCTGACTGAGGCCTGCCACACACCCAGACATCAGGCTACAGGAGTGCAGTCAGACTCCCAGGCCTCTTCACACACTCACTCACTCACTCACTCACTCAAGCCAGACAAACATCATGCTCTAAGGGGGACAGAAAACCGCCAAAGTGGATTTAATTCAGTAAAGCCAGGACCCTGATGAGGCCTGCCACACACCCAGACATCAGGCTCAGGGAGTGCAGTCAGACTCCCAGGCCTCCTCACAGACTCACTCACTCACTCACTCAAGCCAGACAAACATCATGCTCTAAGGGGGACAGAAAACCGCCAAAGTGGATTTAATTCAGTAAAGCCAGACTGCTCTGGGGGAGCCTGACTGAGGCCTGAGCCTGACTGAGGCCTGCCACACACCCAGACATCAGGCTACAGGAGTGCAGTCAGACTCCCAGGCCTCTTCACACACTCACTCACTCACTCACTCACTCACTCACTCAAGCCAGACAAACATCATGCTCTAAGGGGGACAGAAAACCGCCAAAGTGGATTTAATTCAGTAAAGCCAGGACCCTGATGAGGCCTGCCACACACCCAGACATCAGGCTCAGGGAGTGCAGTCAGACTCCCAGGCCTCCTCACAGACTCACTCACTCAAGCCAGACTAACATCATGCTCTAAGGGGGACAAAAAGACACCAAAATGGATTTAATTCAGTAAAGCCAGACTGCTCTGGGGGAGCCTGACTGAGGCCTGAGCCTGACTGAGGCCTGCCACACACCCAGACATCAGGCTACAGGAGTGCAGTCAGACTCCCAGGCCTCTTCACACACTCACTCACTCACTCACTCACTCAAGCCAGACAAACATCATGCTCTAAGGGGGACAGAAAACCGCCAAAGTGGATTTAATTCAGTAAAGCCAGGACCCTGATGAGGCCTGCCACACACCCAGACATCAGGCTCAGGGAGTGCAGTCAGACTCCCAGGCCTCCTCACAGACTCACTCACTCAAGCCAGACTAACATCATGCTCTAAGGGGGTGAAAAAACACCAAAATGGATTTAATTCAGTAAAGCCAGACTGCTCTGGGGGAGCCTGACTGAGGCCTGAGCCTGACTGAGGCCTGCCACACACCCAGACATCAGGCTACAGGAGTGCAGTCAGACTCCCAGGCCTCTTCACACACTCACTCACTCACTCACTCACTCAAGCCAGACAAACATCATGCTCTAAGGGGGACAGAAAACCGCCAAAGTGGATTTAATTCAGTAAAGCCAGGACCCTGATGAGGCCTGCCACACACCCAGACATCAGGCTCAGGGAGTGCAGTCAGACTCCCAGGCCTCCTCACAGACTCACTCACTCAAGCCAGACTAACATCATGCTCTAAGGGGGTGAAAAAACACCAAAATGGATTTAATTCAGTAAAGCCAGACTGCTCTGGGGGAGCCTGACTGAGGCCTGAGCCTGACTGAGGCCTGCCACACACCCAGACATCAGGCTACAGGAGTGCAGTCAGACTCCCAGGCCTCTTCACACACTCACTCACTCACTCACTCACTCACTCAAGCCAGACAAACATCATGCTCTAAGGGGGACAGAAAACCGCCAAAGTGGATTTAATTCAGTAAAGCCAGGACCCTGATGAGGCCTGCCACACACCCAGACATCAGGCTCAGGGAGTGCAGTCAGACTCCCAGGCCTCCTCACAGACTCACTCACTCAAGCCAGACTAACATCATGCTCTAAGGGGGTGAAAAGACACCAAAATGGATTTAATTCAGTAAAGCCAGACTGCTCTGGGGGACCCTGACTGAGGCCTGAGCCTGACTGAGGCCTGCCACACACCCAGACATCAGGCTACAGGAGTGCAGTCAGACTCCCAGGCCTCTTCACACACTCACTCACTCACTCACTCACTCACTCAAGCCAGACAAACATCATGCTCTAAGGGGGACAGAAAACCGCCAAAGTGGATTTAATTCAGTAAAGCCAGGACCCTGATGAGGCCTGCCACACACCCAGACATCAGGCTCAGGAGTGCAGTCAGACTCCCAGGCCTCTTCACACACTCACTCACTCACTCACTCACTCACTCAAGCCAGACAAACATCATGCTCTAAGGGGGACAGAAAACCGCCAAAGTGGATTTAATTCAGTAAAGCCAGGACCCTGATGAGGCCTGCCACACACCCAGACATCAGGCTACAGGAGTGCAGTCAGACTCCCAGGCCTCTTCACACACTCACTCACTCACTCACTCACTCACTCACTCAAGCCAGACAAACATCATGCTCTAAGGGGGACAGAAAACCGCCAAAGTGGATTTAATTCAGTAAAGCCAGGACCCTGATGAGGCCTGCCACACACCCAGACATCAGGCTCAGGGAGTGCAGTCAGACTCCCAGGCCTCCTCACAGACTCACTCACTCAAGCCAGACTAACATCATGCTCTAAGGGGGCAAAAAGACACCAAAATGGATTTAATTCAGTAAAGCCAGACTGCTCTGGGGGACCCTGACTGAGGCCTGAGCCTGACTGAGGCCTGCCACACACCCAGACATCAGGCTCAGGGAGTGCAGTCAGACTCCCAGGCCTCCTCACAGACTCACTCACTCAAGCCAGACTAACATCATGCTCTAAGTGGGACAAAAAGACACCAAAATGGATTTAATTCAGTAAAGCCAGACTGCTCTGGGGGAGCCTGACTGAGGCCTGAGCCTGACTGAGGCCTGCCACACACCCAGACATCAGGCTACAGGAGTGCAGTCAGACTCCCAGGCCTCTTCACACACTCACTCACTCACTCACTCACTCAAGCCAGACAAACATCATGCTCTAAGGGGGACAGAAAACCGCCAAAGTGGATTTAATTCAGTAAAGCCAGGACCCTGATGAGGCCTGCCACACACCCAGACATCAGGCTCAGGGAGTGCAGTCAGACTCCCAGGCCTCCTCACAGACTCACTCACTCAAGCCAGACTAACATCATGCTCTAAGGGGGTGAAAAGACACCAAAATGGATTTAATTCAGTAAAGCCAGACTGCTCTGGGGGACCCTGACTGAGGCCTGAGCCTGACTGAGGCCTGCCACACACCCAGACATCAGGCTCAGGAGTGCAGTCAGACTCCCAGGCCTCTTCACACTCACTCACTCACTCACTCAAGCCAGACTAACATCATGCTCTAAGGGGGACAGAAAAACACCAAAATGGATTTAATTCAGTAAAGCCAGACTGCTCTGGGGGAGCCTGACTGAGGCCTGAGCCTGACTGAGGCCTGCCACACACCCAGACATCAGGCTACAGGAGTGCAGTCAGACTCCCAGGCCTCTTCACACACTCACTCACTCACTCACTCACTCACTCACTCACTCACTCACTCACTCACTCACTCAAGCCAGACAAACATCATGCTCTAAGGGGGACAGAAAACCGCCAAAGTGGATTTAATTCAGTAAAGCCAGGACCCTGATGAGGCCTGCCACACACCCAGACATCAGGCTCAGGGAGTGCAGTCAGACTCCCAGGCCTCCTCAAAGACTCACTCACTCAAGCCAGACTAACATCATGCTCTAAGGGGGTGAAAAGACACCAAAATGGATTTAATTCAGTAAAGCCAGACTGCTCTGGGGGAGCCTGACTGAGGCCTGAGCCTGACTGAGGCCTGCCACACACCCAGACATCAGGCTACAGGAGTGCAGTCAGACTCCCAGGCCTCTTCACACACTCACTCACTCACTCACTCACTCAAGCCAGACAAACATCATGCTCTAAGGGGGACAGAAAACCGCCAAAGTGGATTTAATTCAGTAAAGCCAGGACCCTGATGAGGCCTGCCACACACCCAGACATCAGGCCACAGGAGTGCAGTCAGACTCCCAGGCCTCTTCACACACTCACTCACTCACTCACTCAAGCCAGACAAACATCATGCTCTAAGGGGGACAGAAAACCGCCAAAGTGGATTTAATTCAGTAAAGCCAGACTGCTCTGGGGAGCCTGACTGAGGCCTGAGCCTGACTGAGGCCTGCCACACACCCAGACATCAGGCTACAGGAGTGCAGTCAGACTCCCAGGCCTCTTCACACACTCACTCACTCACTCACTCATCACTCAAGCCAGACAAACATCATGCTCTAAGGGGGACAGAAAACCGCCAAAGTGGATTTAATTCAGTAAAGCCAGGACCCTGATGAGGCCTGCCACACACCCAGACATCAGGCTCAGGGAGTGCAGTCAGACTCCCAGGCCTCCTCACAGACTCACTCACTCAAGCCAGACTAACATCATGCTCTAAGGGGGTGAAAAGACACCAAAATGGATTTAATTCAGTAAAGCCAGACTGCTCTGGGGGACCCTGACTGAGGCCTGAGCCTGACTGAGGCCTGCCACACACCCAGACATCAGGCTACAGGAGTGCAGTCAGACTCCCAGGCCTCTTCACACACTCACTCACTCACTCAAGCCAGACAAACATCATGCTCTAAGGGGGACAGAAAACCGCCAAAGTGGATTTAATTCAGTAAAGCCAGGACCCTGATGAGGCCTGCCACACACCCAGACATCAGGCTCAGGGAGTGCAGTCAGACTCCCAGGCCTCCTCACAGACTCACTCACTCAAGCCAGACTAACATCATGCTCTAAGGGGGACAAAAAGACACCAAAATGGATTTAATTCAGTAAAGCCAGACTGCTCTGGGGGACCCTGACTGAGGCCTGAGCCTGACTGAGGCCTGCCACACACCCAGACATCAGGCTCAGGAGTGCAGTCAGACTCCCAGGCCTCTTCACACACACACTCACTCACTCACTCACTCACTCAAGCCAGACAAACATCATGCTCTAAGGGGGACAAAAAGACACCAAAATGGATTTAATTCAGTAAAGCCAGACTGAGGCCTGCCACACACCCAGACATCAGGCTCAGGAGTGCAGTCAGACTCCCAGGCCTCTTCACACACTCACTCACTCAAGCCAGACAAACATCATGCTCTAAGGGGGACAGAAAACCGCCAAAGTGGATTTAATTCAGTAAAGCCAGGACCCTGATGAGGCCTGCCACACACCCAGACATCAGGCTCAGGGAGTGCAGTCAGACTCCCAGGCCTCCTCACAGACTCACTCACTCAAGCCAGACTAACATCATGCTCTAAGGGGGACAAAAAGACACCAAAATGGATTTAATTCAGTAAAGCCAGACTGCTCTGGGGGAGCCTGACTGAGGCCTGAGCCTGACTGAGGCCTGCCACACACCCAGACATCAGGCTACAGGAGTGCAGTCAGACTCCCAGGCCTCTTCACACACTCACTCACTCACTCACTCACTCAAGCCAGACAAACATCATGCTCTAAGGGGGACAGAAAACCGCCAAAGTGGATTTAATTCAGTAAAGCCAGGACCCTGATGAGGCCTGCCACACACCCAGACATCAGGCTCAGGGAGTGCAGTCAGACTCCCAGGCCTCCTCACAGACTCACTCACTCAAGCCAGACTAACATCATGCTCTAAGGGGGTGAAAAGACACCAAAATGGATTTAATTCAGTAAAGCCAGACTGCTCTGGGGGACCCTGACTGAGGCCTGAGCCTGACTGAGGCCTGCCACACACCCAGACATCAGGCTCAGGGAGTGCAGTCAGACTCCCAGGCCTCCTCACAGACTCACTCACTCAAGCCAGACTAACATCATGCTCTAAGTGGGACAAAAAGACACCAAAATGGATTTAATTCAGTAAAGCCAGACTGCTCTGGGGGACCCTGACTGAGGCCTGAGCCTGACTGAGGCCTGCCACACACCCAGACATCAGGCTACAGGAGTGCAGTCAGACTCCCAGGCCTCTTCACACACTCACTCACTCACTCACTCACTCACTCACTCACTCACTCACTCACTCACTCACTCAAGCCAGACAAACATCATGCTCTAAGGGGGACAGAAAACCACCAAAGTGGATTTAATTCAGTAAAGCCAGGACCCTGATGAGGCCTGCCACACACCCAGACATCAGGCTCAGGGAGTGCAGTCAGACTCCCAGGCCTCCTCAAAGACTCACTCACTCAAGCCAGACTAACATCATGCTCTAAGGGGGTGAAAAGACACCAAAATGGATTTAATTCAGTAAAGCCAGACTGCTCTGGGGGAGCCTGACTGAGGCCTGAGCCTGACTGAGGCCTGCCACACACCCAGACATCAGGCTACAGGAGTGCAGTCAGACTCCCAGGCCTCTTCACACACTCACTCACTCACTCACTCACTCAAGCCAGACAAACATCATGCTCTAAGGGGGACAGAAAACCGCCAAAGTGGATTTAATTCAGTAAAGCCAGGACCCTGATGAGGCCTGCCACACACCCAGACATCAGGCTCAGGGAGTGCAGTCAGACTCCCAGGCCTCTTCACACCACTCACTCACTCACTCACTCACTCAAGCCAGACAAACATCATGCTCTAAGGGGGACAGAAAACCGCCAAAGTGGATTTAATTCAGTAAAGCCAGGACCCTGATGAGGCCTGCCACACACCCAGACATCAGGCTCAGGAGTGCAGTCAGACTCCCAGGCCTCTTCACACACTCACTCACTCACTCACTCACTCACCACTCACTCAAGCCAGACAAACATCATGCTCTAAGGGGGACAGAAAACCGCCAAAGTGGATTTAATTCAGTAAAGCCAGGACCCTGATGAGGCCTGCCACACACCCAGACATCAGGCTACAGGAGTGCAGTCAGACTCCCAGGCCTCTTCACAACCCCACTCACTCACTCACTCACTCACTCAAGCCAGACAAACATCATGCTCTAAGGGGGACAGAAAACCGCCAAAGTGGATTTAATTCAGTAAAGCCAGACTGCTCTGGGGAGCCTGACTGAGGCCTGAGCCTGACTGAGGCCTGCCACACACCCAGACATCAGGCTACAGGAGTGCAGTCAGACTCCCAGGCCTCTTCACACACTCACTCACTCACTCACAAGCCAGACAAACATCATGCTCTAAGGGGGACAGAAAACCGCCAAAGTGGATTTAATTCAGTAAAGCCAGGACCCTGATGAGGCCTGCCACACACCCAGACATCAGGCTCAGGGAGTGCAGTCAGACTCCCAGGCCTCCTCAAAGACTCACTCACTCAAGCCAGACTAACATCATGCTCTAAGGGTGTGAAAAGACACCAAAATGGATTTAATTCAGTAAAGCCAGACTGCTCTGGGGGACCCTGACTGAGGCCTGAGCCTGACTGAGGCCTGCCACACACCCAGACATCAGGCTCAGGGAGTGCAGTCAGACTCCCAGGCCTCCTCACAGACTCACTCACTCAAGCCAGACTAACATCATGCTCTAAGGGGGACAAAAGACACCAAAATGGATTTAATTCAGTAAAGCCAGACTGCTCTGGGGGACCCTGACTGAGGCCTGAGCCTGACTGAGGCCTGCCACACACCCAGACATCAGGCTACAGGAGTGCAGTCAGACTCCCAGGCCTCTTCACACACTCACTCACTCATTCAAGCCAGACAAACATCATGCTCTAAGGGGGACAGAAAACCGCCAAAGTGGATTTAATTCAGTAAAGCCAGGACCCTGATGAGGCCTGCCACACACCCAGACATCAGGCTCAGGGAGTGCAGTCAGACTCCCAGGCCTCCTCACAGACTCACTCACTCAAGCCAGACTAACATCATGCTCTAAGGGGGTGAAAAGACACCAAAATGGATTTAATTCAGTAAAGCCAGACTGCTCTGGGGGACCCTGACTGAGGCCTGAGCCTGACTGAGGCCTGCCACACACCCAGACATCAGGCTCAGGGAGTGCAGTCAGACTCCCAGGCCTCCTCACAGACTCACTCACTCAAGCCAGACTAACATCATGCTCTAAGGGGGTGAAAAGACACCAAAATGGATTTAATTCAGTAAAGCCAGACTGCTCTGGGGGACCCTGACTGAGGCCTGAGCCTGACTGAGGCCTGCCACACACCCAGACATCAGGCTCAGGGAGTGCAGTCAGACTCCCAGGCCTCCTCACAGACTCACTCACTCAAGCCAGACTAACATCATGCTCTAAGTGGGACAAAAAGACACCAAAATGGATTTAATTCAGTAAAGCCAGACTGCTCTGGGGGAGCCTGACTGAGGCCTGAGCCTGACTGAGGCCTGCCACACACCCAGACATCAGGCTACAGGAGTGCAGTCAGACTCCCAGGCCTCTTCACACACTCACTCACTCACTCACTCACTCAAGCCAGACAAACATCATGCTCTAAGGGGGACAGAAAACCGCCAAAGTGGATTTAATTCAGTAAAGCCAGGACCCTGATGAGGCCTGCCACACACCCAGACATCAGGCTCAGGGAGTGCAGTCAGACTCCCAGGCCTCCTCAAAGACTCACTCACTCAAGCCAGACTAACATCATGCTCTAAGGGGGTGAAAAGACACCAAAATGGATTTAATTCAGTAAAGCCAGACTGCTCTGGGGGACCCTGACTGAGGCCTGAGCCTGACTGAGGCCTGCCACACACCCAGACATCAGGCTCAGGGAGTGCAGTCAGACTCCCAGGCCTCCTCACAGACTCACTCACTCACAAGCCAGACTAACATCATGCTCTAAGGGGACAGAAAACACCAAAATGGATTTAATTCAGTAAAGCCAGACTGCTCTGGGGGAGCCTGACTGAGGCCTGAGCCTGACTGAGGCCTGCCACACACCCAGACATCAGGCTACAGGAGTGCAGTCAGACTCCCAGGCCTCTTCACACACTCACTCACTCACTCACTCAAGCCAGACAAACATCATGCTCTAAGGGGGACAGAAAACCGCCAAAGTGGATTTAATTCAGTAAAGCCAGGACCCTGATGAGGCCTGCCACACACCCAGACATCAGGCTACAGGAGTGCAGTCAGACTCCCAGGCCTCTTCACAACACACCACACTCACTCACTCACTCACTCACTCAAGCCAGACAAACATCATGCTCTAAGGGGGACAGAAAACCGCCAAAGTGGATTTAATTCAGTAAAGCCAGACTGCTCTGGGGGAGCCTGACTGAGGCCTGAGCCTGACTGAGGCCTGCCACACACCCAGACATCAGGCTACAGGAGTGCAGTCAGACTCCCAGGCCTCTTCACACACTCACTCACTCACTCACTCACTCATCACTCAAGCCAGACAAACATCATGCTCTAAGGGGGACAGAAAACCGCCAAAGTGGATTTAATTCAGTAAAGCCAGGACCCTGATGAGGCCTGCCACACACCCAGACATCAGGCTCAGGGAGTGCAGTCAGACTCCCAGGCCTCCTCACAGACTCACTCACTCAAGCCAGACTAACATCATGCTCTAAGGGGGACAAAAAGACACCAAAATGGATTTAATTCAGTAAAGCCAGACTGCTCTGGGGGAGCCTGACTGAGGCCTGAGCCTGACTGAGGCCTGCCACACACCCAGACATCAGGCTACAGGAGTGCAGTCAGACTCCCAGGCCTCTTCACACACTCACTCACTCACTCACTCACTCAAGCCAGACAAACATCATGCTCTAAGGGGGACAGAAAACCGCCAAAGTGGATTTAATTCAGTAAAGCCAGGACCCTGATGAGGCCTGCCACACACCCAGACATCAGGCTCAGGGAGTGCAGTCAGACTCCCAGGCCTCCTCACAGACTCACTCACTCAAGCCAGACTAACATCATGCTCTAAGGGGGTGAAAAAACACCAAAATGGATTTAATTCAGTAAAGCCAGACTGCTCTGGGGGAGCCTGACTGAGGCCTGAGCCTGACTGAGGCCTGCCACACACCCAGACATCAGGCTACAGGAGTGCAGTCAGACTCCCAGGCCTCTTCACACACCACTCACTCACTCACTCACTCACTCACTCACTCAAGCCAGACAAACATCATGCTCTAAGGGGGACAGAAAACCGCCAAAGTGGATTTAATTCAGTAAAGCCAGGACCCTGATGAGGCCTGCCACACACCCAGACATCAGGCTCAGGGAGTGCAGTCAGACTCCCAGGCCTCTTCACACACTCACTCACTCAAGCCAGACAAACATCATGCTCTAAGGGGGACAGAAAACCGCCAAAGTGGATTTAATTCAGTAAAGCCAGGACCCTGATGAGGCCTGCCACACACCCTGACATCAGGCTCAGGGAGTGCAGTCAGACTCCCAGGCCTCTTCACACACTCACTCACTCACTCACTCACTCACTCATTCACTCACTCACTCACTCACTCACTCAAGCCAGACAAACATCATGCTCTAAGGGGGACAGAAAACCGCCAAAGTGGATTTAATTCAGTGAAGGCAGGACCCTGATGAGGCCTGCCAAACACCCAGACATCAGGCTCAGGGAGTGTAGTCAGACTCCCAGGCCTCCTCACAGACTCACTCACTCAAGCCAGACTAACATCATACTCTAAGGGGGACAAAAAGACACCAAAATAAAAATAAGTTAAGTAAATTGACCAGCGATGACCCAAAAGGAAGGACCCGCCATGGACACCATAAGGGACACCGTAAGCCTGACTGAGTCGGATTCTTTTACTTGCTCTGAGGGATCCTTCGAGGACGAAAAACGGAGTCAGCTCCGTCTGTTCGTGACCCTAACCCTCTTCAGAGTGATTACAAAATCAGAAGGTAATAAGACTGTCGCAGAGGAAAAGTGGATCCGCGCTGTGAAGGATTTAGTCTGCCGGACCATGGAGGGACTCATCGCCACTAAGGGCTTCTCCCCGTTAAAAAAAAAGAAACAGTATACCAGGAGCACGAAAACACGGCCGGACTACCAGGGGCACGGAACTCTGAGCTCGTCGGTCATGGTGTGCAGCCCAGGGGAAGGGTGCTTAAGTGTGGGTACGCGGGACCGGCTGGTGGATGAGGTATGTGGCTGCTCCAGACCTGGGGGGTGTCCAGGTTCCGCCCTCCACCCAAGAATCATGAATGCTGGGGCTGGTTGGCCCTGGTTCTCTGTAAAAATTATCCTCTGGTAAAAGTCACGCATTCAAAGCATTACTTAAGAACAATGTGCCTGTACTGTATGCAAGTATTATCAGCACATTTCTTAAATTGTGTCCAAAGTGAAAAGTGCAGAGGATTAGCCTGTATAAAGTAGCATGAAATGTTAAATAGTACAGTAAAATACTGGTACCGTGAGTGTGTATTCATGTACAGGTGCGCACAGAGACACACAGAGACACAGAGACACACAGAGACACACACAGACACACACGCATGCACGCACGCACGCACGCACGCACACACACACACACACACACACACACACACACACGCACGCACGCACGAACACACATACACACGCACACACATCTATATATATATATATATATATACATACATATATAAATATATATGTTTACAGTAGATATACATATATATCTATATAGGTCTATATCTATATAGATATTGTGATGTCTTGAGAAGTCGGGATCGTGACGTGAGGCGTGGGGGCACAAATCAAGATGACAAGCAGTGGTTTTCTAACACAAAATTCTGTATTCAGATTCTTTTAGCAAAAGGTAAACTTAATTCCAACCAAAAAGGTCGCTGCACCAAAACAAACATAAGTATCTTCTTCTGTGTGGACCTGCTCCTGTCCTTTGTTCTCCCTCACACCAGCTCTCCCAGGGTAATCAGACAGATCTCTTTCAGCTGGGCAGCAGCCTTGGCCCCGGCTACCCTGCTGACTAAGGGAATTGTAGTTCATTAACCAGATGCCATGATGGGTTGTAGTCTCTGCTGCAACCACTGGGAGTGGATGTATATCCCATTGATGACACTCCCTCTTATGACATCACAATATATACAGATATATATGTGTGTTTGTGTGTGTGTGTGTGTGTGTGTGTGTGTGCGTACGTACCTGTATTTGCCTTGAAAAGTAGTGATATAACTTCCATTAATGATATCGATGGCCAAAGAGCAAAACCTGTCAGAAAAAATGCACTTTTTTGAGAATACTAAAAAAAACTTGTTGTTTTCTTGCAGAATGCTATTTTTTAAGGTTACCCAATACATAATACTATATACATATATATATATATATATATATATATATATATATATATATATATATATATACACAAAGTGCAGATGGGAGGTTTTGCACTTTGGCCATCGATATATAACTGTCAAGAAAAAAGTGAACTTCTTCGGCATCCTTGTAACCAAACAACAAGACCGATGTCTTCATACTTTTAATCCAATGATTAACAAACTTTACGTTTCAGATCTCAAAGGGAAAAATGATGAGGTGAATAAAAGACGTTTTGGTGCATCTGATTTCATCAGGGTTGACGTTGCAAGAACGTGCAAGAAGATATTTCTCCCTTTCTCTCATCATACTATCAAGCACACAATAGATTCATCTCAGTACTTTCACACAGTACTCTTCAGAACTCACTTACAGTGCCGAAAACGGATTATTCAAAAAATTTATTAAATATTACTATCTGTACATGTCAATTCACAAAATCTTGAACATTTTGTTTATAGCTGCCGCGTGTGTGTGACATCACATTTCAGAGCGCTTTGATCCTAGAGTGTGACATCACAGTTCAAAGCGCTTTGATCCTAGAGTGTGACATCACAGTTCAAAGCGCTTTGATCCTAGAGTGTGACATCACAGTTCAGAAAGCTTTGATCCTAGAGTGTGACATCACAGTTCAAAGCGCTTTGATCCTAGAGTGTGACATCACAGTTCAGAAAACTTTGATCCTAGAGTGTGACATCACAGTTCAGAGCGCTTTGATCCTAGAGTGTGACATCACAGTTCAGAGCGCTTTGATCCTAGAGTGTGACATCACAGTTCAAAGCGCTTTGATCCTAGAGTGTGACATCACAGTTCAAAGCGCTTTGATCCTAGAGTGTGACATCACAGTTCAGAAAGCTTTGATCCTAGAGTGTGACATCACAGTTCAAAGCGCTTTGATCCTAGAGTGTGACATCACAGTTCAGATGATCCAGAGTGTGACATCACAGTTCAGAGCGCTTTGATCCTAGAGTGTGACATCACAGTTCAGAGCGCTTGATCCCAGAGTGTGACACATCAAAGCCTTGATCCAGAGTGACATCACAGTTCAAAGCCTTGATCCTAGAGTGTGACATCACAGTTCAAAGCCTTTGATCCTAGAGTGTGACATCACAGTTCAAAAACTTTGATCCTAGAGGTGACATCACAGTTCAGAAAACTTGATCCTAGAGGTGACATCACAGTTCAGAGCGCGATCCTAGAGTGTGACATCACAGTTCAGCCTTTGATCCTAGAGTGTGACATCACAGTTCAGAGCGCTTTGATCCTAGAGTGTTACATCACAGTTCAGAAAGCTTTGATCCTAGAGTGTGACATCACAGTTCAGAGCGCTTTGATCCTAGAGTGTGACATCACAGTTCAGAAAGCTTTGATCCTAGAGTGTGACATCACAGTTCAGAAAGCTTTGATCCTAGAGTGTGACGTCACCGTTAAACTGGGCCTTTGATGTTCCATGAATTCTAATACCAGTTCTATATACCAGCTCCCATTCAGGATCAGGGGCCCAGTACATATCGGAAACGGGAGTGAAGTCGTAGCTACCACAAACAGAGGAGCCAACTAAAGTAAGTAAATTGACCAGCGATGACCCAAAAGGAAGGACCCGCCATGGACACCATAAGGGACACCGTAAGCCTGACTGAGTCGGATTCTTTTACTTGCTCTGAGGGATCCTTCGAGGACGAAAAACGGAGTCAGCTCCGTCTGTTCGTGACCCTAACCCTCTTCAGAGTGATTACAAAATCAGAAGGTAATAAGACTGTCGCAGAGGAAAAGTGGATCCGCGCTGTGAAGGATTTAGTCTGCCGGACCATGGAGGGACTCATCGCCACTAAGGGCTTCTCCCCGTTAAAAAAAAAGAAACAGTATACCAGGAGCACGAAAACACGGCCGGACTACCAGGGGCACGGAACTCTGAGCTCGTCGGTCATGGTGTGCAGCCCAGGGGAAGGGTGCTTAAGTGTGGGTACATGGGACCGGCTGGTGGATGAGGTATGTGGCTGCTCCAGACCTGGGGGGTGTCCAGGTTCCGCCCTCCACCCAAGAATCATGAATGCTGGGGCTGGTTGGCCCTGGTTCTCTGTAAAAATTATCCTCTGGTAAAAGTCACGCATTCAAA
>JACSYO010002108.1:0-19106 GCA_016806645.1 Ophiodon elongatus | reverse complement strand
TGGATTTTGTTGCAAAATACACAGTTTACTTGATTTTCCTCAATACATTGACCTCATGTTATATTTATGAATACATGATGTTTCCATTTTCTTGATATTCCTTAAAGTCTCCCAGAACAGCCGACCTTCAAGGTTCATGTTATATTCATGAATACATGATGTTTCCGTCACTTTTCTGCCTTAAAAATTAATTTTCAGTTTTTATGGTCCCAAAAGGCGTTTCTGCCTGCGAACAGGCCAAAAGTTAATTTTGTTGCAAAATACACAGTTTACTTGATTTTCCTCAATACATTGACCTCATGTTATATTCATGAATACATGATGTTTCCATTTACTCCCATACAGCTACATTTTCAGTTTTTATGGTCTCAAAAGACGTTTCAGGCTGGGAACATCTTATCTTGGTACTACGGTAAGCGTATTGCCTCACTTCCGATTGCCAGCGTGTCATCTGTTGTCCGATAGCGTACTTTCACAGCTCCAGCTAAACCAAGTTAATTGTGTGATATTGTGTGATATTGTGTGATATTCTTCACCTGCTGTACATCTTAACCCTGATAATGTCCTCCCAATTGCCATACACCTTTTGTCCTCTGGGGTCTAAAATAACCCCACCTGGTTTGACTGTTTTTTAAAGCATATCGTATAAATTGTCAATCAATTCTGTTTTACACCTTTAGTCTTACTTCAGTCTAACCCATTACCACACATTTTCCCTTTGTTTTGGAATTCAGGGCCAATAGGCCTTGTTTACATAAAAGTATACCCTGTTTTTGAGTAAAAATTAAATGAAACAATGAATTATTTTGACTTTATATTATTTTGACTAGTTGACCTATCACAAAGTCAAAGTTTAGTGAGGATGCTGTTTTTTAATCATTTACATTTTTCTCATAGCAGCAAATAATCACACATTTTGTCCTCTGGGGTCAAAATTTACCCCGTCTGGTTTGACTGTTATTTAAAGAATATAAAGTGGATACTTCACCCAATTCTGTGTTACACCTTTCATACCAACTTCATTCAAACACAATAACACCATTTATTTATTCCATTTGAAGTTTAAGGTCAATAAGACCTCATTTACATGAACCTTTACCTTATTTCTGAGTAAAAATAAATAAAATCATCAATTATTCTGACTATAGTTAACAATCCGAGTCCCATAGATCATCACAGACTTGTAAATGTCAAAGTTAAGATAGGATGCTGTTTTTAAAGCGCTTCAATTTTTTTAATAGCAACACCTGTTGTCCTCCCGTGTCAAAAATGACCCCGTCTGGTTTGACTGTTTATAAAGCATTAAGTAGAAATTATCACCCAGCTCTCTGTTTCAACTTTTTAGTCAACTTTATTCCAACTCATTTCCTGACATATAAAACATGTCAACATTCATTTCCAAAATATTTCACTTTTCAAAACTAACTCTTCAGAATAAAAACAGTCTGAATGTGCCCTCAGTTGCATGCGAGGCAGGTAGTAATGGCGTGATCTTTACAGATGTATGCATTGCATTTTTGGCACATTTTCGATGTTTTGAGATCACTTTGGCGAGGGCAGAATTTGCACATTGGGTGATGGGCCAGGAGGGGCGGCTGGGTGAGGGGCAGCTGGGCGAGGGGCAGTGGCTGCAGAGGTAGAGCTGGAGCAGAACTCTTTTTCTCATATTCTTCCTCATCATCATGTTCATCATTTTCCTTCACTTCATACCCTTCTTCCATTTCTTCAGCGGGCGATGTGGGGGCTTCTTCAGAGGAAGAAGTAGCATGTGGTCTGTATGTTGGATCTATCACCTCATCAATATTCTCCTTCTCTTCTGATCTTGAATCCTCCTCATCAGTTGATTCTTCCTCCTCCTCATGTTCAGCATTGTCCTCCTGCTCATTCTTTTCCCCAACATAGTTTAAAATGAGCTCACAAGCCTCCTGTAGCGCTTCTGCCTCCTCATTGTGCTGCCTATCTCTCTAAAATGTGAAATGCAATTCTCCAACAACTGTGAGAAAAGACCTGTTTGTTTTTTGTTGTTGTTGTCATAACCATTGCTTGACCCCAGACATCAAACATCCATAGACTCCATAGACTTTCATTGTTATGCTGATGATACTCAATTATATATATCGATCAAGCCAGACGAAACCAACCAGCTTGCTAAACTTCAAGCATGTCTCAAAGATATAAAAACATGGATGACCTGCAACTTCCTGATGTTAAACTCAGACAAAACTGCAGTTATTTTACTAGGCCCAGAACACCTCCGGAATCAACTATCTGATGTGGTTTCTCTTGATGGCATTGCCCTGGCATCCAGCGCCACCGTAAAGAATCTCGGCGTTGTCTTTGATCAGAACTTGTCCTTTAACTCTCACGTAAAACAAATCTCAAGGACTGCATTTTTTCACCTACGTAACATTTCAAAAATTAGACACATCCTGTCTCAAAGCGATGCAGAAAAATTAGTTCACGCATTTGTTACTTCGAGACTGTAACTCCTTATTATCAGGCTGCTCTAAGAAGTCTCTTAAATCTCTCCAGTTGATCCAGAATGCTGCAGCTCGTGTACTAACAAAAATTAAGAGAAGAGATCATATTACTCCTGTATTAGCTTCTCTTCACTGGCTCCCTGTAAAATCCAGAGTCGAATTTAAAATCCTTCTCCTCACCTACAAAGCCTTAATTGGTGAGGCACCATCATATCTTAAGGATCTCATATTTCCCCACTAGAGAGCTGCGCTCACTGAATAAGTAGGATGGGAGCCAGAGCCTTCAGTTATCAAGCTCCTCTTCTATGGACCAGCTTCCACTTTCAGTCCGGGGGGCAGACACAGTGACCACATTTAAGAGTAGACTTAAGACTTTCCTCTTTGATCGCGCTTATAGTTAGGGCTGGCTCAGGTTTGCCCTGGTTCATTCTTTCCAGCCCCTTGATATGCTGCTATAGGCCTAGACTGCTGGGGGACAACTTAGGATACACTGAGCTCCTCTATCCTTTTCTCTCTCTATTACTAACTCTACTTCTTCCCTCGGAGTCTTTGTGCTTTCTCGCCTCGCAGGTTTCCACGAATCGTGGTTGCATCTGGACCCTGGTCCTGCCTCCTGGTTCCTTCCGTGGAACTGCTGACGCACATTCTTTTCTATTTTACCTTCTGTATGAATTCATGCACCATAAATGCACATTACTAACTCTGCTCCATCCCCGAGGTCTTTGTGCCTTCTCGCCTCGCAGGTTTCTGTGGATCGCGGTTAAATCTGGAACCTGGTCCTACGTCCTGCTGTGGTCCTCCCCGTCACCTACTGCTACTATTACATGAATCATTTCTGTCATGTGAATTGTGTTGTAACTCTGTTATGCTGTTCATTCTGTACACATGACATCTATTTTCGTACTCTGTCCATCCTGGGAGAGGGATCCTCCTCTGCTGCTCTCCTGAAGGTTTCTTCCATTTTTCTCCCTGTTGATAGGGTTTTTTGGGGAGTTTTTCCTGAGTCGATGAGAGGTTCTGGGACAGAGGATGTCAGTGTGTACAGATTGTAAAGCCCTCTGAGGCAAATTTGTAATTTGTGATTTTGGGCTTTACAAAAATTAATTGAATTGAATTGAAAAGACGTTTCGGCTGGGAAGAGTCCAAAAGTGGAATTTGTTGAAAAATACAGTTTACTTGATTTTCCTCAATAAATTGTCCCAGAAAAGCAGACTCTCATGTTTCATTTTAATTTCAAGAATACATCATGTTCTCATCATTTTTCTGCCTTCAAGCTGCATTTCCACGTCGTATGCTCTTGAAAGATATTTCGGGATGGGAAGAGGCCAATAGTGGATTTTGTTGAAAAATACACAGTTTACTTGATTTTCATCAATACATTGTTCCAGAACAGCAGACTCTCAAGTTTCATGTTATTTCCATGACTACATGACGTTTTCATAACTTTTGTGCCATAAAACTGCATTTCCACGTTGTATGCTCTCAAAAGACAATTCTGCTGGGAAGAGTCCAAAAGTGGAATTTGTTGAAAAATACAGTTTACTTGATTTTCCTCAATAAATTGTCCCAGAAAAGCAGACTCTCATGTTTCATTTTAATTTCATGAATACATGATGTTTCCATCACTTTTCTGCCTTAAAAATTAATTTTCAGTTTTTATGGTCTCAAAATGCGTTTCAGCCTGCGAACAGGCAAAAAGTGGATTTTGTTGCAAAATACACAGTTTACTTGATATTCCTCTATAAAGTCTCCCAGAACAGCAAACGTTCAAGATTCATGTTATGTACATGAATATATGATGTTTCCATCACTTTTCTGCCTTACAGCTGCATTTTCAATTTTTATGGTCTTAAAGGGCGTTTCAGCCTGGGAACAGGCAAAAAGTGGATTTTGTTGCAAAATACACAGTTTACTTGATATTCCTCTATAAAATCTCCCAGAACAGCAAACGTTCAAGGTTCATGTTATTAATACATGATGTTTCCATCACTTTTATGCCTTAAAAATTAAGGCATAAAAAAAAAATTAAATTAAAAATTAATTTTCAGTTTTTATGGTCTCAAAATGCGTTTCAGCCTGCGAACAGGCAAAAAGTGGATTTTGTTGCAAAATACACAGTTTACTTGATATTCCTCTATAAAGTCTCCCAGAACAGCAAACGTTCAAGATTCATGTTATGTACATGAATATATGATGTTTCCATCACTTTTCTGCCTTACAGCTGCATTTTCAATTTTTATGGTCTTAAAGGGCGTTTCAGCCTGGGAACAGGCAAAAAGTGGATTTTGTTGCAAAATACACAGTTTACTTGATATTCCTCTATAAAGTCTCCCAGAACAGCAAACTTTCAAGGTTCATGTTATATTTATGAATACATGATGTTTCCATCACTTTTCTGCCTTAAAAATTCATTTTCAGTTTTTATGGTCTCAAAATGCGTTTCAGCCTGGGAACAGGCCAAAAGTGGATTTTGTTGCAAAATACACAGTTTACTTGTTATTCCTCTATAAAGTCTCCCAGAACAGCAGACTTTCAAGGTTCATGTCACATTCATTAATACATGATGTTTCCATCACTTTTCTGCCTTAGAAATTAATTTTCAGTTTTTATGGTCTCAAAATGCGTTTCAGCCTGCGAACAGGCCAAAAGTGGATTTTGTTGCAAAATACACAGTTTACTTGTTATTCCTCTATAAAGTCTCCCAGAACAGCAAACGTTCAAGGTTCATGTTATATTTATGACTACATGATGTTTCCATCACTTTTCTGACTTAAAAATTCATTTTCAGTTTTTATGGTCTCAAAATGCGTTTCAGCCTGGGAACAGGCAAAAAGTGGATTTTGTTGCAAAATACACAGTTTACTTGATATTCCTCTATAAAGTCTCCCAGAATAACACACTTTCAAGGTTCAAGTTATATTTATGAATACATGATGTTTCCATCACATTTCTGCCTTAAAAATTCATTTTCAGTTTTTATGGTCTCAAAATGCGTTTCAGCCTGGGAACAGGCCAAAAGTGGATTTTGTTGCAAAATACACAGTTTACTTGTTATTCCTCTATAAAGTCTCCCAGAACAGCAAACGTTCAAGGTTCATGTTACATTCATTAATACATGATGTTTCCATCACTTTTCTGCCTTACAGCTGCATTTTTCAATTTTTATGGTCTGAAAATGCGTTTCAGCCTTCGAACAGGCCAAAAGTGGATTTTGTTGCAAAATACACAGTTTACTTGTTATTCCTCTATAAAGTCTCCCAGAAAAACAGACTTTCAAGGTTCATGTTATGTACATGAATATATGATGTTTCCATCACTTTTCTGCCTTACAGCTGCATTTTCAATTTTTATGGTCTTAAAAGGCGTTTCAGCCTTCGAACAGGCCAAAAGTGGATTTTGTTGCAAAATACACAGTTTACTTGATATTCCTCTATAAAGTCTCCCAGAACAGCAGACTTTCAAGGTTCATGTCACATTCATTAATACATGATGTTTCCATCACATTTCTGCCTTAGAAATTAATTTTCAGTTTTTATGGTCTCAAAATGCGTTTCAGCCTGCACAGGCCAAAAGTGGATTTTGTTGCAAAATACACAGTTTACTTGTTATTCCTCTATAAAGTCTCCCAGAACAGCAAACGTTCAAGGTTCATGTTATATTTATGAATACATGATGTTTCCATCACTTTTCTGACTTAAAAATTCATTTTCAGTTTTTATGGTCTCAAAATGCGTTTCAGCCTGGGAACAGGCAAAAGTGGATTTTGTTGCAAAATACACAGTTTACTTGATATTCCTCTATAAAGTCTCCCAGAATAACACACTTTCAAGGTCTGTTATATTTATGAATACAGATGTTTCCATCACATTTCTGCCTTAAAATTCATTTTCAGTTTTTATGGTCTCAAAATGCGTTTCAGCCTGGGAACAGGCCAAAAGTGGATTTTGTTGCAAAATACACAGTTTACTTGTTATTCCTCTATAAAGTCTCCCAGAACAGCAAACGTTCAAGGTTCATGTTACATTCATTAATACATGATGTTTCCATCACTTTTCTGCCTTACATCTGCATTTTCAATTTTTATGGTCTTAAAATGCGTTTCAGCTTCGAACAGGCCAAAAGTGGATTTTGTTGCAAAATACACAGTTTACTGTTATTCCTCTATAAAGTCTCCAGAAAGCAGACTTTCAAGGTTCATGTTATATTCATAATACATGATGTTTCCATCACTTTTCTGCCTTAGAAATTAATTTTCAGTTTTTATGGTCTTAAAATGCGTTTCAGCCTGCGAACAGGCCAAAAGTGGATTTTGTTGCAAAATACACAGTTTACTTGTTATTCCTCTATCAAGTCTCCCAGAACAGCAACCTTTCAAGGTTCATGTTATATTCATGAATACATGATGTTTCCATCACATTTCTGCCTTACAGCTGCATTTTCAATTTTTATGGTCTTAAAATGCGTTTCAGCCTGCGAACAGGCCAAAAGTGGATTTTGTTGCAAAATACACAGTTTACTTGATATTCCTCTATAAAGTCTCCCAGAACAGCAGACTTTCAAGGTTCATGTTACATTCATTAATACATGATGTTTCCATCACTTTTCTGCCTTAGAAATTAATTTTCAGTTTTTATGGTCTCAAAATGCGTTTCAGCCTGCGAACAGGCCAAAAGTGGATTTTGTTGCAAAATACACAGTTTACTTGTTATTCCTCTATAAAGTCTCCCAGAACAGCAAACGTTCAAGGTTCATGTTATATTCATGAATACATGATGTTTCCATCACTTTTCTGCCTTAAAAATTAATTTTCAGTTTTTATGGTCTCAAAATGCGTTTCAGCCTGCGAACAGGCCAAAAGTGGATTTTGTTGCAAAATACACAGTTTACTTGATATTCCTCTATAAAGTCTCCCAGAAAAACAGACTTTCAAGGTTCATGTTATGTTCATGAATATATGATGTTTCCATCACTTTTCTGCCTTACAGCTGCATTTTCAATTTTTATGGTCTTAAAAGGCGTTTCAGCCTTCGAACAGGCCAAAAGTGGATTTTGTTGCAAAATACACAGTTTACTTGATATTCCTCTATAAAGTCTCCCAGAACAGCAAACTTTCAAGGTTCATGTTACATTCATTAATACATGATGTTTCCATCACTTTTCTGCCTTAAAAATTAATTTTCAGTTTTTATGGTCTCAAAATGCGTTTCAGCCTGCGAACAGGCCAAAAGTGGATTTTGTTGCAAAATACACAGTTTACTTGTTATTCCTCTATAAAGTCTCCCAGAACAGCAAACGTTCAAGGTTCATGTTACATTCATTAATACATGATGTTTCCATCACTTTTCTGCCTTACATCTGCATTTTCAATTTTTATGGTCTTAAAATGCGTTTCAGCCTTCGAACAGGCCAAAAGTGGATTTTGTTGCAAAATACACAGTTTACTTGTTATTCCTCTATAAAGTCTCCCAGAACAGCAGACTTTCAAGGTTCATGTTATATTCATTAATACATGATGTTTCCATCACTTTTCTGCCTTAGAAATTAATTTTCAGTTTTTATGGTCTCAAAATGCGTTTCAGCCTGCGAACAGGCCAAAAGTGGATTTTGTTGCAAAATACACAGTTTACTTGTTATTCCTCTATAAAGTCTCCCAGAACAGCAGACTTTCAAGGTTCATGTTATATTCATGAATACATGATGTTTCCATCACTTTTCTGCCTTACAAATGCATTTTCAGTTTTTATGGTCTTAAAATGCGTTTCAGCCTGCGAACAGGCCAAAAGTGGATTTTGTTGCAAAATACACAGTTTACTTGTTATTCCTCTATAAAGTCTCCCAGAACAACAAACGTTCAAGGTTCATGTTATATTTATGAATACATGATGTTTCCATCACTTTTCTGACTTAAAAATTAATTTTCAGTTTTTATGGTCTCAAAATGCGTTTCAGCCTGGGAACAGGCAAAAAGTGGATTTTGTTGCAAAATACACAGTTTACTTGATATTCCTCTATAAAGTCTCCCAGAAAAACAGACTTTCAAGGTTCATGTTATGTTCATGAATATATGATGTTTCCATCACTTTTCTGCCTTACAGCTGCATTTTCAATTTTTATGGTCTTAAAAGGCGTTTCAGCCTGCGAACAGGCCAAAAGTGGATTTTGTTGCAAAATACACAGTTTACTTGATATTCCTCTATAAAGTCTCCCAGAACAGCAGACTTTCAAGGTTCATGTCACATTCATTAATACATGATGTTTCCATCACATTTCTGCCTTAGAAATTAATTTTCAGTTTTTATGGTCTCAAAATGCGTTTCAGCCTGCGAACAGGCCAAAAGTGGATTTTGTTGCAAAATACACAGTTTACTTGTTATTCCTCTATAAAGTCTCCCAGAACAGCAAACGTTCAAGGTTCATGTTATATTTATGAATACATAATGTTTCCATCACTTTTCTGACTTAAAAATTAATTTTCAGTTTTTATGGTCTCAAAATGCGTTTCAGCCTGCGAACAGGCCAAAAGTGGATTTTGTTGCAAAATACACAGTTTACTTGTTATTCCTCTATAAAGTCTCCCAGAACAGCAAACGTTCAAGGTTCATGTTACATTCATTAATACATGATGTTTCCATCACTTTTCTGCCTTACATCTGCATTTTCAATTTTTATGGTCTTAAAAGGCGTTTCAGCCTTCGAACAGGCCAAAAGTGGATTTTGTTGCAAAATACACAGTTTACTTGTTATTCCTCTATAAAGTCTCCCAGAACAGCAAACGTTCAAGGTTCATGTTATATTTATGACTACATGATGTTTCCATCACTTTTCTGACTTAAAAATTCATTTTCAGTTTTTATGGTCTCAAAATGCGTTTCAGCCTGGGAACAGGCAAAAAGTGGATTTTGTTGCAAAATACACAGTTTACTTGATATTCCTCTATAAAGTCTCCCAGAATAACACACTTTCAAGGTTCATGTTATATTTATGAATACATGATGTTTCCATCACATTTCTGCCTTAAAAATTCATTTTCAGTTTTTATGGTCTCAAAATGCGTTTCAGCCTGGGAACAGGCCAAAAGTGGATTTTGTTGCAAAATACACAGTTTACTTGTTATTCCTCTATAAAGTCTCCCAGAACAGCAAACGTTCAAGGTTCATGTTACATTCATTAATACATGATGTTTCCATCACTTTTCTGCCTTACATCTGCATTTTCAATTTTTATGGTCTTAAAATGCGTTTCAGCCTTCGAAGAGGCCAAAAGTGGATATTGTTGCAAAATACACAGTTTACTTGATATTCCTTTATAAAATCTCCCAGAATAACACACTTTCAAGGTTCATGTTATATTTATGAATACATGATGTTTCCATCACTTTTCTGACTTAAAAAATTATTTTCAGTTTTTATGGTCTCAAAATGTGTTTCAGCCTGCGAACAGGCAAAAAGTGGATTTACCACACATTTTTCCCTTTGTTTTGGAATTCAGGGCCAATAGGCCTTGTTTCCATAAAAGTATACCCTGTTTTTGAGTGAAGATTATATGAAACAATGAATTATTTTGACTTTATATTATTTTGACTAGTTGACGTATCACAGAGTGGTATATGTCAAAGTTTAGTGAGGATGCTGTTTTTGAATCATTTATATTTTTCTCATGGCAGCACATAATCACACATTTTGTCCTCTGGGGTCAAAATTGACCCCGTCTGGTTTGACTGTTATTTAAAGAATATAAAGCCCAATTCTGTGTTACACCTTTCATGCCAACTTCATTCAAACACAATAACACCATTTATTTATTCCATTTGAAATTTAAGGCCAGTAAGACCTCATTTACATGAACCTTTACCTTGTTTTTGAGTAAAAATAAATAAAATCATCAATTATTCTGACTATAGTTAACAATCCGAGTCCCATGAGTTGATAGATCATCACAAACTTGTAAGTGTCAAAGTTAAGATAGGATGCTTTTTTTAAAGCGCTTCAAGTTTTTTTAATGGCAACACCTGTTGTCCTCCCGTGTCAAAAATGACCCCGTCTGGTTTGACTGTTTATAAAGCATTAAGTAGAAATTATCACCCAGCTCTCTGTTTCAACTTTTTAGTCAACTTTATTCCAACTCATTTCCTGACATATAAAACATGTCAACATTCATTTCCAAAATATTTCACTTTTCAAAACTAACTTTTCAGATTAAAAACAGTCTGAATGTGCCCTCAGTTGCATGCGAGGCAGGTAGTAATGGCGTGATCTTTACAGATGTATGCATTGCATTTTTGGCACATTTTCGATGTTTTGAGATCACTTTGGCGAGGGCAGAATTTGCACATTGGGTGATGGGCCAGGAGGGGCGGCTGGGTGAGGGGCAGCTGGGCGAGGGGCAGTGGCTGCAGAGGTAGAGCTGGAGCAGAACTCTTTTTCTCATATTCTTCCTCATCATCATGTTCATCATTTTCCTTCACTTCATACCCTTCTTCCATTTCTTCAGCGGGCGATGTGGGGGCTTCTTCAGAGGAAGAAGTAGCATGTGGTCTGTATGTTGGATCTATCACCTCATCAATATTCTCCTTCTCTTCTGATCTTGAATCCTCCTCATCAGTTGATTCTTCCTCCTCCTCATGTTCAGCATTGTCCTCCTGCTCATTCTTTTCCCCAACATAGTTTAAAATGAGCTCACAAGCCTCCTGTGCAGTATAGCGCTTCTGCCTCCTCATTGTGCTGCCTGTCTCTCTAAAATGTGAAATGCAACACCAACACTCCAACACCTGTGAGAAAAGACCTGTTTGTTTTTTGTTGTTGTTGTCATAACCATTGCTTGACCCCAGACATCAAACATACAAGATCAAAGATGTTTTGGAAAGCAGTATGGGGTAATTTGCCCCATTGCACCACTTTGTGCTGCAGGGTCTTTTTGACCCCAGAGGACAACAGAAGTTATTAAATTCAATAAATCACCCATAATTCAATCAAATGACTTAAAATTTTATTTTAATCATGAAGAGCATAGTATCCAACAACCCACATTATTTTCAGACCATTTGATGAATAAAAAACATATTTTGACGGCAAAATATTTAATTTGGTGTCAGAAATACCCCAGGACAACACGAGGTTAAACCCTAATATCTCCCTCCTTCTTGTAGTGGCGTAGAGTTAGAGATACGGCTCCGCACCATTGAAGCTCAGTCGTTAGCTACAGTAGTTAGCCTGCCCCCCCCATAGTCAGTGCGGGCCATCCAGCCGTAGCTTCAGCTAGCTGTCCCCCGGCAGCCCCCGAGCAGCCGGGAGGCTGGGTGACTGTCCGAAGGAATCGGAAGTCAACGCAGAAGCGCACGGTGCACCACCAACCTCTTCACGTTGCTAACTAGTTCTCCCCACTCAGCGAGACACCCGCTGAGGAACCGACTCTGGTTATGGGTAGCTCCATAGTCAGAAATGTGAAGATAGCGAAGCCAGGGACCACAGTCACATGCATTCCGGGGGCCAGAGCGGGCGACTTTGAATCCTATTTAAAACTGCTGGCTAAGGATAAACGTAAATACAGTAAGATTATAATACACGTCGACGGTAATAACACCCGAAGCCGACACTCGGAGGTCACTAAAGTTAATGTGGCATCGGTGTGTTCATATGCCAAAACAATGTCGGACTCCGTAGTTTTCTCTGGCCCTCTCCCAAATTTGGTCAATGATGAGATGGATAGCCGCATGTCATCATTCAACCGCTGGTTGTCAAGGTGTCCAGCAAACAATGTGGGCTTCGTTGATAATTGGGAGACTTTCTGGGGAAAACCTGGTCTGATTAGGAGAGACGGCATTCATCCCATGTTTGATGGAGCGGATCTCATTAATGCAGATCTGACCAACTTTGTTTGGGGACCTAATCCATGACAACCCAGAGTTCAGACCAGGAAGCAGAAGCAGAGCTGTAGTCTTACACCCTTCTCTGCAATTCCATTAGAGCCACCCAAAACTATATAGGGACTGTGTCTGCCCCACGGCCACTTAAATTAATTAAATCAAAAGTAACCAGAAGAGGAGTTATACAAAATAATCTCATAAAAGTTAACACTACCAACGCAACAGTGCAACAAAATAGGAGATTTAAATGTGGACTTTTAAATATCAGATCTTCGTCATCTAAAGCATTTTTAGTAAATTATTTAATATCTGACAATCACATTGATCTATTCTGTCTTACTGAAACCTGGCTGTGTCATGAAGAATATGTCAGCCTAGATGAATCAACTCCTCCAAGTCACATCTGATCTAATAATAAACTCACATTCCTCGAGGCGCCGGCCGAGGAGATGGAGTAGCAGCTATCTTTGACTCAAGCCTATTAATAAACCTAAATTAAACTACAACTCATTTGAAAGCCTTGTTTCACAGTCTTTCACATCCAAACTGGAAAACACTACAGCCAATTCTATTTGTTATAGTGTATAGCGGCCCCTGGTCCGTATTCTGAATTTCTATCTGATTTTTCAGAGTTTTTATCAAGTTTAGTTCTTAAAACAGATAAATTTATGATTGTAGGTGACTTTAATATTCATGTGGATGTCGATAATGATAGCCTTAGTACTGCGTTTATCTCATTATTAGATTCAATCGGCTTCTGTCAGAGTGTAAAGAAACCCACTCACTGTTTTAACCACACCCTCGACCTTGTTCTTGCATATGGCATTAAAATAGAACATCGAATAGTTTTTCCACAGAACCCTTTTTTATCAGACCTTTACCAAATAACTTTCGACTTTATGCTACCGTAGTGTTAGCCGTTAGTCAAATGTTACTACACAAGATGTCTATCTGACAGTGTTGTAGCTAAATTTATCGAAGCGATTCCATCGGTATTTAATTCAATACCATGTCTCAATATAACGGAGGAGTCCTGTGCTAACTTTCATCTATCTCAGATTGATCATCTAGTCCAGTGGTTCTTAAGTTGGGTTCGATCGAACCCCAGGGGTTCGTTGAGTCACTCTCAGGGGTTGAGAATACACAGTTTACTTGATTTTCCTCTATGCAGTGTCCCAGAACAGCAGACTCTCAAGTTTCATGTTAATTTCATGAATACATGACGTTTTCATCACTTTTTTGCCTTAAAGCTGCATTTCCACGTTGTATGCTCTCAAAAGACGTTTTGGCTTGGAAGAGTCCAAAAGTGGAATTTGTTGAAAAATACACAGTTTACTTGATTTTCCTCAAAGAATTGTCCGAGAACATCAAACGTTCAAGTTTCATGTTAATTTCATGAATATATGATGTTCTCGTCACTTTTCTGCTTTAAAGCTGCATTTCCACGTTCTATGCTCTCAAAAGACATTTCGGCTGGGAAGAGGCCAAAAGTGGAATCAGTTGAAAAATACACAGTTTACTTGATTTTACTCAAGACATTGTGCCAGAAAAGCAGACTCTAAAATTTCATGTTAATTTCATGAATACATGATGTTCTCATTATTTTATTGCCTTAAAGCTACATTTCCACGTTGTATGCTCTTAAAATATGTTTCGGCTGGAAAGATGCCAAAAGTGGAATTTGTTGAAAAATACACAGTGTACTTGATTTTCATCAATACATTGTCCCAGAACAGCAGACTCTCAAGTTTCATGTTAATTTCATGAATACATGATGTTCACATCATTTTTCTTCGTTAAAATTACATTTCCACGTTCTATGCTCTTGAAAGACATTTCGGCTGGGAAGAGGCCAAAAGTGGAATCAGTTGAAAAATACACAGTTTACTCGATTTTCCTCAAGACATTGTCCCAGAACAGCAGACTCTCAAGTTTCATGTTAATTTCATGAATACATGATGTTCTCGTCACTTTTCTGCCTTAAAGCTGCATTTTCAGTATTTATGGTCTGAAAAGATTTTTCAGGCTGGGAAGAGGCCAAAACTGGAATTTGTTGAAAAATACACAGATTACTTGATTTTCCTCAAAGAATTGTCCGAGAACATAAAACGTTCAAGTTTCATGTTAATTTCATGAATACATGATGTTCTCGTCACTTTTCTGCCTTAAAGCTGCATTTCCACGTTGTGTGCTCTCAAAAGACGTTTTGGCTGGGAAGAGTCCAAAAGTGGAATATGTTGAAAAATACACAGTTTACTTGATTTTCCTCAAGACATTGTCCCAGAACAGCAGACTCTCAAGTTTCATGTTAATTTCATGAATACATGATGTTCTCATCATTTTTCTGCGTTAAAATTACATTTCCAGTTTCATGCTCTGAAAAGACGTTTCGGCTGGGAAGAGGCCAAAAGTGGATTTTGTTGAAAAATACACAGTTTACTTGATTTTCCTCAAGAAATGTCACTGAACAGCAGACTCTAAACTTTCATGTTAATTTCATGAAGACATGATGTTCTCATCATTTTTCTGCCTTAAAGCTGCATTTCAACGTTGTATGCTCTTAAAAGACGTTTTGGCTGGGAAGAGGCCAAAAGTGGATTTTGTTGAAAAATACACAGTTTACTTGATTTTCCTCAAAAGAAATGTCCCTGAACAGCAGACTCTCAAGTTTCATGTTAATTTCATGAATACATGATGTTCTCGTCACTTTTCTGCCATAAAGCTGCATTTCCACGTTCTATGCTCTCAAAAGACATTTCGGCTGGGAAGAGGCCAAAAGTGGAATCAGTTGAAAAATACACAGTGTACTCGATTTTCCTCAAGACATTGTCACAGAACAGCAGACTCTCAAGTTTCATGTTAATTTCATGAATACATGATTTTTTCGTCACTTTTCTGCCTTAAAGCCTCATTTTCAGTATTTATGGTCTGAAAAGATTTTTCAGGCTGGGAAGAGGCCAAAACTGGAATTTGTTGAAAAATACACAGATTACTTGATTTTCCTCAAAGAATTGTCTGAGAACATAAAACGTTCAAGTTTCAGGTTAATTTCATGAATACATGATGTTCTCGTCACTTTTCTGCCTTAAAGCTGCATTTCCACGTTGTGTGCTCTCAAAAGACGTTTTGGCTGGGAAGAGTCCAAAAGTGGAATATGTTGAAAAATACACAGTTTACTTGATTTTCCTCAAGACATTGTCCCAGAACAGCAGACTCTCAAGTTTCATGTTAATTTCATGAATACATGATGTTCTCATAATTTTATTGCCTTAAAGCTACATTTCCACGTTGTATGCTCTTAAAATACGTTTCGGCTGGGAAGACGCCAAAACTGGAATCTGTTGAAAAATACACAGTTTACTTGATTTTCCTCAAGACATTGTCACAGAACAGCAGACTCTCAAGTTTCATGTTAATTTCATGAATACATGATGTTCACATCATTTTTCTGCGTTAAAATTACATTTCCACGTTCTATGCTCTTGAAAGACATTTCGGCTGGGACGAGGCCAAAAGTGGAATCAGTTGAAAAATACACAGTTTACTTGATTTTCCTCAAGACATTGTCACAGAACAGCAGACTCTCAAGTTTCATGTTAATTTCATGAATACATGATTTTTTCGTCACTTTTCTGCCTTAAAGCTGCATTTTCAGTATTTATGGTCTGAAAAGATTTTTCAGGCTGGGAAGAGGCCAAAACTGGAATTTGTTGAAAAATACACAGGTTACTTGATTTTCCTCAAGGAATTGTCTGAGAACATAAAACTTTCAAGTTTCAGGTTAATTTCATGAATACATGATGTTCTCGTCACTTTTCTGCCTTAAAGCTGCATTTCCACGTACTATGCTCTCAAAAGACATTTCGGCTGGGAAGAAGCCAAAAGTGGAATCAGTTGAAAAATACACAGTTTACTTGATTTTCCTCAAGACATTGTCACAGAACAGCAGACTCTCAAGTTTCATGTTAATTTCATGAATACATGATTTTTTCGTCACTTTTCTGCCTTAAAGCTGCATTTTCAGTATTTATGGTCTGAAAAGATTTTTCAGGCTGGGAAGAGGCCAAAACTGGAATTTGTTGAAAAATACACAGGTTACTTGATTTTCCTCAAGGAATTGTCTGAGAACATAAAACTTTCAAGTTTCAGGTTAATTTCATGAATACATGATGTTCTCGTCACTTTTCTGCCTTAAAGCTCAATTTCCACGTTGTGTGCTCTCAAAAGACGTTTTGGCTGGGAAGAGTCCAAAAGTGGAATCAGTTGAAAAATACACAGTTTACTTGATTTTCCTCAAGACATTGTCCCAGAACAGCAGACTCTCAAGTTTCATGTTAATTTCATGAATACATGATGTTCTCATCATTTTATTGCCTTAAAGCTACATTTCCACGTTGTATGCTCTTAAAAGACGTTTCGGCTTGGAAGACGCCAAAACTGGAATCTGTTGAAAAATACACAGTTTACTTGATTTTCCTCAAGACATTGTCACAGAACAGCAGACTCTCAAGTTTCATGTTAATTTCATGAATACATGATTTTTTCGTCACTTTTCTGCCTAAAAGCTGCATTTTCAGTATTTATGGTCTGAAAAGATTTTTCAGGCTGGGAAGAGGCCAAAACTGGAATTTGTTGTAAAATACACAGATTACTTGATTTTACTCAAAGAATTGTCTGAGAACATAAAACGTTCAAGTTTCAGGTTAATTTCATGAATACATGATGTTCTCGTCACTTTTCTGCCTTAAAGCTGCATTTCCACGTTGTGTGCTCTCAAAAGACGTTTTGGCTGGGAAGTGTCCAAAAGTGGAATATGTTGAAAAATACACAGTTTAATTGATTTTCCTCAAGACATTGTCCCAGAACAGCAGACTCTCAAGTTTCATGTTAATTTCATGAATACATGATGTTCTCATAATTTTATTGCCTTAAAGCTACATTTCCACGTTGTATGCTCTTAAAATACGTTTCGGCTTGGAAGACGCCAAAACTGGAATCTGTTGAAAAATACACAGTTTACTCGATTTTCCTCAAGACATTGTCACAGAACAGCAGACTCTCAAGTTTCATGTTAATTTCATGAATACATGATGTTCACATCATTTTTCTTCGTTAAAATTACATTTCCACGTTCTATGCTCTTGAAAGACATTTCGGCTGGGAAGAGGCCAAAAGTGGAATCAGTTGAAAAATACACAGTTTACTTGATTTTCCTCAAGACATTGTCACAGAACAGCAGACTCTCAAGTTTCATGTTAATTTCATGAATACATGATGTTCTCGTCACTTTTCTGCCTTAAAGCTGCATTTTCAGTATTTATGGTCTGAAAAGATTTTTCAGGCTGGGAAGAGGCCAAAACTGGAATTTGTTGAAAAATACACAGATTACTTGATTTTACTCAAAGAATTGTCCGAGAACATAAAACGTTCAAGTTTCATGTTAATTTCATGAATACATGATGTTCTCGTCACTTTTCTGCCTTAAAGCTGCATTTCCACGTTGTGTGCTCTCAAAAGACGTTTTGGCTGGGAAGAGTCCAAGAGTGGAATATGTTGAAAAATAAACAGTTCACTTGATTTTCCTCAAGACATTGTCCCAGAACAGCAGACTCTCAAGTTTCATGTTAATTTCATGAATACATGATGTTCACGTCATTTTTCTACGTTAAAATTACATTTCCACGTTCTATGCTCTTGAAAGACATTTCGGCTGGGAAGAGGCCAAAAGTGGAATCAGTTGAAAAATACACAGTTTACTTGATTTTCCTCAAGACATTGTCACAGAACAGCAGACTCTCAAGTTTCATGTTAATTTCATGAATACATGATTTTTTCGTCACTTTTCTGCCTTAAAGCTGCATTTTCAGTATTTATGGTCTGAAAAGGTTTTTCAGGCTGGGAAGAGGCCAAAACTGGAATTTGTTGAAAAATACACAGATTACTTGATTTTCCTCAAAGAATTGTCCGAGAACATAAAACGTTCAAGTTTCATGTTAATTTCATGAATACATGATGTTCTCGTCACTTTTCTGCCTTAAAGCTGCATTTCCACGTTGTGTGCTCTCAAAAGACGTTTTGGCTGGGAAGAGTCCAAAAGTGGAATATGTTGAAAAATACACAGTTTACTTGATTTTCCTCAAGACATTGTCCCAGAACAGCAGACTCTCAAGTTTCATGTTAATTTCATGAATACATGATGTTCTCATCATTTTTTTGCCTTAAAGCTACATTTCCACGTTGTATGCTCTTAAAAGACATTTCGGCTGGGAAGAGGCCAAAAGTGGAATCAGTTGAAAAATACACAGTTTACTTGATTTTCCTCAAGACATTGTCACAGAACAGCAGGCCTTAAAGCTGCATTTTCAGTATTTATGGTCTGAAAAGATTTTTGGCTGGGAAGAGGCCAAAACTGGAATTTGTTGAAAAATACACAGATTACTTGATTTTCCTCAAAGAATTGTCCGAGAACATAAAACTTTCAAGTTTCATGTTAATTTCATGAATACATGATGTTCTCGTCACTTTTCTGCCTTAAAGCTGCATTTCCACGTTGTGTGCTCTCAAAAGACGTTTTGGCTGGGAAGAGTCCAAAAGTGGAATATGTTGAAAAATACACAGTTTACTTGATTTTCCTCAAGACATTGTCCCAGAACAGCAGACTCTCAAGTTTCATGTTAATTTCATGAATACATGATGTTCTCATCATTTTTCTGCCTTAAAGCTACATTTCCACGTTCTATGCTCTTAAAAGACATTTCGGCTGG
>JACSYO010002107.1:0-17295 GCA_016806645.1 Ophiodon elongatus | reverse complement strand
ACCCACATTTCAGTCAACAGTCTCTCAGATCCTGACTTCACACACAGAATCACTTTTTGTGACGATCGCAGCAGTGAATGTTACGAAGACGCATGCAGAGCTGAAGATGTTCTAATCTCACTGGTTCCCTCGACAAAAGGCCAACGGGATCCTTTCATTTGATTTTGGATTATTACAGAAAATAATTTGTGGCAAGCTAACGTTTATTAAATTTACACGTTCTGTTCATCAAGATAATCTTCACAAATGAACATTTATGGTTTTTGAGGCGTGAACACAATCAGCAGAAGTAAGTAGCTGAAGTTAGGCTATAAAGGAATTCCACCACTAAACTAAAGCAAAGCTAAACTATATAACATTTCTTCGGTGGCGTCATTCACTCGGCAAGATGACGAAAAGTAATTATTACTTTGAAGTAATGAAAATGGACAAATTACTCATTACATTTTAACAGGGAAACTAGACATGACATTTCAAAGGTAACTTTAAAAAGTTGTAAGGGTGGAGTATAAATATATGTATGTGTATATGTGTGTATACTTATGTATATGTAGGTATACATACGTATGTTTATGTATATACAGTAGGCATATGTATGTATATGTGTGTATACATATGTACAGTATATATTTGTATATATATGAGCAGTGCAGGTGCTCACATGCCACGAAACCTTAAGCTTTGTTTCCTAAGCACCTGGTTTGAAGGATCTTGCCTCTGTTTTGTGCCAACCACAATCATCACACGAGGTTATTTTTTTCTCGACCACATCCTTTTGAAGTCGACGTAGGTGACAAGTATTTACCCGGCACACATTCGACGTGCTGAAGAAGAGAGACGAGCAGCTATGGGTTTAACAGCAGCGACGAGCGGACTCGTTGTCCTCTTTCTCTCTGTGTCAGGTACTGTACATTTACTTTATGCTGCATTTTATCACTATTGTTTGTTGTTATTGTTTAGTTTTTTCCACTTTCCTGGATTTGATGTGTGATGAGATGCAGTTTGTTGCAGACCTTTAAAATCCTGCTGATATTCACTTGTCTTCCTGTCAACTTCCTGTAACAAAAATCAGTTGTTTACAACATCTCACTGTCACTTTACCCAAACTTTGATGGGCAAATAGCAGTAATCTAACCTTATTGTCTCCTGTTATTGTTTCATCTCAATCAGTGGATTTTGGCTGATCTGTGTTGTGTGATTTGTGTGTGTGTGTGTTTGTGTGTTTGTGTGTGTGTGTGTGTGTGTGTGTGTGTGTGTGTGTGTGTGTGTGTGTGTGTGTGTGTGTGTGTGTGTGCGTGTGTGTGTTGTGTGTGTGTGAGAGAGAGAGTCATCGCTGTAGTGTCCCGCCCACCTCCAGTCAGCTGCAAGCTGTCGCCATGTTGAGAGCCATGGGGACGCGACAGACACACTCAGATTTTTTTTAATTCGGCACCTTTAAGTTTTAATTTGTATAGAAATCATTGGTAAAGTATCTTATGCTATCTTTAATGCTAACATTAAGATAGCATTAGCATGTTATACTGTTATTATTAGAACTAATGGTAGCATTTGCCGGCATGTCAGCTAAATGTTAGCTCAATATGGTGCAGGAATTGCTGTTCCCTTCCAATTGCAGAGATCATGTGTACATTGTTGACTCTTTCTTCACTCTTATAAATCCTCAAGTAAAACGATTTGCATGATGATTTGCATATGTCTACATACTTCAGTTCACTTTGGCATGAATCAGATACAACATTACAACTTTATCTATAGAGTTACAGCCGACAAAGCGGATGAAAGTTTAGCGGAGAAGTCAGACAATGAACAGAATGACAAAGAAGCTTTTACATGTTTTACCTCACGAGTTGTAAAGATGGAAGTCAAATAGTTTCTTTTTTTCTTTTAAATCAAATAAAAGTCACTGATGTTGGAAGTGTAAAAACAAACATACAGTTATTTACGCCCGTTAAAATGCACAAATCTACTTTTATGACAACGGTAATCCCCCTTCGGCTTTCTAGCTGAACAGGAAGTGGTTTTGGAGAAGAAGAAAAAAGACGATAAAAGTGTGTCTGCTAATGTGTTTCTTTCTTTTGTGTCTGTTAGCGACCTTATTATCTATGGCTGTGATTTCCTCTCATGACTTAGTGTCGCTCTACGTTTCCTCTGTGTTTTGTTTTCACACAGGAAATGAACCAGACACAACAGACCACACCTTTCTAAGAATGAATATTGTGGCGTTGATGATCTCCTGCCTCAGAGACATTTAATGCAAAAAGCATCTATTATCCCCTTTGCAGCACTTTTTTCTCTCCTTGTTTTCTTTATCTTTTCCCCAAAATCACAACCCTTCACTACAGATGAAAGTCCGTCCACGTGACGGGACACTTTGGCCCGATCCCAATCTCCACCCTTATGGACTCACGGACTTTGAGGCGCGCTCCGTGAGGGTTTAGGGCTGTCCCACTGTCAAATTGTTGAGTGTTTGAGTCTCTGGCAGACATTTTGAGGCCTTTATGAACAAATCAGCATTGGATGCAGATTTGTCCCAAGGAAATTACCCACAACTCATTGCAATGTGACGTTAAACACGAGGTTACCAGCGGAAGCATGGAGACGTAAAAAAAAAAAAAGGTAAACAAAGAGGACAACACGTGGGTGTTCAGCCTGGTAGATTACATTTACACAACAACATTAAGGATTAAAGATGGGACATAAAACACATGAAATCAGAGGATATTTAGTATTCTGTAGTTGTGACTCTGTGACTCTGTGGTTGTAACTCTGTGGTTGTGACTCTGTGACTCTGTGGTTGTGACTCTGTGACTCTGTGGTTGTGACTGTAGTTGTGACTCTGTGACTCTGTGGTTGTGACTCTGTGGTTGTGACTCTGTGACTCTGTAGTTGTGACTGTAGTTGTGACTCTGTGACTCTGTGGTTGTGACTCTGTGGTTGTGACTCTGTGACTCTGTAGTTGTGACTGTAGTTGTGACTGTGGTTGTGACTCTGTGTTTGTGGTTGATGTGAAATCTGAGTGAAACACAGCATTTCTAAAATCAATATAATAAAATACTACGGTCGTTTTATTCACTTTTGGCCACCAGATTGGCCCCAAACCATCACACGTCCAGTTTCAGATGCTCCTTCAGATTATTAACTTCAAATTATATAAATAGAACTTGTAATTATCTCTGTTAACACGTTCCTCCAGATGCTCCAAAGCTTCCCTCTGTGTCAGTGAGTCCCTCTGCTGAGATAGTGGAGGGCAGTTCAGTGACTCTGACCTGTAGCAGTGATGCTAACCCAGCAGCTAACTACACCTGGTACAAGGAGGATGAAGACTCACCAAAAGCATCAGGACAGATCTTCATCATCACTGACTTCAGAGCTGAACACAGTGGGAATTATTCCTGTGAAGCCCAGAACAACAGAGGACGTAGTAACTCCACCTTCCATCTGATGACTGTGTCAGGTAAATCATACTCATCAGGACCATTCACTTAGACATTATCTTAACAATCCAGTTAAACAAGCGACAGAGGGTGGATGCAGCTCTGGTGACGGACGGATGGCTGGCTAGTTAGCTCGGTAGCTTGTCATTCTCCAGAGCGACGGGGAGTGAGGTAGAGGTACCGTTAAGGTGCGTTCACACCAAAAGCTTTTTCGCGTGAGTTTACTCGCCGGACTATTTGTGGTTATTTTGCTTTTTCGCACTAGACTCACCACCGGAGAGGGGGCGTGGTTTATCTCCGTGGAAATAGTTCCTTTCTGCTGTCCACCGTGGAAGAAATAACCACTAGTTCTGCTTTGTACATGTTTTAGAAGTCCCACAAACATGGGAACATCAAACGCCCTCATGTCTGGGTTCATAACATTATCCGTAGCCGCACACAGCTTCTCCAGGAGCTGCGTCTGGAGGACTGCCGCTTCCAGACTTTCGACTTCTCCTCCATAGTTTCTGATTCAACAACGGCAGGACGTCAGTGATGACGGGCGGAGCTTCTCAACACTGATTGGTTTTCGCAACTCAGTGTCACGCGAATTTTTCGCCCGAGTTGAAAAATTTCAACTGAACGGCGTGAATGACGCAAATCGCGCGGCGCGAATGACGCAACGCGAATAATTTGCTTCATTCACGCTGCCCGGCGTAAATTTGCGTATTCGCAACCATTTCGCGTCTGTGCATTGACTTTGTATGTAATCTACTCGGGCGAAAAATTTGCAACGCTTTTGGTGTGAACGCACCTTAAGACACAACGCTGCCGCTGGTCACCAGCCCGCTGTTCAGCTCATTTTCTGTTAACAGTGTAGCATTAAAGCATGGTGGAATTAGAAGTAACAGGATTTTAGCTAGGTTGTTTTGAATGTGAATGTCCGTTCAAAAACTTTTTTATTTCTATAATGTGACCTTCAACCCAACTGCTTCACAATTTCCTTTGAAGTCATAGATTGATATAGAAGTATATCATCTGCATAGAGCAGATCTTGAGGTCCTAAATATTCCACGACACTGCGTTAAACAGCTTATTTTTGTTCTGTTGGTGAAATTATTTTCACATTATGGGGCAAAAAAAGCAAGCAAAAGTTGATTTCATACACGTCTTTATTTAGAATGCTTCTGTATAAATATCATTCCATAATTAATTGTTCTGTTTGATCACTGTTTCCCAGGTTCAAAGACAACAGTAGCTGTTGGATCAACCACTGCTATTTTCCTGGCTATCATAATCCTCGTTGCCTTCCTATTGATTAGGTAAGCAGTTCAGCTTTACTGTGATTATGAGCAGAAATGCATCTTATATTTGTTCAGTTGTTGAGTAACTTTATTTGATGATTCATTTGTTTGTTCATTCATTCTTCTGTCCAGAAGAAAGAGGTCCTCGAACCAAAGCAGCGAGCCTGGAGAGAGACCACACAACAACGCTCAGGTGAGGAAGAAGAGCTCAGGTGTCACAAAGAGTTCACTCTCACTTTCAAACGCATCTGAATATTCATCATGTCTTCTTCAAATCGTATTGTCCCTATTTGGATACTTTCATCCTGTTCATTTCCAAAATGATAACCCTATATGCTCCTGTTACACCCTGGTTTTCCTTTACCCCGTGCTTCATGTTTTTAAAATGACACAGTGATTTTTTTAGAAAGAAACTTTCTAACTTTCTAAAGAATATGGCTTGAGCATATTTCTAAGAAATTACACTGTTTGTTTTTTTGCCCTTCTCAGTTTAAACACTAGATGTCGCTGCCATTTTGAACAGCTGCTCTACATTTATTATGAAAACATTTACTTCAGTTTATTAGGTAAACACAGCAGAACTGAAAAGATAGAAGATATAAAGCGAGTGGCAAAAAGTTCAGAAACGTATGGAAGTCAACGGGAAGTGTGTTTGCCCCCCCCACCCCCCACCTTCCTGGCTTTATCCAGCCTTTCTCTGTCTTAAACTCTAAGGTGGTGAGACAGAGAAACTGTATTCAACACTAAGGGTGATGTGGCTTTGTCCCTTTCATTGTTGGGGGATGTACACCTCTCCATCCACAGATACATGTGAGCTGTTTGTAAATGAAGGGGAACTTCATTAACCTCTGCTGGTGACCAGTAGGGATTACAACAACAAAAACAGAAGTGACCTCAAACCTGTGGTTCACTTTTTGACTTTGAAACTGAGGTTTGATGCCACAACATGAGAACTTGGAATACATGTTTGATCTGGGAGTTTGTAGCGCCTGATGAAATAATTGCAGAACAAGCCCCTCACCTTAAACCCTGAAGATGTTTAACTCTTTGGAAATTTTTATTACAGGCCAACAAAAAATATACTTATCCCATAGGTACTTAAGTTCTCTTGTTTATTGGTGCAGAGCGCACCAGCGGAGCAGCAGGAAGCGCTTTGCTATGCCAGCGTGAGCTTCTCTAAAGACCAGGAAGATCTTCTCTACTCCAACATCAGACCAGCTCGGCCCCACAGACACAAGGAGGAAGAGGAGGATGTGGAGTACACAAGTGTCAACTTTAAGAGTGCTAGTGCTGCCAACGAGTGAGTCTGTTACAATCTTTCTCTGTGACACAAAGTTTATTCCCACTGTTTCAATACCGTTTAAACCTGTTCTTAGTTAATATTGTGAGTTTACTGTTTTTCATTCACAGATCAAGATGTCAAGGAGCAGTGGATGATTCATCTGCACTGTACAGCACAGTCAGCAAACAACCAAGAGTATGAACACAACACGGATCTGTGGTCTGTTACTTTACAGTGTTTTAGCAGGTTAAACACACATGTATGAATATCAGGTTTGACATATTACTATTAATCATCGTTATGACTTCCAGTAGAGTACTAGTATCAGTCAGCCAATAGGTGGTTAACTTTGAAAACATATATTTGTATTATTTTATTTTTTTATTTATCCCCTTTCAATCTTTAAGAGCCCACTTCATCCTGGCTCCTGTCCTGGGTATCGGACGCAAAAAAGTACATGAGTTTTGACGCAAAAATAACATGTAAGAATAACACCTTCATTGATATGTTATGCCGAGCTAACACATGTTTTGTAATAGGATGAGTGCTTTGACGTGGGTTTTGGACCTTCTGTTGACTCCTTGAGATATATTCTCCTGATCTTTGCTAAAATGTTGAGTTTAATTTGATCCATTAATTTATTATGCACATAAGTACACAAATATGTCTCCATAGGTCTGTCGGTGTCATAATAACAAAGTCTATATATGTGGTGTAATTGTTTAATTCATTCTAACTTCAATTGATCAGGTTTTATTCAGTGATTTATATCAAGGTCTTTGGTACTGTTCTGCTGTTCTGTACTACCCATCAGAACTGAGAGGTGAAAACAATACATTTCCAGTTTGATGTTTCTAGGCCAAATTAATTTGAAGTCACTTAATAAAGTAATTTTAGTTAACCTCAGATAGAGAAAATTAAGAAACAGCTCTATTAGTGTTCGGCCTTAAGGATCTATTTTAAATTATAATTTATATGAAATTACTTCACAATTTTCTCTGATGCTGTTTAAACTCTCAAATTCTGAGCTGTGAATTAATCTCTTTAACCAATTTTAATGTAAACATGTCAAATGAAAAATTAAATTGATAAACATTAATCAATGATATGAGTCACTGATTCTACCTGGTCACATGCAATCCTGTTCATTCATAAGTTGTCTATCGTTTTTATTGTACTCTTCATCACATTCTTCATTCATTCCATTAATTTTGTTCATTTATTGTGTGTTTATTTATTTTCTGTTTCGTAGTTTAGTTCTGTAGTTAGTCCAATAAATATTTCATTTATGCAGAACTTGATCATTTGATTTGTGTGTGTATGAAATATGTCACTGTTCACCATGAC
Organism: Ophiodon elongatus; assembly: GCA_016806645.1. Classification (NCBI taxonomy): domain Eukaryota; kingdom Metazoa; phylum Chordata; class Actinopteri; order Perciformes; family Hexagrammidae; genus Ophiodon; species Ophiodon elongatus. The sequence continues at coordinate 9,949 of JACSYO010002107.1, read as the reverse complement.
GAGAACTCCGTAGTAACCCGGAGATTGAGACTTAAGTGATTAATTATAAGCTTTCCCTATTTTTCCAAAATTGGGTGGCGTCCTAAATTTAATGTCATGTTAAATACTTTTACTTGTGTGTCTTATGCCAGAAGCTGAGTATAATCATTATTAATTATTTTCATAATTTATGGTTTTATAAGTTATCGTTGAGATATTTATAATATTGACATATTTAATATACAAGGTACTGTACATCTATATTTATATGGTGAGGCAGTTAGCGCAGCTCAGAAAAACAGAGGAAGTTGTGTTTTTAGTTAATAAACCGATTTGAAATTATAAAATGTGGTGCAACATTCACTTTTCTTATTTTAGATTGAAGTCCTTACAGGACGACCAACACAGAGCTGTGTTTAACACCAGCAGCATCTCTGTACACTTGTACCTTTACATTATAAACTTCATAAACTGAAGAATTGTGCGCCATTAAAGACATTAAAGTTGTGTTTGTGTGGATCAAAGTAATTACTGTACGAACATTAACATAAAAAACATGCTCTGAATAATTAGTTTGATAAAAAATGATTTGCTCGGTTGAACTTCAGGAACTATAACATGGGTATCATGTCTTTCATGTCACAAAACATATTCACTTTCGGAGTTGCAATGTGGACAACAAAACTTAAAGTTCCACTAATGAATGTCTTTATATAAACAATGCGTCCAATGACTTAACTCTATGTCAAAGGAGTTGCTTGTAGAAATGAAGCCGCAGTAAATAATCACTTGAATCTGCATTTGAACTCAGCTCTACAGAGCGTTTTAGTGTCTTTTAGCTCGTTGTTTTCCTTTTTTTGGGCCCACAACTAGACTTTGCTGACTATGACTAAATGAATGCTTGTGTTGTTCTGTATCTGCTGGGTGTGTAAATAAGGACCATATCAACTCTAAAAAAACTGCTGCTTCTCTTTGTGGTAATTTTGTGGCTCAGGGTCGTCCTTCAATTAGAGGATCTGCGATTTGATCCCCGGCTCCACTAGTACATGTCAATGTGTACTTAACCCCAAATTGTTACCACAGGCTGTTCCTGCGGTGTATGAATGGGAATGAATGATTAAATAGTGCTGATGTGCAGGTGGCACTTTGCATGGCCCCTTCCATCAGTGTATGGATGGGTGTGAATGGGTGAATGATGTCATGTAGTGTTAAAGCGCTTTGAGTGGTCGGAAGACTAGAAAAGCGCTGTACAAGTACAGGTCCATTTACTTACGGCCCCTGTGCCTGTGACAAGTCGACCCATTCAGTGATCCATCCATGCTTGTAGCTTTGACAAATGTATGGACATAAACTTTGTGTTTGAAATAAAACACATTTATCTGTGAATGAGGAGCCATGCATGTTCTGCATGTTACTGTTTACTATGTAACATGCAGGATGTTCATGCTATTCCCTCAGATTTTCCAACCAATCACTATTAGACTCTAGTGCTACAACGACAAAGACTTGAACCTTCAATAGTTTCCCACATGCAAACACCAACCAAGCAGAGAGCGCTGCTGCCTGGAGCTGAACTCTCTCTCTCTCTCTTTTTGTTATTGCAGATTAGGGGAGTGTTACAATAAAATAATTCACTGCCAGATGCTGCAAATTCAGACTTTTTGAATTTAGAAGAGCAAAGTTTTTTATCTGAAGTGTGTGTTTGTGTCAACTTTTGAAAGCCATTACCGGTCAAATGCTTACTAAAAAGCGATCTGGCAGTGATCTGTTATCTTATTTCCATTCTATCTGCAGCAGCCTGACCACAGACAGAAAACTACAGATTAAAGCAGACACTTCTTTATCTTTTTATCTTCAGCTTTTTTATCTTGTTAACTGTGTTTAAGTTGACAGCTTCAATACATTATTGTTCCTTCCAACTGCAGAGATCATGTGTACATCGTTGACTCTTTCTTCACTTTATAAATCCTCATGTAAAACTCAATGATTTCATCATTGAGTTTTATGGCAGCTCCAGACTAGCACCACATGCCAATTTAGAGGTACCAAAAATATTAACTCTAACTGTTAAAAGTTCAGGTTCATGACAAACCAACCAAAAGATAAATATACTGGTTCACCTGGAGTCACTGTGTCTCTCACAGGTAACATTTTAATTCACATGTTAATCATCTCCAAATGTTCAACATCTAGAAAACTAGAATATAAATGTCTTGTTTGTATGTTGACAGTTTAATAAAATAACTTTCCTGTTCCTTCTTCTCAGATCCAGGTCTCCAGGTGGAGGTGAGAAGATGGCTTTCAGATTCTACCAGGTTGTGGCTGAATTGTCTCAGCAGTTGTGTTCTGCCTGATCATCCTTCCTACATCTGGTACAGGAATGGACAGCACATCAAGACAGAATCTTATTTGTCTTATTCAGTCTACTTTGGTTCTCTAAACAGCTGCGGTGGTTCAATACCGGGCCCCTGCAGTCTACGTGTAGAAGTGTCACACAAACACACACACACACACACACACACACACACACACACACACACACACACACACACACAGACAATTCAACAATTAAATTACAATCACAGCTGTAAACACACTGGAGTCTTCTAATTGTTAAAGTAGATGCAGATTTTTATTTATATATTGCTGGTTTTATTAATAGTAACAAAAATATAAACTATTACTCGTAGAAAAAAATCATAAAAAAAGCTATAATCAGATTAACTATCTGTTTGAAATTATTTTGTTTGTGTTGTATTGAAGTTAATTGAACATTTTTAACTGAGACAGAATAGAGACTGTTGGTCTGTAACTTTTCAGGTTAATTCTCTGAAAGGTTTTCAGTTTCTGAAGATTTATTGTAAGAGTTTGTTATGGACGACCAAATGGAAATATTAATAAGAGCCTGTTTTGTTTCCCTTAAAAAAACTCAAGCTTTACTCAAGCTTCACCCCATGAATTTAATTCGGTTTTGTAGACTCAATAGAATTATTTACCAAACATAACTATAAGTGATCCACCGGCTGGGAGGAAGAAACAATCAATAACTCCCTACAACAGCTAGAAGTGAGAGGACAGACTCAGCTAACGACACAACCAGCATCTAAAGAGAAGAATGTGAGGAGTTGTTGAAGATTACAAATGATTAAAGGCTTGTTATTGTCAGTTTCCACCAGCAGGAGTCTCACCAGTGAAGAGCTCCAGGATCAGCACTCTGGACAGCTGCTGTGATAAATAATAGGGATAGTCTGAAAGAAACATGAATATTAATTAGAATAGTTAATTGTCTTTGATAACATATTCTAATATTTAAGTATGTTTATTAATTTCTCCTCCAGATGCTCCAGAGCTTCCCTCTGTGTCAGTGAGTCCCTCTGATGAGATAGTGGAGGGCAGTTCAGTGACTCTGACCTGTAGCAGTGATGCTAACCCAGCAGCTAACTACACCTGGTACAAGGAGGATGAAGACTCACCAAAAGCTTCAGGACAGATCTTCACCATCACTGACTTCAGAGATGAACACAGTGGGAATTATTCCTGTGAAGCCCAGAACAACAGAGGACGTAGTAACTCCACCTTACATCTGAATGTTGGAGCAGGTGAGTTTCTCCATGACACTAAACGTCTGAATAACAAACAGCATCATCTGGCAAGTTTATTGATGAATCAATCCCTTCTAATAAGGTAACGTGCTGCATATCTAATAACTGTCTATCTCCACTTCTAGATAAAACAACAATGATAATAAATAACATCAGGTGGACTCTGGTGGTTGTGATGCCGATTTCTCTGCTTCTTTTTTGTCTGTGGATGAGGTAAAACAACAAGAACTAATCCTCACTGATCTTTTACTTTGAATATTTCCTTTAATAGGTTTGGAGTTGTCAATAAACGTATAATTTATTTATTTGTGTATTTGTTTGTTGTTGGATTCAATCCAGGAAGAAGAAAGCTCAGAGCTCAACCACTGAACCACATGAACCCATAGAGACTGTGGAGGTGAGAGAGATTTGGCCTCAGTGGCAGAACTTACCAAAGGGTCATGGTTTGTTGTTATTATGAGGTCATAACAATGATATATGACTTTATTAGTAATCTTTATTTTTATAAACCACCAATATGTATTTACCTTCACACATTTTTCAACCACATTTACTGCAAACGTACTTTATACTAAAGATCAATTAAAAGAATTTAGGATATTTTTGACTGTCCACTAAGCCCCTCCCCCTCGGTTACTGTTGCTAGGCCTGTCAAGCTTTTGCATCCCGGCATGTTGGGATGCCATACGTGTCAATTTCAGTCACACAGTCTTTTGCATAATAAACTTCTGCACAGGAAAACTCGGCCTGGGTTCAGTCAACACAAATACTTAGTTAAGTTTAGGAAAAGATCGTGAAATACTTAGTAAGGTTTAGGCAATGAAACAAGTTACGTGACAAATGTTTATTTCTCGTTTCACACCATGAACAAGCTAGCTAACTAATGATAAGATGCTAATTAGTATCTTACTTTGAAGCAAATGAAGGAGTTTTTGTTGATCGTCTATGGATTCAGCACTGTTAATACATAACTGACCACTCTCCTCTTGTGAAGAATACTGTGACTGAGACACTGTAATCTAAACTTTGAGGATATCTGCTGTCGGACTTTCAGGTGTCAAACACACCGCTGAAAGCCGGACAGGCCTCTTGCCCTCTAGCTACGGTTGATAACGAAGGATTGTACAGTGGTCGTTCTAGGGAGCGGCTTAAGGGTCAGTTGTTTCTGAATTCCATCTATGAGGCCTTTGACTCTCATCTTGTCGTCTCTCCCCATCAGTTAGACCTTCATCCTGTGTATGAGGACATCTCAGACATCGCAGCACAGACAGAAGACACCGAGGAGCAGGAAGACCGGGTGTGAAGGTCAGCCAGGTTTCAGTCTGCTGCATGGGGGGAAAGAACCCAACTCAATAAAACTTCCAACTTATATTTCTGAGGAATAACTTCATGTGTTTTTCTTCAGACGCAGTCAAACCAGAGGGAGACTCACCTGGATGGAAACAGAAAGAATTACACTGAAGTGGACATATTTACCTTTAGTACCAAAAGTTATTATCTGAGGTCTTTACACCGGCTTTAGATCAGAGAATGTATTTAATAATACTCCTGTTCTACGTTTTATAAATCACTTATTGGTTTAGTTCTGTTCCTCTGCTACATTATGATCCATCCAGACCTCTCAGGTCGTCCGGAGAAGTTCTGCTTTCTGACCCCAGAGTCAAAACTAAACACAGAGAAGCGGCATTCAGTTTTTATGCTCCGTACATCTGGAACAAACTCCCAGAAAACAGCTGCAACTCTTCTTCTTTTAAATCAAGCCTGAAGACTTTTATAAAATAATTTCTTACACTGCACTGTATCTTTAAATCCTGCATTTCATAGCTGTCTATTTTAGCTTGTTTTTATTTTAATGTCTCGTAGCTCTTGAATCACATTTTTAAATGTATTTAAATGTACTTTTATTATTTGTTTCTTTTTCACTTTGTGATGTTTAATGTCAAGAACTTTTAACTGCTTTGTTGCTGAAATGTGCTTTTTAGATAAACTTGCCTTGCCATGTCAGTTTTTGGAAACAATATAGCAGATGATTGATAATGCATGCTTTATTTTACCTGTGCAGGTATATTACATGTGTGCATGATTTAACTTTCATGTAATAAATTGCTTTTAAGAAATACTAATTGCCATCAGGTTCCGTTTGTCTGAGCAGAGAAATCCAATAAAGTGTTCAAATCAGTTATTGAAGCAAAAATATACCTAAATACACAGAAAGTTACCATTAGATAATGCCACATTTGTATATTCAAACATAACATTTCAGATAACTTGTAATACATAAAATAATTGTCTCAATGTAAGTAATCAACTGGAGACGTTTCATCTAGATGTCTATTAGTTACATTTTATACCCTATTCACCTGTAGTGTCTCCACTTAAACATTCTCGTGTATATTTTTGATCCAATGAGTGAATGAGGTGAGTTTTATTTTGTCATCTTTCCTCAACAGTTAGACTCTCATCCTGCGTATGAGGACGTCTCAGACTTGAACACCGTCACTATTAAAGACCGTTACACATCGAGGACGTGACGAAAAAAGTCTTGAAAAGTCTTCACAAACCTGCAGAGATTCATTGACACAGACTTCTGCAAAGACAAAGCTGCTTCTCTCTCGGTCACTTTCTCTTTTGGTTGCAACCAGCTTTTTAGATGACATTTTTAATTTAATAAAAGTGATTGCATTTTTGGTATATTCGAAACATCAAAAGGCATGACGTGTGAAATCAGAAATGCAGCACAAAGCAGCAACTGGGAAGCTCACCTGGGCCTTTTCTTCCTGAACTGACACACCTGAGAGAGCAGCTGAGGCCAGCCTTTGTTTGGGGACTGATTTGGTCGGCTCTTTATTTTAAATATGTTTAAAAGCATGAATTTAATAGTGAAAGTGTGTAACCATGATACATTATTTTTAGGTCATAACATTAAGTTAAAGGTTTGGGAGATAATTGTTAATGTGTCATTTGTTAGATTCTTCATGTTTGGTGACGGACTAAAACTTGGAGTGATTGCTGAGGCACATCAGCCAAGAAACAAGGAATACTTAAGCAGAACACAGATGTATTGAAATGGTGTTTTAGTCCCCTTAAAACAACATTAACATGGTGCTTTATAGATATAGATTCCAGTCATGTCACGGTTTGGGGTTGTAGGTTGTCACTTCTTGTCTTATTTTGAAGAGTTCCTTGTCTTGTGTTTCCCCGGGTCCCGTCACGTCCTGTCCTTGTGATTGTCTAATTGAATCCTCCTGTGTCTGATCACCTGCACCTCCCTGTGTATTTAAGCCTCGTTTGTCTTGTGCTTCCTTGTCCGTATGTCTGTTTTCGTTGGCTGTTGCATCGTCGTGGTTCCCTGTTCCCGTGTGTTCTCGCCGGAGTTGTGTGTAATAAAAGTGTTTTTGCTGGAAACAACCGTGTCATCATGAGTCTGCGCTTGGGTCCTGCCTTCCCCTGAACTCCGCTCTCAAGAGCCCCAGCATCCGGAGCCCCAGTCCTGCTCTCCAGAGCCGCAGCTTCCGGAGCCACAGCCCACGGAGCCTCTGCCTTGCTCCCGGTTCCCTGAGCCCCAGTCCCGCTTCCCTGAGCCCCGCTCCCCAGTATTCCAGCCCCACTCCCCGGTGTTTTGACCCCGCTCCCCAAGGTCACGGCCCCGCGTCTGGCGGTCGCCCTCCAGAGCCACACCCCCTGGAGCATGTCTGGTGATCGTGCGGCCTCCCGAGCGTGTTCCACCCTGCCCTCGGTCCCTCCTCCGGCTCCCCTCCACCCACCCTGGGACCGCGGACTGAAGGGACGTCTGGGAATCTGTCCCTTGGTGGGGGGGGGTTTACTGTCACGGTTTGGGGTTGTAGGTGGTCACTACTTGTCTTATTTTGAAGAGTTCCCTGTCTTGTGTTTCCCTGGGTCCCGTCACGTCCTGTCCTTGTGATTGTCTAATTGAATCCTCCTGTGTCTGATCACCTGCACCTCCCTGTGTATTTAAGCCTCGTTTGTTTTGTGCCTCCTTGTCCATAAGTGTTTTCGTTGGCCGTGTTCTTTGGCTGTTGCATCGTCGTGTTTCCCTGTTCCTGTTCCCGTGTGTTCTCGCCGGAGTTGTGAGTAATAAAAGCATTTTTGTTGGAAACCAACGTGTCATCATGAGTCTGCACTTGGGTCCTGCCTTTGCCTTTTCACCGGCCGTGACAAGTCACCTGCTTGTCTTCAACTAGAGGGGACTGTTCTCGGTAGATTATTTACTTTTACATTACATGTTTTATGAAATGTTTTTGTAAAGTTTCCTTTTGTATATTATTGTTTCTTTTTAGTTTTCAAACCCTGGTGATGTCACATAATGGACAACAAATCCGTTTCGAAATCCACAGGAGGAGAGCTAGTTAATGTTAGCAGCCAGTGGGCAAAACAGTCCTGCTTGGCTAAATAACGGCTAACTTTGGTGGCCTTGAGTTGCATTATGATGCATTCAAGCTCTATTCAGTAAAAAATTGTGTTGGCCCGAAAGTAAATTATACCGTTATCATGATGTGTTCAAATGTAATCTGTTAATTTTTTTTTTTACATTATCTGTAAAATGATGATTTACAGAACATAGTTCGAGAACGAAGGCCACGCCCCGAACTCAGCCAATTACCGAGCTCTAAGTACTTAAGCACAAGGAACCCGTTCACTTCCTCTTCGACTCTGTTCCGACACGACGTGCGACAGACGAGCAAAATCTTAAACCGCTTACCTGACGCAAACGCTTTTCCCCAACCCTCCCGGACGACCAGCTACATCCTGAAGTCCTGGAGCTCCCTCCTTCTCTTACTACGCTTTGTCACCAGCATCCTCGGCTGCGTTTACCCATCAACAATCCCTGCGGCTCTCGGCATCCATCCTCCGACAACCCCGAAGTTGTCGGCACTCGCCTTGCAACAGCCCCTGGGGGGGAGATCCCGACATTGGCGTCCCCTACGGCGCCCTCCAACCCGACGGAGATCCAGGCGCTCGAACGACGGGCAAAATAAACTCCCGTACGTCATCTATCTCTTAGACGACTTCCCCACCGGCAACGCTGCCTCCCTTAACCCCAGCACACAGCTCACACTAACCCCTGCACTGCAGGAACTCGGCCTCCCAGGTCGCAACTTAACCACCTACTCACTTTCTGTTCCTTATGCAAGAAATTCAGCCCATACGCACCAGCCTCCGACACCCATCGTCCGCTGACCCACGGCCTTCAGCAAACTCCGACCGTACCAAGGTTTCTCGGCCGCTGGTTTCTCGGCCGCTGGTCTTCCCCCCGCGTACCTCACGTACATCCATTCCAACCCTAACAATTTCTGACAACGTCCACTCTCACCCGACTTCATGAAGCTCATGAGTCGCCGCTTCCCCAGTCCCGACCGGACATCAGCGGTCTATCATGGCTCTTCTACCCTTCATCCCTTCATTTCTTCATTCCTCGACCTACCTCCCCATCTCTTCGTTTCTTCTTCCCTTGACCCCCATCTCTACATCCCGCGACCCTAATCCCTACGTCCCACCTGTATGAATTAATGTCCCACTTATGCACATTACTAACTTTGCCTGCTCTTGTCTTTGTGCTTCTCGCCCCACAGGTTTTCATGGATCGCGATTATATCCGGACCGCGGTCCCGCCCGACATTCACCGCTACTTTCATTACTAGTGGTCGAATTGCTATTGCTATTGCCAATGCCATTTCCTCCTCCTACTACTACCATTGTCCTATCATATCCTACACCACGGTTATTAGTAGTCTTAACTTTCTGCCATTATTCTGCTTACTACTCTAACGGCATGAACCAGTTACGTTTTATGCATCGAACGTGCCATAACCCTGTTACGTCGTAGAGATGACGATAAAGAGAGATAAGAAGTCTTTTGGGGCTCTGTGTCCAGCCTCGACCCACGCACACATAGTCATGCTACTTAAAGGTCTCCATAAAGCTGAGCCGCGCTCCACACCCAACCGTCAGCCTCCCACTTCAGACCTCCTCACCTGCCGCATCCGTACACACTGCGCAGGCTACCTGTCTCCCTTCACGGACAAAGTATTAAAGTCCACGTTCTTGCCAGCTTTCTTCGGCCTCCTGCACCGCCCAGAGTTTACCGCCTCAAACTCCGACCACCATCCGTTACGACATACCACCATGTCCAACATCTCCATCCTCCGATAACCCCGGTTGTCGGCACTCGCCTTGCAACAGCCCCTGGGGGGGAGATCCCGACATTGGCGTCCCCTACGGCGCCCTCCAACCCGACGGAGATCCAGGCGCTCGAACGACGGGCAAAATAAACTCCCGTACGTCATCTATCTCTTAGACGACTTCCCCACCGGCAACGCTGCCTCCCTTAACCCCAGCACACAGCTCAC